>JAFMSR010000016.1:39283188-39542084 GCA_022818135.1 Saxidomus purpurata
GAAATACAAGGACTTGAATGCATTTGGATCGAACTAAAATTAAAAAATGAAAAAATTCTTTTAGGTACATTTTACCGACCGCCGAATGCATCTCCCCTCGTCTACGAAAACATTGAGATTTCAATCGATTGTGCAAGGAATACAAACATAAATGATATAGTGATCATAGGCGATTTGAATTTTGATATGCTGAAAACTAGTTCCGCAAATAAAATAGACAGAATCTGTCTACAACATGGACTGACGCAAATGATTAATGACCCAACTCATTTTACTGAAAATTCCAATTCCTTAATTGATCTAGTGCTGGTATCGTCAGTAAATCGTGTAGTTTTCAATTGTGTTGGTGAACCATTTTTGGGTCAAGAAACGAGGTTTCATTGTCCAACATTCTGCTGCTTAAATTTTCATAAATACAAAAGAAATCATTCAAACGTAAAATATGGCAGTTTGAAAGTGGTGACTATGATAAGCTTCGTCAAGACATTTCTTTATTCAGTTGGGATTCTCTATACCACGACGACACTGATATTCATGCTTGTAATGTAACTAAACAGATCTTAACCCTCTCTGAGCGTTCCATTCAAAATAAAATCATAACAGTTCGTCAAAACGATCCGCCATGGATGCACAATGAAATAAGGAAGTCAATTAGAAAACGTAAAAGAGCTTATAATAGGGCTATGAAGACTAATATTACACAGCACTGGACTATTTACAAACAAATTAGAAATAAGACAATCAATTTAATTCGAAACGCAAAGGCCAAACTCTATGAAAATCTAGCTAGTAAACTTAAAACACAAAATCTGTCATCTGCTGATTATTGGAAAACTTTAAAGAATTTTATTAAACCCCATTCTCAAAATCCTACTGCGTCACTGCTAAGAAACGAGAACAAATCTTTCACGACCGAATTGGAAAAAGCCAATGCTTTCAATAACTACTTCCAGAGTCAAACTTTTCTTGATGATAGTAATAAACATTTACCCACTGAGGTACCTACAACAAACAATACTATCGAAAATATCATATTTCAACCGAGTGAAGTGACACTGTTTTTAAAAAGTTTAAAAATTGGTAAAGCTGTAGGACCCGATGACATAAATAATAGAATACTAAGGGAAACAGCAGATGAATTAGGAAGCCCCTTGTCCTCACTTTTTAATCACTCATTGTCAACACGTAAAGTTCCATCTGAATGTTTGCAGTCCAGTTTATAAAAAGTCTGACCCACAAGAGATATCCAACTACAGACCAATTTCATTATTAAGTGCTCTAAGTAAAGTAATGGAAAAAATAATCCATAAGCATATGTTTAATTTTTTCAAAGATAATAACGTTATTACCTCTTTACAATCTGGTTTTGTTCCTAAAGACTCTACAGTTAATCAACTCACTTCAGTATATGATACATTTTGTCAAGCCTTGGATGAAGGCAAAGTGGTCAGAGCCGTTTTCTGTGATATATCAACGGCCTTTGACCGTGTATGGCATAAGGGTCTTCTATACAAATTACAAAATAATGGCATCTCAGGAAATCTCCTATCGTGGTTAACAGATTATTTATCCAATCGAAAACAAAAAGTATTCTACTCTGGCACTTTCTCTGACACGGTAACCATTTCAGCAGGCGTACCACAAGGATCCATTCTTGGACCTCTGCTATTCGTAATTTACATAAATGACATTATTAAAGATATTTGTTCAACAATCCGCTTGTTTGCCGATGATACGTCTCTGTACCTTATTGTTGATGACCCAATCATTGCATCTGAAACTATAAATAATGACCTTGACAAAATCCAATCTTGGGCAAATAAATGGTTAGTTACGTTCAACCCAAATAAAACTGAAACAATACTGATATCAAGAAAAATTAATAAACCTATCCATCCTCCAATAAGTATGTGCAATACTAAAATTAAAGAAGTAGAGAGTCACAGACATTTAGGTATACACCTTTCTAATAATTGTTCGTGGCATGAACATGTAACATACATAAAGCAGAAAGCATGGAATCGAGTTAATGCAATGAAGAAACTCAAATTCGTACTGGATCGGAAATCCCTCGAAATAATTTATACATCTTTTGTTAGACCAATACTTGAATACGCGGATGTCGTGTGGGATAATATTAACCAATATGAAATAAACGAACTTGAACAAATTCAGTTAGAGGCACTAAGAGTAATCAGTGGCTGTACTAAATTAGTATCTATTGCTAAATTGCATCAGGAAACTTGCTTCGAACCTCTTCAAATTAGACGTCACAAACATAAGCTGACGTTGTTTTATAAAATGAACAATGGCTTGACACCGTTGTACCTAACTCAACTTATTCCAGAAAGAATTAACGATGCCACACGATATAACTTAAGAAATTCAAATGATCTTCGAAATATGCAGTGTAACACTCAACTTTATGCAAAATCATTTCTTCCATCAACCATTCGCGAATGGAACCAATTGTCCGCAGAAATAAAAAATTCCGAATCAATTTCGTCCTTTAAAAAAAATATCAATAGTAACCTTCAACACGTGCCTTTGCAATTTTACACCGGAGAAAGAGTAGCGTCGATTCAACATGCGAGACTGAGAACACACTGTAGTTCTTTAAATGAACATTTGTTCACCAAGAATATTATCGAAAATCCACTATGCCATTGCGGTGATGTTGAAAGTACCGCACACTTCCTATTTGTATGTCCTCGGTATATAGGACTCAGGCGAACATTATTGGCCAAAGTCCAAGCATTAACGGAACCTACCATTGAGACATTACTTTTCGGGGACATCAGTCTTTCTTTGGAGAACAACAAATATATATTTAAAGCAACCCAAGAATACATAACAAAATCTAAACGCTTCTCTCATAAATATTACTGATGTTAAATATACACTATATGTACTTATTTTACTATTGCCTATTCCCTTTATTGTTGTTGCCTATTCTCTTTGTTCTCTTTGTTCTCTTTGTTTTTGCCTTCTCTTAACCCAGTATATAAGAGCCTATATCGGGATGCGACCGGCCTTTGTTTCAGCCAGGGAGAGGCACTATAACGTGTATTGGATTAAATTAAACTTAATTCATTATACATTCTCAATCCTAAAACACCGTTTTTCTTTGTTTCATTTTTCAGTTTTCGAATACAATCCAGGAAATATGTCTCTTACGTAACTATATCATGTCTAATTTCAGGAGAGAGATTACAAAAGTTGCTTCAACTTACTTCTCAATCCTGTATATGTATTTGACAATCGAATCTATGTATATATGATACACAAAATTGAAATAAATACTGTTTAAACTAATGTCACAATCAAGGTTGTACGGGATATCTTTTCTTGCACTTCGGATCGGCATTTCCGGTGATTTTACCCATGCCTGAAAAATCGGTCTGGCATCCCTTCTATATCAGACGACTCTCGTGAATTATTTGTTATGTAACGAAATAGTTAGAAATTAACTTTAAAGTGCAAGACGTTATGCAAAAAAGTTTCTATCATGAGACATTTGGTTCGGTTAAACTTTAAATTTATGATAACCTAGATACATATGCACTTTGCTAGACTCGCCTGAGCCTTGATACGAAATATAACACGGTCTATCAGTTTTTGCTGTTTGCCCTACATTTTTATCCAATGAAGATGTCTAAAATTTTAAAATGTTTCCACATCCTGGTAAAGTGAAAGTGTCCTAACGATTTGTGTAAACATCACAGACATTTATGGTACAATGTACATGAAATAGAATTCAAACATTCAATATAATTTAAGATTCGGTTGATTGATATAATTCAAATTCATAGATCTACCGTAATTAACGAAAGTTTTCATAATGGATATTGATATTATTCATTTACATATTTCCCTAAAGTATCGTCTTCAAAGGACTGAAGCGATAAGATTTTCCGCTAAAATGATGTTTTAATGATAGTTTTAGCAATCTAAGCAGTTGTGTTGGATAACATGGCGTATGTCACTCCTCTTCTTTTTCAGTCTACCTGGTACTTCAGTGGTAAAATATGAAAGTTAAGATCCGGGGAAAATAAAATCATATTTTATTAGCCTGGTTCTTAAATAAATATAAAAAGACAAAACAAAGCCGGAAAAGGCGTAATCCCGACCTCGAGCTCCTATGGTGAAAATAATGGGGAAAAAATGAATATCAAAGCAAAATGTTGTTGTTGTTGTTTAATAGTCATCAAGAAATGACGATCGTTGTGTGAAATAAAACCATTTTGAAACAGCCGAAAGTTTTTCTGTCATTTGTTGTTAATGTCTTGACCTATGTTTAGTAATTAGTTCGTTCTACTTCGCTGGCAGACCAGCTCATTCAATTGAAGTTCAGTATAGATTTTATGGTGCTTATCCACTCAAATCAGAGTAACAAGTATAATTATGTACTTTAGTTTTTTTTTTAGTTCGATTACGAAAAAAGCTCCGTAGCTTATTGAATCGCTCTCGGTCACTAACTCCCGAGAGGCAGCAAGTTTTGCATCACTGGCACCTATTTACAGCTTGGAAGACTGAGGCGCGTTTAGCATAAGTGTCTTTGGCCAAGGACACATCTCGTGCTCGTGTTGGGATTCGAACCAGGGACCTCATGTGATGCCCGTTTCGGAGGCGAACGCCCTAACCACTGAGCTACCGAGGCTCACACTGCCATATACTTAAAAGTTGTAGCAAATCACATTTGAGTCAACTAATACGCTACGTCATTGAAACCTGAGCATAGACAATTCGATTTAACAATCCCGGCCGATGTTATATTTATTTAATCTTAATTTAGATTCTTACAAGAAAGTTACTCTTAATTCATCTCTTAGACCTTTTCGAAATCATATAGTGGATGATTGCTTATTCTATCGACTAACTTGAACTTAAATTATGAACAATTTCAGGACAAAAAAGAATGCCTGCACTATTTGATCTTCCGGCAAGTATCGTCAACGCCTATTTTTCAAAACCTTTCTTTTACTCTTCTTTCTTCTTTTTTACTACAGATACTAGCGTCTACGTGAAAGATGTAGAATATTTAGTCATCAAGGCGATTTTTTTGGGACCTTTGATGTTAGCATCAAGAAGCCGTCAATATTCAATACCTGCGACTTTTAGCTCACCCAAGCATACATGTCCAGGGTGAGCTATACTGACCACTCGAAGTCCGTCCGTCCAGAAATTTTTTCATACGACGACCACTAGATGGACATTGACAAAACTTGGCATGGATGTTTGATTGTTCATCTACCAAATTATTATATTCCATCATGGTTAGCGACATTTTCAAGTAGTCCTGTACTGAGTTTTTTTCTAGATCGTGCCCCCAAGTAGGCCCAAATCCCCATCGTTATATCTTTGAAAACGACGTAGACTGGATAAACTTACAACATAATAATCTTGACCCTATTTATATGGCCCTGAACAAACATATTTGGTGTGTACGGAAGCGTATAATGGTCGACAGTTACTGTTTATATCAACTAGACATGTGTGTGGTAATATGTTGACTTTGCTTGATAATATTTTGCAATTGTGCGTTATGTCATGATAAAATAAAACAATTGATTAAAAACAGAGCTGTTTGTTTTCGTAACACGTTAGACGTCAAAAAGCAATCACAATATAATATCTTGCTAAAACTATTACTAAACAAACTTTTTCCCGAATACGACACATATTATTTGGCAAATCAAGTTCTTATCTGACGTATATTTCTCGCGCAAAGCTGAAACCGAAAACAATCATTTACTATACAGCCCTCGGCTATAATGAATTACAAGAGGGACAAGATGGTCCTATATCGCTATTCTGTCCCAAAGACAAAAATAAGTCTAAAGTCATGATCAATGCCAATCGCTGACAATTTTTAAAATCTCTTTACGAAACGGTAAACACATTCCAAGCGTAGGTTTAAAATCAATGTACAAAGTGACCTAACTTTTGACCAGATGTTACGCAGTTTCGGTATTGACTAAAGTTCACCAAGACAAACTTTCTTTCAATATAACTGATGCCGGTGTGTCAAATGTGGCATCTAGAGTTCGTAGGTGTTTCTATTATTTTACCTGGTGTCCTACTTTTTGACCCCACGAATCCCAGTTTAAAACTAAACATAGAGTTCATCAAAACAAACATTCTGATTAATTTTCAAGATGATTTGATTCAAAATGTAAATTCTAGAATGTTGATGTTCTATGAGTTCACCTTGTGATCTAGATTTTATGATGTGACCAAATTTCAAACTTGACATAGCATTTATCAAGACATCCAGGGTGATTGGGTGCAAATTTGGCTTCTGGAGTTATCACGAGGTTTTTCTAATTGTTACCTGGTGTCCTAGGTTTTGATCACACGTAATACAGTTTCTTTCTTGTCCTATATTTTATCAAGACAAACATTCTAACCAATTTTACGGTTTGGTTGGGTACAAATGTGGTTTCTACAATATTTGGAATATGTTTTATTATTTGACATGGTCTATGATTTGACCCCGCGTGACCTGGTTTCAACTTTTGGTCGAGAGATCATCAAGAAAAATATTCTGACCAATTTTCATGACGATTGTTCTTATAGAATGTTCAGATGGTAGACAGACAGGCAAGCAGGCTAGGGTGAGCTCAAAAGAGAACATTTACACCAGCTATCTACTCTAGTTTCACCGATGTCGGAGCTAAATATTAACTCATTTTCAGTAATAAATTATCTTACACAAGCAAGATAAATCTTTCATGCAATAACTATACCGTTCAAAATGATTTTACTTGCTGATTCTTAAGGAACGAATGCTACAATTATCATGCAATATTTCTATTACTATCTTGCATTTTCCCGTAAGATTTCAAACATGATGCGATATTTTCGCATCAAATCTACATAAATATCTAGCAACTGGCGACCATTATACGCTTCCGTAGGTGTGCCTAGTTACGGAAACGTATATTGACCCCCTTATTTATATATATAAATTTAGTTAGTAAAAAACATTCTTTTCTATTTTGAGCCTATATATAAGTTTCAAATTATTTACCGTTCTATCTAAGAACGAATATACAAAGTTCTAGTTTACTGTAGTTAATTTGTGTTTAAATTAAGAAATAAGTTTTTATCAGTCATTCATACTCTTTTTACCAATTTTATTGTAGTAAATCTACATAGTGAAAATTTAAGATTCATTTATGCTGAAATGTATGTAAACTTAAAAGTGGAGGAAGTTAAAAGTGAGGGAGAAATATTTCTTTGTGTTTTCTGTCACTTTTATTTTAGCAGGAAATATTCAACTCATTAGTTTAGTACAATGTGTCAAATATTTGTCATATACTTATTCCCAAAATTTGTATTTGCTGACGAAAAATATCACTAACTGCAATACATGATCTTTATAACATTCATCTACAAAAAAATAACAACCAGCACAAATATCTCGTAGTTTCCCTTATGTTATACTTCAATAAGTTATTTAGTCAGAAGTATTTGATGACTTATATATAATACACACATATCTTGATAACTCAAGCAAATGTAGAAAATATATAAAGGGGGTCAATATACGTTTCCGTAGTTTTGTACAACTACAACATGTCATATATTTTTATTTTGTTTATTCCCAGTTAATTTAATAGCTTATTTTCATAAAATAATATTTGCTGATACAAATATCACGAAGTGCAACCCATAAAAAACAACCTACATCTAGAAATATTTATTGAGTGATTGTCATACTGAATGGTGTACAACTGAACTCGAGCATAATCATACCAGGACAAATATCTTGTGAATTCCCTTATGTTATACTTCAACTAATTACTTAATCACAAATATGTAATACAGACATATCTTGATAACTTAAGAAACTGTAGAAATTATATAAAGGGTATCAACATACGTTTCCGTATAAACTTAAAAGAGTTTTGTTTAACTTTTTATACAACAATATCAGATTTGTGAAATATGATTTGTTAAGCTGTTCGAAATTCTCTAATCAATTGTGCAAATATATACGTATATATCATATATTCAATGAAAAGTCGAAAATTCAATTACATGGCGTGTTTTGCTGTTAAATTCAAATAAAAAAATCTGAACCGAAAAAGTTAGGTAATTAAAAAATCATAAAGTGAAATACCTCCACAAGCACTGAAATATCCCAAGGTTATTACTGTTAACAAAATCAACATTTTCAGTATCTAACGGAGTTGAGTGTACGTCTTTATGAACTGTAAATTTAACAGAGGAGGTAAATACTTTATAACGTGTGTCGCGTATGAATAGACACAACTGTGGTGTACGAACAGATAAATTACGCTTATAGGTTTCTCATCTGCACGTTACTACACCTAATTTAAGAGTGTGTGGTGTTGCACAACTAAATGCAGGTAATTGTCAAATATTAATCACTTGGTCACAGCTGGGAAATTTTCTTAGTTGCTTTTATATAGTAAGTAACAAAAAGAAGCACCCGGCCCATCTGGCCTATAAGCCACCTATTAATAGAGTTTAACATCAAATCTTATATTGTATATACAATATATTATCAAACATATTATATATTAGATGCAAATGATACGGCAAGATTGTGCCATTTTTTCTGAGTATACAAATAAAATGCTCATGAATACATTACGCTTCTTCTAAAGTCTTTCCCATCCCACTGTGGGACCTCAACTATGACCTACACTAAAAAAAATCGAAGGTTTCTTGAAAATTAAATACCCGTTTTGTGATCTAGAAAAAAGTCACCCTCGACAATTTCAATCGTTTGTGCATCAGTTGGCTCGTTTTCTCACATCGCGGCTTTTAATTTCTCTATGGGAAAACGCTATTGTTTACATGGACGCCATTTTGGGGATTTTTTGGGAAACCTTGCACTTTTTCCTTGAATTTATTAGGGGGTGTATCTAAACTTTCGAAAAATAAATTGAAACACTAAATCAAACAAAATGAACGATTTACCGTGGAATTTTGGACTAGGAACAGACGCAATAATCATATTACCTCCCAACAAATGAAATATAAATCGTTACTTACGTTATACATATATTTATTTTCCGTAATAGATTCTATCACAATCCTAGAAGACTGTAATTTAATCCTACTCCCGAGTCTTTATATGTTTATGTTCAACACGATCCTCGTATATATCAATTGTTTACACAGAGTCTCAGTCTGATATGAGTGATGTCTTGTCAGGCGAAGTACGGGACATGCGAATGAAACACATCTATTTCACCTATGTTCCAAAAGCATATCGCGGTATGACCCTGAATATTTTCTACAGTTTTCCACAGATCTAAATCCATCCATATCTCGACATACTTAAATCCTTTTCCTAAGTCCTCAACATAATGTAACTCGTGTAGCAGTGTGCACAGGTTCATGACTCATTACATCCCCATACTTGTATATACTATATATAAAGTATATAGTATATACAAGTATGGGGATGTAATGAGTCATGAACCTGTGTTTTTTATATATAGTATATACAAGTATGGGGATGTAATGAGTCATGAACCTGTGTTTTTTATATATAGTATATACAAGTATGGGGATGTAATGAGTCATGAACCTGTGTTTTTTATATATAGTATATACAAGTATGGGGATGTAATGAGTCATGAACCTGTGGCAGTGTGTATTCAACATTACTCTGCTCGTGACATATGACGTAGTTATTCTACGTCACTAATCATTAGCGTATTGAGTAAGTAAGCAATTAAGGGGTGCGCTCAGCATTCACATCATAGTTGGAAAAGCTTAACTCTTAAAAGTATTCCGTACAGATCTTTTGTGAACTGACATCTAAAAATAAGCTAGCAGATGCAGGAAGTGTTGATTATTAAATAATGAAGGAAAAGGCATGTGGTGCGTTAGAAGATTAGTTTAGTTGATACGTTTCCTTTTCAGAATATCGTGTACCTTAATAAATAGTGCACGACAGAGTTACCATGCATACAGTGTTCCATTACTTTTAAACACAAAGTTTGACCTTGACCTTTAAGGTACGGACATGGGTCTTGCACGCGACACATCGGCGTGATGTGCTGAACATTTGTGCCAAGTTATTTTAAAATCTTTCAATGCATGACAAAGTTACAGTCCGGACTCGAACGCACAGACGGACGGACGGGCGGACAGACAGACAGACGGACGGTGCGATTTTAATATGCCACCCTTCGGGGGCATAAAAATTATCTGAGCGAAATATGCCGAGAATCACTCCTGTAAAGGTTCATTGATGATGCGAGTAGTTACTGAGAAATAGCGGGAACAAAATAGGCACAGACATATGGAAAGACAGATAGACGGACGGGCAATTTGACTCCAATATACCACTTAAACTTCCTTTACAGGGTTAAGGTTATATAGATCTCTATCACATATAAAGATGTAGTTATTTGTGAGTGATTATACGGACAGGCTCGCAATTGGAGTAGGGGACGGGACCCACATATTATTTCTTCATTCATTTCAAATCTATAAACTCATACATTGACATGACTTATAGTAACATTTTCCTGTGTAATATTTTGCGCCTGTTTTCATAAAACATATTTTAATGTTTAAGAAAAAAAACAGTTTATATCCCCGGCAATCGGCGGTCTTTTCACATCGCCCTGCATATGACAATGCATACGTTTGGTTCACACCAATATATTTTTATTTTTATAACTGTACTGTAGGCATTTGACAAAATGGAATGCGTATGTATCTACATTGTATTTATGCATACTGCCGACTATGGTTGGCCATCGCCACCAAAAATAAGTAATTAAGCCGCGGTAAAAATATTTAAGCTCCCCGGAGCTAAAATATTTTTACCGCGGCTTAATTAATTATTTTTGGTGGCGATGGCCAAACATAGCCGACCATATCGCATTACCGTGTAGAAAACCGAGGGATAAAAACCCGTGCTATAATAACTTAAATTGGAAATGATGAAAGTACTAGCCATAATTATGACTTGTTTAAATCGGTTAATACACTAAATCAGTTATCATCCATTTCTTTTGAAATAACGAAATGCGAACATGACAGACTTCTGACATAAAGAAATACATCTCTGAAGAGAATTCATTGAAACAACAATTATGAAGAAGTATCATTGTTGCTCGGGCGGGGCCCGATTAACGTATGTGTTCAAGAAAAAAAACAGAAACACCGCTATATTCGTACGATGTCCGTACGATTTATAAATTTTTTGCAATTAAAATATAACATTCAAAACTTGGATAAACGATCATAACATAATTGTTGTTTCAATCAGAATTCTCTTCAAATTCCGTACGGTCTGCACATGTGTTCGTACGACGCTCGTACGGTGCACGTACGGTGTCCGCACGGTGTCCGAACGGCAAAAATAAACTTGTTCAGCGATATCTGAAAATTTCTCTTTTTTTACTATAATCGTCAAGGATGTCGTATCACGCCCGTACGACGAACGTAACAACCTGCGGGCCTCGTGCGGTCATCCCAAGGTCCCCACCCGGTGTCCGTTGTATCGTACGAACATCTTACGTTGAACGTGCTACTCTCCTATGACAGTCGTGCGAGCATCGGCAAGCTTTTACGGGCCTTGCGGTGTTGCAGTTTTTCTAGGGTATATATACTCAGTTGCAAAAGAGAGTGGGCACTTTCTTATTTACTCCATTTTGATCAAACGTATCGATCTCGAATTTCGAACACTTCCTTTATACGTGTACACAATTGAATGAGCTGTCAATGCACATGTAATTGAGCATAAATAGCTCTAAATTTTGTTGCCAAACATCATATATTTCTGTTATAAGTAATACATAAAATTAACAAAAACCGAAGTGCACACTTTCTTTTGCAACAGAGTATAGTCAACAAAGTTGTTAACTTGTCTGTCATTGTCGCATCACTAAAATCATCATGGTTAAGAACATCATTTAAAAGCTGATTTCTTATATCATCACACAGATCACATTCTAACAAAAAAATGTAGCTCATGCTCTACGGAAGTGGAGTTACAAAGCTTGCACAATCTGTCATCAACGGATTCCCCTACATACCGACCAGTCTCTATGCGTAACAGAAGAATACCGCAACGAAACGGACATAAAAGTCATTTATCAATTTCTTTGCATACATAAGATTAACTGTGGTCTTTTCTCTAAAGTGTTGTGCTACTCCAATGGTTTCCATAATTTGTTTAGCGTCTCTGCACCAATTACTGTGTGAAGCACTTACAGTGGAATTATGCACATTTTTTTTCAAGTAAACATCCAGCTGAAATAGGTGTGTATAAAAAGGGTAGAGGAAATAATATCTTAACCAAATACACTTAACTCTTCCTGCTACCAGTACGAAATAATAACTTTTCAAATATTACTTTTCCTATTTTTACTGGGAGAGTCAATTAAAAAAAAACAACTGCATGCAGGAGTTGCTTCCCTTCCACTGCCGAAATCTCTACCAACAACAAAAACAACACAAGGGAGATCACTGTGAAGAAAGGAACTATTATTTTATTAGTCCGATTTTTTTATTTCTCAAGCACCAACTTCAAATACTAAATTGCGGCATTATCATTAATTTAAAACATTTAAATGCACAGCCACCGAAAATTGATTTTATAAAACTGTCACCAAAAATACACTTTGTTACGGTGCCCGTGAAGTGACATGTGATACTTTTTTCAAAAACTTTTTTTAAAAACGAAATGTTATTTCGTAAAAATAATAAGATTTCGTTTTTACGAAATAACATTTCGTTTTTACGAAATAAGATTTAGTTTTACCGCAATGTATTTATTTCGTTTAAACGAAATGTTATTTCGTTTAAACGAAATGTTATTTCGTTTTTACGAAATGTATTTCGTAATTACGAAATAAGATTTCGTAAAAACGAAATAACATTTCGTTATAGCAGGGGGTCGGACGTAAACGATGTATCTCGGGACTTTAAGCAAGAATTTGATGTAGTTCTGGTCAAAATGGCGGAAATTAATGTTTTTTTGGGAGAGACGGATAAGAAAATTGGTAAGGAAATGTTTATTTTTAATTTGATCGAACTGTTACCGTGCCCTTTGTATAGCCACATATTATATATGAAATCGTCACACCCGTTTTGGATCGTGGACCTAAAAATAAAAAAGTTATTGAAGGGATAAATTGGTCGGTAGTGTTTATGTTTGAATTTTCCGCCGTTTTCTTCCACGTTTGGACGGTTCAGACCGCTTTACTCGAGCTTTTTGAATGCATTTCGTATAAAAATGATGCGATCCTTTGTTATGTAATGTGTGCACGTTTCCAATACGAACTATCGCCGATTTTTAAAACTTTAAACCGATTTCGATGTATCTCGGGTGGTTTTAAGACGATTTGATGTATCACCGGGTTCCAAAAGCAACTGTAAACGGTAAACCAACGGACAGCATGGATGATGTACCATGTGTAAATTGCGAACCAGTGCGGCTGCTGCCCACACTAGCGTTCATCGACCGTGGAATAAAATAACACAGAATCGAATTGTATTAAATTGAATCAACAAACATTTGCTGTCAACATGTAATGCTGAATGAAACAAAATGTAGCTAATCTTTGTATCTATTTGCATTTTTTAACAGAAATCCATTAGTTACAGGCATTGTGGCAGCTGAAATTTAGAGTTGAATGTTGTATGATTCAAAAATTCATTTTTGACACAATTTACACATGTGTACCGTTTACAGTTGCTTTTGGAACCCGGTGTTACATCAAATCGTCTTAAAACCACCCGAGATACATCGAAATCGGTTTAAAGTTTAAAAAATCGGCGATAGTTCGTATTGGAAACGTGCACACATTACATTACAATGGATCGCATCATTTTTATACGAAATGCATTCAAATAAACTCGAGTAAAGCGGTCTGAACCGTCCAAGGGCGGAAAATCCAAACATAAACACTACCGACCAATTTATCCCTTCAATAACTTTTTTATTTTTAGGTCCACGATCCAAAACGGGTGTGACGGTGATTTCATAAATTACATTACCAATTTTCTTATCCGTCTCCCAAAATAAACATTAAATTTCCGCCATTTTGACCAGAACTACATCAAATTCTCGCTTAAAGCCCCGAGATACATCGTTTACGTCCGACTCCCTGTATAGGCTCTAAGACTAGTAAAATGCATTTAGATATTAAATTCTTGATAAACAATTTGATTGAAGTTTTGTACTTTTAAAATATTACTGTTACAGCTGTCAGGAACGGGTTATAGAGTATTCCTGCAGCTATATAATATTTCGCAAGCTATGAAAAAGTTACGCGTCAAAAATAAAACTTATTACTAAATGTCACAACCATTTTTTCCTTATTTTTTTTGTAATGACGGATATTCAGTTTACCTTTCATTATACAAGGAATCATTATAAAGATAAGATGTTTATCTCATTTAAGAGAATTTGACGAATGGATAGATAACACTATTAATACTGCATATAAAGGTATGGTGATAAGAGTCTATTCGCCGAGGAATGCGGTATTGTTCTTTAATTTTTAGTAAATAAATGTTTGTGTCTTGTCAGTGAAAGTGCACACAAAGACCTGCTGTACGCCGTTTATTCTTATGATAGATAAGTAATGCCATCTAGGGGTGATAAAATGAGATAGGATTTCGTTATTACATAAACATTGCATCAAGTTACGCTTTAACGATCAAAATGTCAGCAAATTAAACCATTGAAGGGATATAAAGCTGTTGAGTTAGCGAGGCCGAGATAAGATAACATTTTGGTTCGAATAAAATGTTGCGAAATTAGTTAGGGGGTAACGGGAATATTTTTTCTTAAAAGCGAAACTAAAACACCGTTCATATATACACTGGAAACTGTCAATAATAAGAGCTTTGATGAAAGCATACATGTACATTCGTATTTTCAACGTGGTAATCTATTTTCAATAATTTTAAAGATAATGGATGTAGGAAAGGACAACATTTCAACTAAAATAGAGGGCATAAATTAACTATTTCACGTAATCACACACACTTGCTTGTGCACGACATGCACGGTGATTTTTACAGACAGCCACTGAATGTGATAAAAAGTCACATCAAGATATAACAAGGATTGGTTACTGAATATAGGTATACGACTTACACCCAATAAAGCGATGCGTTCGTATAGTTTAGGTCAGATGATGCTAAATGCAGACGGCGCCGGGATAAAGTTCAGGAAAAACCGTTTGATTAAATGAGACATTACCAAGGCTGTATTTACAAGTAAAAATCCGTTGAAAAAAAACTGATGATACATCTAGTCTTCTGTACGTTTGGGAAACAATGTATTTAAGGATTGGTTTTCATTATATAAAACACTAATGACCCATGCGGTTCAGACCCCCTAAATCTAACCACAGGTACCCGATGTGGGGCATGGACCCGTATATACTGATATACTGATGGAGCCGCCGTGGCGCAGAGGTAGCGCGTTCGCCTCAGGAGCCCCGAGTTCGGTCCCTACCATAGCCATGTCGGTAGTGTCATTAGTTAAGACACAAATAATTCCACATTGCCTCTCTCTCTCTTCGAGGTTGATTTCATCTGGAATGAGTCTCGAGAGCGATTAATCTAAATTGTAAGAACTTGTTTCGCAATCAAGAATAAATAAATTAGTATATATACGTGAAAAATTCAAAAACATGTGCCGGAAAAAAGTTAAATATATTAAGAGATAAAAACACACTCATGGACTGTGTTTTTATTTTTAAAAAAAAAAAAAAAAAAAAAAAAAAAAAAAAAAATATTTTTATATTTATATATATGGATAATATGTCGCACCTGGGATTGCCAATAATAATTCAGGACCCCCACCCAATAAATACATATACATTAATAAAACTAAAAGTAAGATAATCAGTACTAATATTTCTGTCCTTATGCTATTACAATACTAAATGCATTTGCATAGGCCCTAGTTAATATATATTACATGTATCCATCTACACAGGCAAGATATTGTGCATGATAGTACCATATCTTCCCTGTTGCCATAAGGTTCGCCTCAGGGTCGGGGGCGATTGGTTACGGGTTCGATTCCAACTGGAGTCATTACATGTTCATATACAAGACACATTAATTTCTCATTGTTATTCTCTCGTCGAAGTTGATTTCATCTGGAGTGAATCTGGAGAATGGAAAATCTAAGTTGATAGACCTTGTGTGCAATCGTAAATAAATTTGAATTAAATCAATTCATTAAAAGCGACAAAAAACTATCGGCTACCCACGTTCGGACATCTTAACAAACATAGGGCAATCATTTTCCAGAGTTGTCGTTCCTTTCCACGACCTATAGTATTCGCGCGGTGATTTGAAAACTTAACTTTGATATTAATTTGTTAGCGTTGCCCTAAAGTTAATATAAAATGAAATGTCTGTATGGAACATTAACTTTGTCTCTTGGTTTTGACTAGATGTAACTCCCATGAATTAGATGAATAAGACATGCATTTCGCACTTCACAAGGTTATATGCGCGCGGTAGGCATGCATCCCCAACTATTTTAACCATCGTGTATTGGAAAACCGATGTGCGCTTTCACAAAGAGTAAAGAAGGATATTATCAAATAACTCGTCAAAACTTTCTTTCTGTTTAACATACAAAATTTGTCATTATCACAAATGCTAGTTTAATTTCTCTGCCATTTCATGACTACTTTTTTGTCAATGTAAAATATCAAATCAATGGTCCTTTTAACGTTTAAAATCTATCACCTTCCGTTTTTACGGACATTGAATTATAGTGGAAACTCGAAACAATGCAAGTTTAAATGCAAATATTGCATTTCAATTCAAATTTTTACCTTTTTGCTAATATAACAAAATAAATGTCACTATTACAATGTCTCGATATTTCATTTTACTTTTTGATAAATAAAAATATTATGTTTAAGTTTGTCTTTGCAGTCCTTTATAACTTTAACTCAACTTAACCTGTTAAGTTTAAATAAGAACTTACCGTTTCGGCAGTACTCGGCATTTTACGTAAGACACATTCTTTTTAACGCCGATACTAATAGTTTGTCGCTAGTATGTTTTTGTAAATTCGTCTGATCACGTAAATACATATTCTTCACGAATTTTACCAGGGCATGTTTAAAAACTAACTGATTCGCATCCAAAATAAAATTTTATAAAAGAAAAATTTAATAACATTGTCGCTTAATGCATAATTATTGAACTGATACAAAAGTGTTGTAATAGTTATGAAATCAAACAAAACCCTGTGACCAGATCCAACTGGGGCAAGGGGGTAGGGGTGGTGTCTCAGGACGAGACATGTCTGTCACCCAGGTGATTTACTTGTTCAATGTATACTGTAAATTATTGTTCACGTCATATCACTGAAATAATGTAGACTGTTTTCCACCTCAACGCGATTGTTACTCTTATTCTTCATACGGTACATGTAAATGGAATTGAATTACATATTATATTAACTTGATTAGTAAAGCAAATACATGTTTCATAATATAGGATAAATAGATATTATCATTTAAATTTATATTACAAATTGACAACAATTCAAATAATCTTTACTTTGAATGGGGATAAAGTGGATCGTTTTATGACCCTTAATCTTTTATTACCTATCTATTATCTGGATATTGCCTGCGGGTAGAGTTATTTCCCTGTCTCTGTTTCCACATACACACGTTTCTTGCATACTATTGTATTGTTTAATATATCGGTCGTACCCCCTGAAGCTTTTAAAACATTTTACCGTATACACTTTTAATAAGATAGTTTTTTTAAAACAGTGAAAATTATATACAGCCGCGGCAGCGAAGTGTTTTCTTTTCCAGTTAATGTAAAATTTAAAGATCCGCGCGATGTGTCTTTTGTGGTTGAAGATTAAAAAAGAATCCGGGCAACAATTGTGCTGCATAAGATTACATGATCTATACGCAGATAACTACATGATATGAATATCGGATTGTTGATTAATACCTGAAAACCTTAGGCGCCTTATTTAATTAAATACACAGGTGATAATTTATATTTGTGTTGTTAAAGTATGCCGTTGCATCCTTATAAATAAAAATGTTTGGTGGTTTATTGAACAGAACACGTATAAACTCAAGACTGCTGATAGTTGCTCCGTTAGAAATCGTGGGCTCGGAAGTTAAAATTAAATACAAAGCTTGCTGTTTTTTGAAAATTTAATAAATGCGTATAAATATATGATAAGAAAGATTTATGTTTATGTCTTTATATTACCAGTGTGTTATTATCGTTGTACGAGTTGGGCACGGATGGTTAAAGTCATCTATACAATAAATGTATACGTTATAGAAACAAGAGGCCCGTGAAAGAGAAATGGAAATTATAATCTGTAGAGTTTTATCATGGAAAAGTTAACGGAGGTTGGCCTACTTACTCCCAAAACAGTAGGAATCACCTACACAGTAAGACCAATCATCATATGAAGATAGTAGGTGATGTAGATCTCAGGATATTGAGCGGGACCGATTTCCAAAGTTCGAATCACTTCTGAGCAACTTTCATGAAAGTCAAATGAAAATTGTTACATGTACAGTGTTACAACATCAAGTAAAAGTTTACGGACGGACGGACTTACAACGGGCAAATCACAGTGTCATAAGCATTGCTGGAGTTCATACAGTTGAGCTAAAAACTAGCTCAATCATGAAACACCTGAAGTTATCACCTGCTCTTCTGTTTTGATTTTTTCTCGAAGACACTGCTTTGCTTTAAAAAACAAATTTAAACACGATGGTTCCGGAATACATATATACTTGTAAACTAGGAATACACTTTCCTTAAACCTACATAGATTCTTTGTTCAAAGAAGAATAACACATTTGCTTTCAATATAGTATATATTGTAGTGAGCACTTGGGCAAGCTTACAATGTTTCTAAATCTGACAATATTCATCATATCCATTTCATTTACATACAATAAATCCAATACTGGCATAACATAAATCATATTACAACAGAACATTAAACATATCTGAAACATGTCAGTTCAATATATCATTGGAGCCGTCTTTCACCTCACATCAATGTGAGCATATGTCATATTAACTACCCTTCTTGCAAAGAGGGAGACAAATTCCGAGACGAATGATTATATTATGACGACATCGTTATGCATTAATATGCAAATGTATAAACAGTGCACTGAACTCAATCCGTATGCATTACTATGCATATACATGTAACGTAATATTGAAACAAAATAGTTTATAGATATCAGTAACCAAAATATATGTAAGCAACTTGTGCATGTATGTACTATTATGCATATAATGTAATATTGGAACTAAATGACTATGTAATATTTATAGGCATCGGTGACTCGCAATATCTTTCAGCTATGAATAAATATGTGCCTGAAATGTCCATCAACGAGGCTGCACAGGTAAAACCAGAAATAAAACTCTTGATGAGAAATGCCCTGGAATCCTGTACCCGCGGCTGGCTTGGATTTCTCTCCGGACAAGAAACGGCGGGATGTTCTCGTTTCATGGCACTCACAAAAATAACCATGTTTTACTTAATGGCCTTACTTTAATAAGCACATAACAAAAATAAATCTTTAAAGAAGTGCTATACTGTACAACAAAGTATGCTTAATAAATAAATCATTCACAAATTTACGTTTTAATTAATTAATGTGTATAACACATTTACAATAACACATTTACAAGTGAACAACTGACTTATATATTATACCACAGTAAATAAATAGCATAGATGAGAAAATCACTACAACTGATTTGTAATGCAATTACTCCGTTACAAAATATCTCACTATACGCTGGCTAAACCGGCCAAACCAATTGGTAATACAGTGAGGACAAATGTACTCTGCTTCGCGATTTGCTTCAGAGTACTACTAGACTATTAAAAACATGTATATTCTGAATAACAAATACTAGTAGTTTCCCCGACCTTAAACTTAAAAATAATATGTCTGTAAGCATTGGTGCCCAAAGCTGAATGACCATACAATTCAAATCCTTCAACACGTTGACTCGAATAACTCGCGTTACTACGAATACCAACAAAACAAGATTTTGATTGGTCTATACAACAAAAGATCTATACCTATTCAAGGAAAATATTTCCCGCCTAATTCGCTCCGCTTAACCGGCGGAAAATACATTTTTGTTACGCTATGATTTGTACATGCCCTACACTCTCCGTGCAATTTTTTTAAATTCAAATTCTACATGTGTGGTCTTGATGCAACTCTTGATGGTCTCTTGATGTAACTTAGTAAATTTCCAGTATTTATTATTCCCTTCTTTAGAAGATCAATTTTAAAGCCGAGATACTGCGAGATATTCAGGTGGCTGCTTAATTAAGGTGACAACCAAAACAGGTTCAAGTAACTTAAAGCTTATTGTTGAAAAAAAAACTTAACATGCATACATTCATCAATAAATTAAATTAACGAAGTCACCGATTTGGATCGGTTGTCGACTTGAAGACTTTAGCGTTCAAGAGATTGTCGACTTGAAGACAAAGCGTTCAAGAGATTGTCGACTTGATGACAAAGTGTTCGAGAGATTGTCGACTTAAAGACAAAGCGTTCAAGAGATTGTCTACGACGGTTGTCGACTTGAAGACAAAGCGTTCAAGAGATTGTCGACTTGAAGACAAAGCGTTCAAGAGACAACAAACGCACTGACTGTGACAATGTATATATTGAATATTCGGCGTTACTTCGATAGTTTATGATAGGCCTATGTGACAAGATCGGAGAAATATGATAAACTGAAGGATGCTTTACTCTGTAAGATTGAAATCACTAATGCTGGCTTATTGAGAAAGTCGAGACCAATTAAAAATGAGACAATATATATTTTTTGCTAGAGTTTAGATTTCATGGAATGAGCAGAAGATTTCTAAAGAGTTGGCAGACTTTATGCTAATAGATCAGTTCTTTCATGCTTTTGTGATAGAAATCTATACACCTAGAAAAAAGTTAAGCACCCCCTGGAAGTTATATAGTGATTTTAAAAAATTGTATCATGAAGTCACCTTTAAATAAACGACGGAAATTATGCTGGAAATCATTAACAGCACCCTCTGCACGATTCTGTATGCAGATTGTCTTTAAAAAAGATCCAAGGTTCATCTAGAGGCAGAATAGTCAGGGTCAGGGTTGTCATCCCATGCACTGTGAAGATTTACTTTTCGCCGCCTTAAATCTTCCTCTACAGTTCCATACTTTAATGTGTTTTTGATTTAGGATAAAACGGCATTCGTTGATTGTTCAACAATATCACCCGAAAAGCCCAACATAATATTACATTTTTGCCGTTTTCTGTTTCCCTAGCTCAATTTGGCGGTATTTTCATGATAAAGCTTCGTTAGATAAGTCACTCTAAAAATTTCAGGGGGTACTTAACTTTTTTCTTTGTGTATATGTTAGATCTTCAAACAAAAGGATAGTGTCCCTAATGTTTTCCATTAACCAACTTTTTGTTTCAGGGTTTGGATAAATATTTTTGAATGATAGCAGCTAATACAAATAAACAGTCTTCAGTACGTTTATTTTGTTTGCACAATATTGATAATCATTGTTTTCAGTCCATTTGAATTGACGCATGTTTGATGATATTGAATCTCGTTAAAGCATACATGGGTTAACGTTATAGCATTTTTCTTGGTCGATCAATCACTCTCCAACAAACAATTATAATAAAAATTATGGCTCAGCAGAGTAGGAATCATATAATGTCGTGTATATATATCTGATTATTTTTTAATGGATTCTTCAATTAAATAATAATCAATTAACAACATAATCAGTGCAAAGTGCTTGTACCTGGGACCAAACAGTAAGTCAAAATGGCTGCATGTTCTTTCGATTTGCCAAGGTGGAATGTTTAATCATCACTCAAGACTTATGGTTCAATACTAGCCTAATGGTTTATTACTTGAACAAGAATGATCGCTTAATGCGATGGTCTCGAAATAATCAGAATTAGCCTGCTGTGGCTTAAGCCTCTAACGTTAGTCTTTCCTCAGTAAATGTAATTTATTTACGCGAAGGAACATTACTTACAAAACATTCCCGAATAATGGAAATAACAGTTTTTAAAAACTAAAAACTATAACATTTAAGCTCATGTAAATTGATAATGGATAGATCAAACTATCTAACCGAGGTGAACATGTTTGCCAGACACCGACCTATAAACTCGTGAAACGCATCCTTGTAAATTTTAATGTAAGTAAATCATAGGAGAGATATATATCTGAAATAGTCTTTAATCAACTAACATAAACCTAGTCCAGCATACCTGGGTTATCTACAGGCACATTGTAAAAGTTGAAAGTATTTGCATCATTCAGATTATTTCAGATTATCTCAATGCAAGCCAAATTAAAGTCAGAGAGGTAAAATTCAGTATATTTTATTTTACTGATTCCGAGATAAACACTTTTGTTCGATTTTGTTGTTTATCAGACTACAATTCTGTCACCAGCATTATTCTGTAAAATGTTCGTAAAATGATAGCTGATATTTCTGTATTTGATACGCGTAAAAAAAGACAGCGACTAACAGCCACCAATCAGAATATCTCTCATCAGAAATCCGTGAAAGGAGCTGCTTATGATGCTGGTGATGTAAATGATGCCAAGGATAATGATAAAAACGAGGAAGAAGAAGACGAAAAAGAAGAAGAAGAAAAAAAAAAAGACGACGATAAAGTTGATCTTTGTCTGTGACAAGACGTTGTTTGTACATTTAGCTTCACCCTGTTTATTCAATAAATGAAATAAAACACTAAAGAGAAAAAAGTATTTGCGGATCTGTAAGTGTTATTATCATATTACAAAAAGGTATGTATGACCCCGGGAAGCTTTATGCGGAGGGAGCAATGCGATGCATATACCTTATTCGATAAATTCAACAACAATTATAATAATACATGTAATAGTAATGATCTCTTGTTATGTTAGAATCGAAATAACATCCTTTAAAGCGTCGTTATCGTCTAATAAACAACTCCTTCGTGGCCAAGATAATTACTGCGCATAAGACTCCAAATAATTGTTTATTAGACGATGAACACCGCTGGAACGGATGTTATTTTATAATTTAATAGTAGTAAGGTACAACAAACGTACAAGCAAATGTGCGTTTTTGAATCGGCAGCACTGTGGAAAGAAGAAAAACCCACTGACCAACTACCATCTCACAAACTTGTCAGTACTGGGTTCTAACTTGTGTCGCACTGTAACACCGGATACAGCTCCTTTCGAATTCAGCTCCCCGGAGAGCTGTATTCGGTGCGCATTAACGAATACAGCTCTCCTAATCAAATGGGAGTTGTATACGGGGTTCTTGTACATTTTTTTCGAATACAGCTCCCCAGTGATCCGATGCAAACATAGACGTGTATCTAAGGCGTATCATTCGTTTATACAAATTCGCGGCACGGAATGTATAATAGAAAAATAAGGTTCCATCCAGCTATTCAGGATGCAGTACTTAGCCCTGTGATGTTTGTTTTTTGTCCTTCCGTGTTGGACGGACGGTTGAACGAAACTTAGAGGTTTAATGATTTTTTTGTTTGTATTGAAGATTTTTTTTTTCAATAAACCTACATTTTTTCATTCATGCCTGTTGCACATAAGGCGGCAGTTTAAGTGGTTTTGTACTATAAATTAATATTGACGGAATGAAGCACATTCACACCAGGATGTAAGGCCCAACAGACGGACTGATAAGACAACATACAGGATAGGACAACAGACATATGTTCGGACAGATGGACCAAAGCTTTGGAACTACAATTTTTTCATTGACTTAAAAGTTTTCGAAACGGCCAAGCGTCTTCCTAAAGTGGAGATATAAATTCATTTCGCCAAAACCACATACTCAGACTTCTGTTATTTAATCCGTTTTATCATCCGTTTGATGCATATGCTTTGGTTTGAATACAGCTCCGTTACACCAAGGGAGCTGTATTCGTTAATGTGCAACGAATACAGATACCTGGGGGGCGGGGGCTGTATTCGAAAGGAGCTGTATCCGGTGTTACATCGCACGTTTAAGCATATTGCAACATCTAACGTTACGTCAGAACAACGTTTCTGTTTCGTTTCGATCAAGGTTTAGGTAAAACTGGTATATTGTAAACAGTGGGTAGGAAATATGTGGAAAGTATCTCAATTTTTAAATATTCAATCAATTTGAATATAACTATTATTGTTATTATTTTAACCAACACAATAATCTGGAGCGAAAATAAATTTAGAATTCGTTTACTTGATTTCATGTACTTAAAATATCTTTTTAGTCGGGAGTAGCTCTAATTTTGCAATTTGATTTAATTTATAAAACCACATTTTATGCAATAAGTCCAGTTGTGACTATTTTCTTCTTCAATAACGATGCTATACTCGTTGTATTGTGCAAGATTTGTACACCAAGTCGACAGGAATAATAAAGAATAATGCGTTGCGAATGCTATCGGATTTATCCTCCCTGGCAACCAGTAGATCGAAGACGGAGCGACAGCAGAGATATGCATGTCATCTGTCATCCTGGCAGAACAAACAACATCCATCACAGCTCTAATGCTAAAGTAAATGATTCGCAGCAGCAAACGGCACGCGGATAATCCTAAAGAAAACATTCAGGTAAACTGCCTTAAATCCAAGGAGTTTAAAAAAAATCTGTTAACCTTTGCTTTATTTAATCTTATAACACCCGTTCTTCTTGTTTTTGATTTTTTGACAATGTAAACGGTAAACCTTATTTTCCGGAACTGTAATTTTTTATAGATGCCAACCTTGAATGTCATAGTTATTTCTGTGCAGTCTTGAGCAGTATTTTAGACGCCAGGAAATTATTGACACTTAAAACGTACTTTCTGCATTATCTAATGAACGGAACACTGATATAGAAAATGCTTATAAAACCTATTACTTTAGTAATTAGATCAAAATACATTTTTTAGGTAGAAGTGAGCTAATAGTGGACATGATGGACATTCAGTGATACTGTTATTCGATATTGAGTGTTATTTGGAATATAGATGGAAGGTAAAGTTTTGGAAACAAGGAATATGCTGTTCCTTTTCATGGGTAAGTTATTCAAAGCTCTTATAAATTGACACAAATAAGTAATATTTAGTATTTCATAGTGTCACACAAACTTCTAGTTTCTCGATTATATTTATATTACCCTGAAAAATTATGGCCAAACTGCATGGTCAAGTACGACCAAACTGCATGGTCAAGAAGATTATTTAATCACATTGAATGCTTTAGGTACTTAAAAGAATTAAATGACACTCGTAGTTATATAAAACGCATTGTAACTACGGATACAGGCAGCTGTATTCGGGGCGCATTAGCGAATGCAGCTCCCGAGGAGCTCTATTCGCCGAATCAAATGGGAGCTGTATTCGGGGTTCTTGTACCTTTTTTTTCGAATAGAGCTCACAAGTGACCCGATGCAAAATAGACGTGTATTCAGGCGTTTATACAAACTCGCGGCACGGGATTTATTATAAAATAATAAGGATACATACCGCTATTCAGGATGCAGTACTTAAAAGTATTGCTGGAATGAAAATTTGAGGTTTAATGACTTTGTTCGTTGATATAAAGAATCATTTCTTCATATACCTAATTTTGTTCAGTAGCACATAGTCTTTAAGATTTACGGAAAGGCCAAGCTTCGGGGGGGGGGGAAGCAAAGACACATAACCACGTACTCAGACTTCTGTCATATAATCTGTTTTATCATACGTTTGATCAAAAATAGGGAGCCTAATTCGAATTTGCATATGATTTGGTTCGAATACAGCTCCACTATACAAAGGGAGCTGTATTCGTTGATGTGCACACAATACAGCTCTACGCGCTGATGAACTCAAAAGGAGCTGTAGCCGGTGTTACAACGCATATATAATAGTGAACTTTAAACTTTCAACTCCCAGGATCACTTTGAATTGTGCTCCTGGGACTTTAATGTATTTGTACGAAAATGTAAACAGAGTTAGAAGTGTTTTTCAAGCAGAATTGTTATGTGGCTGAGGAGTGCGACTGTTTGGTTAGTTTTTGTATTCTGCTGACAAGATGGTAAATGACAGATAAATAACACAGGGGTATGAATTTCAGAGTTTAGTGATGTTTAAATGATCTTTAAAATTTCAAGGTTTTTGTTCATTTAGACACCGTAAACTTTGAAATTCCGCTTATATGATTTGTGTACGAACTAATGTGATGACTTATTGTGAACCTATGTTTAAAGTGACATTACCTTTCAAAGCGACAATCATAATTTGAAGGGAAGACCTTTGGCACTGATTTAAACTCTTATAAAAATTTACCACTAAGTTTGAAACTAAAAAATATTAATCAACACGAAAGTTTTATTTCTATTATTGGTTCGAATATAGCTCCACTATACAAAGGGAGCTGTATTCGTTTTATTTTATTTATTATCTCTTTATTATTATCTTACTGTGAAAAATTCACCTATATTTCTTTTCATTCCTTTTACAGGTAGGCAGCTCATAGCTCATGTAATGTTACACTAACAAATTACGAAAAGTATTTCATAAGGTCGACATCAACTTCTTCCTCTTCTAAGGTTTTAAATTTGTATTACCATGAACAATGGCCGAACTGGTCAAGAAATGGTCAAGAAATATGATTAAATCACAATGAAGGGTTCAGAAGCATACCATAAATAACTAACATTCGTTGTCACAAAACACATTACTTATAAGAAGCTTTCATCAAGGAATTATAAGTGTATGAACATCTGAGTGATATAAGATGATGATACATAAATTAAGAGATATAAGTCGATAGCAATCTGTCTTACATATTTTTGAATTATACATTGTGCTATCTTCCATTTTGAAAGGTATATGTCTCAGTTGACTGGCAGGTATGTTGGTTCTAATATAATACTCGTATTGTGTTCATGAAGGCAACACGTGTCTGTCAGTTAGTTCGCTCGTTCTCAGTTGTTTATGGAATAAAAATAAAACCTCAAAGCATTGTACAACACTATGTAGAGATATGCCATGTAACAGCTCATGCCGGATACAGCTTCTTTCGAATACAGCTCCCTAAGTAGCTGCAGTATTCGGTGCACATTAACGAATACAGCTCCCTTGGTATAGCGGAGCTGTATTCGAACCAAAGCATATGCACATTCGAATAAAGCTACCAATGTTTGATCAAACGGATGATAAAACGGATTAAAGTCTTTTGGCCAAACGAATTTATGCCTCCGATTTAGGAAGAAGCTTGGCCGTTCCGAAAACTTTTTTAAGTCAATGGCAAATTGTAGTGCGAAAGCTTGGGCCCATCTGTCCGACCATCTGCCTGTTGTCCTAACCCTGTATGTTGTCTTATCAGTCCGTCTGTCGGGCCTTACACCCTGGTGTGACTGTTCTTCATTCCGTCAATAATTTATTCATGAAATGAAGTATAAAACCTCTTCAACTGTCCTCTTATGTGCTAGGATGGATCCACTTTTTTCTATAATAAATTCCGTGCCGCGAATTTGTATAAACGAATGATACTCCTTAAATACAAGTCTATGTTGCATCGGGTCACTGGCGGGTCGTACCGACTATACCTCGAACGAGGATGGTGGACCCAATAAGCACAATTACAAACAAATCGGGTCACTGGGGAGCTGTATTCGAAAAAAGGTACAAGAACCCCGAATACAGCTCCCATTTGCTGAGGGGAGCTGTATTCGTTAATGCGCACCGAAAACAGCTCTCCGGGGATCTGTATTCGTTAATGCGCATTGAATACAGCTGTATCCGGTGTTACAATGCCACACAGAACAATTATATCCTCAAACAAAGATCAAGGCTGCGCGATGGTGTCAGGGATCCGACTGCTGCAGCTCTGATTATAGGATTCTAACTTCACAGAGTAGAGCACGACGAGAACTGAGATGCGTCGCGCTAAACATAAACTATGTTTTAACGCGCGAAATCCGTTTCACTTAAAGTGACAGCTCTTGAACAAAAGTCTTATAAGAAAAACAGACACTGCTTATATTTAATCATCACCAGAGTCATGTGCAATCCCTTCTTTCGGTGCGAGATCCAGGGAGCAGTCAGCGAGAGTAGTTTTTTTTAAATTGCAAGAACTTAATCTTTAATCTTTGTTGAAACAAACGCTCTTTTTCACTTTTTTCAACAGAGTTGACTGAGGTGTTCAGTGTTTATAGGATCCAGCTTTCAATATATATAAAGAAACGGTTCAATAAAAGTAAATAAATACCGTGCAGCATTTTTTTCTTTGCGCAGATCTTTCAGGCGAACTTTTTCTTTTTGATTGCATTGTTCGCTATCAATCATTTCCTGTGGCCCAAACACTAGTAGGAACGCAGGTTTGACCAGCTTTTAAAGGGTTACAAATAAGTAGAATGTTACAGATGTTGTAGTCTTGAAGCTCCTTAGGTAATGCGCTGCTCTATGGTTTACCAGTACCAAGCCCTGTTCTACAACGATTTTTAGAGCAGCGATTTTTGCTTCGCTGACAGAATTTTTAGGTTTGCAATACGGATATCATCTTTGACAGGCGATTTAGAATTTACAAGCTGTTAAAAGTTTAACTTATATGCGTATTGGAATGCATTAAATCCATGTAATATCACACCATTCATTGAATATCTGCTATTAAAGGATAGTGTATCATTGTGTAACCTCAAATGTTTGCCTGATTTACCTTGCTTATAGTATAAGATGAATTGTTATATGACCGTTGCACGTTACTGCATTTATTTCAAGTTTTATATTGGTGAGCTGAGAAGCTATCACTATTCTAAAGCTAGGTTGAAGCGCAGTAAACCGTTTCATGTGTCTATATATTATATACATTTGTATATATGTCATAAGGACTAATTCATGTCCACAAAATAGTTCACAGTAAGGTGTCTATTATATAAAAACCAAATTCGTGACAAGTTATAGAACTTGACCCTAGTTCATGGTTATAAAACCTGAAATAGCTTTCAATTTCTATTTTCAAAATAAGAAATAACATAGATGGAAATACATTTTATCATAATTATACAAATTACCCGGAAGTCACTGCCAGGACCAATAAAAGAGATGAATAATTATGCATCTTTTTAAAAGAAAGTAAAGAAACATTTCTTGAATGAATATTTGTCATATTCCCTTTTAAGAAGCATCATGAAGTAATTTTATGTAATTTCTGTTATTTTAGTTTCTAATTGACAGAAGAGTGGTGTTTTGGCAATTGTATATGATGGTTATGTCATTTGTTTTACAGATACTAAATGATGCTAAATAAATAACTTATATTTTTTTATATTTTAGGACCCATAAGGGCCCAATTGGAACAAAGTTTCTGATTAAATACTATCATATCCCTACAACAATAATACTTATAGTGAATACAAGATTAAATTAAAGAAGAAATTTGTCTGTGATATTAGTATTAATGGTGATAATTGTAAGACTTTCTGTGACATTTAGTTTGTGAGATGTGATATTTCTGTGCTATTAGATATTTGAAAGTATATGATTGATTTAATGTTTGAATATTTGATTATAAATAATTCACTACAGTATGTCCCACTCAACCGGAACACTTTGATTAAATTTGAAATATGGACGGTTCATCACTAACAAAACATCAGCATCGTTGGAAAATTAATTACGGAAGCCCAATAGTGCCACTTTATTTACTAGTTGAAAAATCATGATACTATGGTGAAAATTCAAGATCATATGTTGAAAAGTCAAAATACTATGGTGAAAATTCAAGATCGTAAGTTGATATTTCAAGATCGTAACATGAAAATTCAAGATCATAACATGAAAATTCAAGATGCAATGTTGAAAATTTAATATGTAATGTTGAAAACTCAAGATACTAATTTGAAAATTTAAGATACTATGTTTATATCCAAGATATTATGCTGAAAATTCAAGATACTATGCTGAAAATTTGAGATAGTAGGTTGAAAATTCAAGATCGTAAGTTGAAAGTTCAAGATACTAAGTTGAAAAATCAAGAAACTGTGTTGAAAATTCAAGATATTACAATGTATGCTGAAAATTCAAGAAAGTAAGTTAAAAATTCAAGACAGAATGTTGAAAATTCGAGATACGAACTTGACCATTCAAAATACTATATTGAGAATTCGAGAAACTATATTTAAAGTTCAAGATAGTCAGTTAAAAATTCGAGAAACTATGTTGAAAATTCAAGATACAAAGTTGAAATTTCAATATCATGGTCGAAAATTTAAAATCTTGAATTTTCAACTTAGTATCTTAAATTTTCATCTTAGTATCTTGAATTTTCAACTAAGTGTCTTTAATTTTCAACATTATATTTTTAATCCTTAACTAAGTATCTTAAATATTCAACTTACTAATTAGAATTTTCAAATAAGTATCTTGAATTTTCGTCTTAGTATCTCGAATTTTCAGCATATTATCTTGAATTTTCGACTTAGTATTTTGAATTTTCAATATAGTATGTTGAATTTTCGACTTAGTATCTCGAACTTTCAACTATGTATCTTGAATTTTCGACTTAGTATCTCGGATTTTAAACTATGTATCTTGAATGTTCGACTTAGTACCTTGAATTTTTAACATAGTATCTTGAATTTTCAACTAAATATCTTGAATTTTCAACTTAGGATCTTGAATTTTCAACTTACGATCTTGAATTTTCAACTTGATTATGTTGAAAAAATCAATTAAAAAGAACCAAAGTGGCACTGTGGGGCTTCCGTATTTTAGTCAGAATTAGCATCTTTACGTATAACAAAACTGCAACGCAAAACAGACACGGACAAACCATGTGTTGATATAATTAGCAAATAGTTTGAACAAATAATGTTTTACTTTACGTTTATCAAATAAACGAAAAGGCAGCAAACGGTACCAGAAGTTTAACAAATTGAAGAAAATATTTTCTTACAGACATATAATACATTCTTATTAAAAGGCATGGAAGTAGAAAATGGCTCTTTCTATATTACTACGAGCTTGTCAAAACACATCTATGTTTTTGATAACTCTGGGCATCACAATTTTGAAGTTTGAGTTCTAATGAAATCACTTGGGGATGGGTCAGTTTGTGTTTTGTCTACATACGGGTTATCCTCTCCTTCACAATCAGATTCCTTATGCTGCAGTGTATATAAATTCAATAAAAATTGTCATTTCATGTGACCTTCATCCAAGAATAGAGGTATTGATTTGTTAAAAACTTTGCTGGTTGGAATAGAATAATTTAAAATGTTGCTTGTGTTTTTAGCTGCTACAGAATAGCAATATATTTTTATTAAAAGTTTCGCGAAATTATATGATTTTTGTGTTAACTGAAAAACATCATAACGCCAGAAAGTTTTTCATTTATAATAAAATTATTTTCGCAACATTTTTTCATGAAAACTTTAAATCAAGTGGTGGTGCATTTATGCTTTAATAATTGACACCTTTAACATCATTAAACATGAAATTGAAAGAATTAAATTATAGGTATGACAATGCAAAAACGATTACATGTATGTGTATAGTGCATGATTATAAAGCTAAATCATAACCTCCTGTGTCAGGTTTCTGCTTTTTTTGTAATGACATAACAGTATAAAGATATTTAAGGGTAATCCTAAAATAAAATGCTTCTATAAATACCCATGCTAATTCAAAGTGACTTAGTTCTAATTTAGTCAGAAATGTACGGAAGCGTATAATGGTCGCCAGTTGCTAGATATGTATGTAGATTTGATGCGAAAATATCGCATCATGTTTGAAATCTTATCGGAAAATTCAAGATAGTAATAGAAATATTGCATGATAATTGTAGCATTCGTTCCTTAAGAATCAGCAAGTAAAATCATTTTCTAACGCAGTACCGATGTAACGTCGTTTCTGATTGGTAACGTCGTTTAAATTTGCAACTATTAAATAACGTATATATGTGCAAATTTCGAACGGCTTTTAATTATCGCATTTGACCATTGTGCGTTAGAAAAGGTTTTTATGTTTTGATTTGACTATAGGTTTTATTCAAAAATTTTAAAATCCCCCTAACCCCTTTCCCTAAAAAATATTTTAAAAAAAAAAAAAAAATAAAAAAAAAAAAAAAAAAAAAAAAAGATTTATTCCTATTGAACGGTATAGTTATTGCATGATACATTTATCTTGCTTGTGTGATACCTGAAAATGAGTTAATATTTAGCTCCGACATCGGTGAAACTAGAGTAGATAGCTGGTGTAAACGTTCTCTTTTCAGCTCACCTTAGCCTGCTTGCCTGTCTGTCTGTCTGTCCACACTTACCGTCTGAACATTCTATAAGAACAATCGTCATGAAAATTAGTCAGAATATTTTTCTTGATGATCTCTCGACCGAAAGTTGAAACCAGGTCACGCGGGTCAAATCATAGACCATGTCAAATAATGAAAAATATTCCAAATATTGTAGAAACCACATTTGTACCCAACCAAACCGTAAAATTGGTTAGAATGTTTGTCTTGATAAAATATAGGACAAGAAAGAAACTATATTACGTGTGATCAAAACCTAGGACACCAGGTAAAAAAATAGAAAAACCTCGTGATAACTCCAGAAGCCAAATTTGCACCCAATCACCCTGGATGTCTTGATAAATGCTATGTGAAGTTAGAAATTTGGTCACACCATATAATCTAGATCACAAGGTGAACTCATAGAACATCAACATTCTAGAATTTACAGTTTGAATCAAATCATCTTGAAAATTAATCAGAATGTTTGTTTTGATGAACTCTATCAACTGGGATTCGTGGGGTCAAAAAGTAGGACACCAGGAAAAAATAATGGAAACACCTACGAACTCTAGATGCCACATCTGACACACCGGCATCAGTCATATTGAAAGAAAGTTTGTCTTGGTGAACTTTAGTCAAGACCGAAACTGCGTAACATCTGGTCAAAAGTTAGGTCTCTTTGTACATTGATTTTAAATCTACGTTCAGAATGTGTTTACCGTTTCGCAAAGAGATTGTAAAAATTGTCAGCGGTTGGCATTGATCATGACTTTAGACTTACTCTTTGTCTTTGGGACAGGATAGCGATATAGGACCATCTTGGCCCTCTTATAATTCCTTATAGCCGAGGGCTGTGGAGTGAATGATTGTTTTCGGTTTCAGCTTTGCGCGAGAAATATACGTCAGATAAGAACTTGATTTGCCAAATAATATGTGTCGTATTCGGGAAAAAGTTTGTTTAGTAATAGTTTTAGCAAGATATTATATTGTGATTGCTTTTTGACGTCTAACGTGTTACGAAAACAAACAGCTCTGTTTTTAATCAATTGTTTTATTTTATCATGACATAACGCACAATTGCAAAATATTATCAAGCAAAGTCAACATATTACCACACACATGTCTAGTTGATATTAACGGTAACTGTCGACCATTATACGCTTCCGTAGAAATGCGTGTTCAAATATGTAAATTGATACCAGTTTAAACTTCGTATACAAGCAGAAACAGAGAATTTTGCTAATTCGTTTATTTTTTTGCGCTTTAAAATAAAATTAACCTAGACATGCTGGAAACGTAAAACTGTTTTATCATACAGTTAAAGAGAATTACTGAACATATGTTTTCTGAAAGTTCAATGTCTGTAGTATCCATAACACAAAGCAGTTGAAGAAAAAAATCCACTTGTAAGATGTACCGCTCACCACGGACATTGATTACAGGAGTGAAACAATTATGTCTCCGCCATAGAAAATGAGAGAGACATTTTGTTTTTGCCATGTATGTCTGTCTATCCGGCAAAATCGTGTCCGCTCCATATCTCCTAAACCCCTCAAAGGATTTTCAAGAAACTTGGGTCAGATATTCACCTCACCTACGCGATGTGCAGAACCCGTAAACCAACAGCGCCGCCTCAAGGTCAAGTTTACAAATCAAGGTCAAAGGTTCGAGCCTTGTTTTTCGTGTCCGCTTCATATCTCCTAAACCCCTCGAAGGATTTTCATGAAACATGGGTCAGATGTTCACCTCAACTACGCGATGTGCAGAACCCGCAACCAAACCGCGCCGGCACAAGGTCAATGTCACAATTACAGATCAAAGGTCATATGACTATATTTCGTGTCCGCTCCATATCTCTTGAACCCCTTGAAGGATTTTAGATAACTCACCACAAATGTTCACCATATTGACACGATGTGTAGAACGCATGTTACGACCACCTTTGTTCAAGGTCAAGGTCACTGTTACTAAAAATAGTAAAATGGTTTCCGCTCAATAACTTAAGTAACGAGTGACCAATCGCATTGAAACTTGATGTGAAGGCAGCTTGTATAGAGAGAAAGCTTGGGATTGCAATGCGGGTCACTAGGGTCAAGGTCAAGGTCACTGTTACCACAAATATATATTTTTTTGTTTTTAAATTGATTTTTATGGGGGGGGGGGCAGGGCAAGGTCACTGCTACTTTGAATATATTTTTTTAACAGTTTCTTTAGTTTTTTAATTGTTTTAAGCAAAAATAGCAAAAAAACCGATTCCTTATTGGGGGGGGGTGGGATGGTCACTGTTTTTTTAAAGTTTTTAGATTTTGTGAAGCAAGACATCTGGTTTTTTCGGTGGGTCAAGCAACAGAGAGTGTTAATGTGCATATGATTTTAAAAAAAAACTACCTTCTCTAGGCCACAGACGGAGTATGGAGTCCCAACCCAATCGGCCGGCATAATTTCATTACTTTATAAATCTACGGTCATACCGAAATTCAATTATTCGGTGAAGTCGTATTAAGCTCGCTTTTGACCGGAAGTTTAGAACTCTTCAACCGCAAAGAGCGGTAAATATATATAACATTTTTAAAAGAGAAATTTACGCTGTAAGGCACCTTTCTATTAGATTATACCGAATGACAATAAATAATAAAATACGCTTGCGGTTTCAGTCTTTTTTGAATGGGTTAATAATTTAAGTACGTAAATAGTTCATATCTATCAACGTAATATGTTGTAATTTCATATTCGAAACCACTCGGTAATTTCCGTATTACCGGAATTTGCTATAATGGTCAAGGGGAGATAAATTACTATTTGAATGCTACTTCTCACTAAGTTAAGCCCAAAAGGATAATCGCCGATGTTCGCAAAATGATATACGTTACTGGCATATCGCCATAACGGTCATTATTTTTGCACAGTATATATTAAATACCTAATGCAAGTGTATTAATCTTAATGAAAATTAATAATAATTAAACAATAATAATTCTATGAATTAATAGTAATGGCATAAATTAATATTTTGATATATGTTTTTTAATTTATGTAATATTTAAAGTGACATTATGCGTATTTTTTTCAAGTAAAAATCCAGCTGAAATAGGTGTGTGTAAAAGGGTAGAGGAAATAATATCTTTTAACCCAATACACCAAACTCTCCTTGCTACCAGTACGAAATAATAACTTTCTAAATATTACTTTTCCTATTTAGACTGGGAGAGTCTTGTTAGAAAAAAAAACTGCAGGCAGGAGTTGCTTCCCCTTCCACTGCCGAAGTCTTTACCAACAACAACAACAACACAAGGGATATCACTGTCACGAAAGGAACTACTATTTTCTTAATTGTTTTTTTATTTCTAAAGCACCAACTTCAAATACTAATGCGGCATTATCATTAATTTTACAAATTTAAATGCACAGCAGCCAAAAATTGCTTTTATAAAAATGTCACCAAAAAAACACTATGTGCAGTAAGATGCGCATAATGTCACTTTAAAATGATACCATTAAAATAATGGTTTTATAATTAGTTTATTATAGTGCAAATTCTGGATAACTTTCGAAAAGATTCTAGACTAAGGGTTAACTGGCTATAAACAGAAAATACTTATTAGAAAATGTAAAAGGGTAACAGGACTGTGATCTGTGGATTAAAATTTGATAAACTTGCAAAGACAATAGGGGTCTGTTTATGTACAAATAAAGCAGAATGTGAGATACTTAAATGTTATATAAATTAACAAACATATTGTAGAACTTTAACATTTCATAGAAAGACTACCAAAAATAGGGTACCAATTCAATCATTGCCGACACCGAACAATGTAATTTCAAGAATAAACACTATTATATTTCAGTTTCTTTGGTCAAGTAAAAGAGGAAAAAATAAAATATCTGTTTTAATTGGGCCGATATCTACCGGAGGTTTATAAATACCCGAAACAGAATCTTTTAGTAAATACTTGAACTTAAATGGATTCAAGCCTTAAAACAAAACAATTATAGTACTGACTGGAAAGTTATTCATAATGTAACTTTTAACCTGTTTGATAAGGTTTGCTGATTTTTCATGTGAATCGATTCCAAAAACAAAAATACCACTGCTTCCTGGAAGAACATTACAGTGAATTTAATCATATTTAAAATTCTAAAAAGCCAAAGACATATTGCGATATCGGAAAAGAAATTATATGGGGAAACAAGCACATTAAATATGCAGGAAAACCATTTTTCTTTGATAACTGGATAAATTTTAATAGTTTAAACATATTTTCTTACCAATATATACAACTATGAACAGATACATCGAGTACAATACAAAATAGGAAAATGGTTGGCCCACATGTTCTCTCAACTTAGATACGGGTCGTCCCTTAAGTGAAATATTTACAAATTCTATATGTAATGAAAAAAAACTCTAGAGTGTCTAGAAATAGATTTAGTATTTGCTAATGTCAAACAAATTGTTGATAATACCAGAGAATAAAAATGCGCATGTTGTAGACAACCAATGAAAAAGGGGGAAATTAAAGGTGTCTTTAATTGAGATTGATTAATGATAGATTCAAAAAAGATACATGATGTTTGGTTTTGCTAGTCGAAATGTAAACCAGTCGAAATGTGGCAGCTGAAGGAAGCGTTTTGTACTTTTTATGTAACGCTATACAGCCAAATATATTTTGCAGTTTTGTTCGTATGTTTACTTTTTATACCCCCGAAACGAAGTTTGGGGGGTATATAGGAGTCACCCGGTGGTTGGTCGGTCGGTCGGGGCGGTCGGGGCGGTCGGTCGGTCAGGCGGTCTGTTGCATTTTCCTTGTCTTGAGCATAACTTGAAAACTAATAGTTGGAATTCAGTACAACTTCATACAATGGTCAAGCACATTGCGAGGAAGTGCAGTCCACAAGAGCCATAACTCTATCTTGAGTAATTACAGAGTTATTGTCCTTTGTTACTTTTCCTTGTCCAGAGTATAACTTGAAAACTACTGGTTGGAATCAATACAACTATCAACCAACGACTTCCCTTAGCAACGAATGACCCCCTCCCCCCCCCCTAGTAGCAAGTGACTTTCTTATCAACCATTAGCATCATCCTGCCACCCGTGACTTCCTTAACAACAATTGACATCCTTAGCAACTAGCAACAGTTGTGTTTGGCAATTACTGACTTTCCAGTACTGACTAGTGACTCCCTCAGCAACCAGTAACTTTCCCTAGCAAAGTGGGTTCTTTATGTAAAAAGACTTGTACTGAGGTGAGCGATTAAGAGCCATCATGGCCCACTTGTTAATGACAGTTGACAATATATACTTTTCAATGAAGCTGAATTGTTTAAGTGAGTTTTAAAGTATACTTTTATTTGTTGATAGTATATAATTATTCAATCACTTCGGTTTACTTAAGTATTATGGAAAAAAGCATTATGTATCTCATTCAATTTGTGTATCACTGAATAAATGCATTTTAAATGCTATAACATGTGTATATGTATTTGCATTTCATACTGTTGTTTGAAAATATAATACACATGTAGCGCGGACGTGTCTGTTTTTTCTATATCAGATCTTAGCAGATGTTTGTAGTTTCATACTATGATAATTGTGTGAACGAAAGTTGTCTCGTCGGTTTACCATGAGCTACTGGTGCTTTTTGTTCAATATAAAATAGCAGTACATATCTCAATTTTATTTATTAAAAGCCAATCCATAATATTGTAATCAACGTTTGAGGCAATAAACATATTACACATTACGGAATCGAAGCTATTGTTTTGTAAATGGCTTTCCGAGTAGTAGAGATTTTTATATCGAACAATGAAGCTATCTTGATCAAACTAATGACAGATAAATGATTACCTGAATATAATTGAAAAATGTTGTCATCGCATGAATATTACATGTCGTTGGTGTCTGTAGATGATAAGATTTGATTTAAACTAAAAAACCAATTTATGATCAATTTGCATATACGTAAATGAACAATATGCACATGTAAGCATTAAAACAACACATATACACACATATTTAATTGGCAGTGCAAAGTGTTACATAAATCAGACAGAATAGAGAAGGAAGCTTAAACACTAACACAATGCCTCGTTTCTGTTTATCCTGCAAACTTCACTTACAGTGTATTAAACTGTTTTAAAACCTTAAGGACAGTTGAATTTATATTGTAATAAAAGCAAAAATATATTGATGTAAAGTAAAGAAGAGTAAATCAGGAAAATGGATGTAGATGAAAGATTGACAGGAGATAAGGTGTGTCAAGTTATAGGTCAAAACAATGTGCGTTGCTCTGGTAGTTGTGAATAACTAATGTTTAAAACTTTTGGTTTGGTTAATGTTATATCATGTACTGGACGAAATATTAAAGCATTTGTTTCAGTACTAAGATTGTCATTCCCATGGAGAGTTGTTAAAGTGACTGATGGTATATCAGGTTATTTTCAAGGACATCCCATTGGTTTGTGTGGAACGGGCAGAAAAATAAGAAGTGGTCTGTAACTTTCACAGACACAGTTAAGATTGTCTTTGATGTTCTTGGAATACACATGCTCCTTTCGAGAACTACAGTGCATACGCAAATGTGCATGTTGGATTGATGCTTCTCTATATCCATGGTAGTAGAAGTTACGAACCTTTGGAGTGATTTTGTTAAAAGCATCTTTGAAAGAGGACGATATGGAAGTATTTGGTATCTCAGAAGATAAGCAGCTGAAATAGTAGATGGTATGAGGGAGTTAGCAAAGAGTTGTGTATAACAGTGAATGTTTCTGACAACGGACAATGACAATATTATAATTTCGTTAGGAAACTGGGTCTCTTTTTTGTTATTTGTAAAAATGTACTTTCGGAATTTCCCGAATTGTGTGAAATATGTGAATGGTATAAGTGTTGACACTATGTTGTCACTATATTTTGTTACCTCATTTTGTAATTGTCACATTGATATAGATAAAAAAGTTGAAAACAATTAAAACTTGAAAAGAAGTATGACCGAATCGCTGTTTTAGTTTAAATTATCTCCTGCTTCGTATATTTTGTAATCAATTGGTTTATTACATGTACATGTACATATGTTATAACAAATTATTTATGATTCATATATACTGTATGTTTTCAGCTCTAATCGTAAAAACTGCGTACGGTAAGTTTTGGCTGTTGTCTGAGTTCTGTTACACTCTTCCCTTGATATTGTCTATAGTTTACTTCAAATGCCAATAGCAAAGAAGCAAATTCGTCGAATTGATACCCCCCGCCCCTTCCCTCCGGCAAATCACTTGTAAATCCAAACTCTGACCTTTGATCAAAAATCAAACCAAAGGGTTTATGGTAGATATGGTCTCGGACGGTTGGACAGCATAGGTAATACATCATCGGTTAATAAAACCTGTTTCAAAAAGATAGCAAAACATACACCGGTTTAATATTTTAATCATCAAGTTCAATCCAAACTGCGGTAACAAATCTGCTTGTAAACCCGACTAGCATACTTCGACTTACAAACGTAGCATTTCCCTCTCTCTATATATAACCACGGGGTAGGAACAATAGATCCTTCGACCCTGACGTATTTACATGTTCTGCAATGATGTCCATAAAACATCTAACCACCAAAATTAACAACAACAACAAAACAATTAAAGTTTAACGTCATGAGGCATTTCATTAGCTCGTCCAACGCCAGATGAATGTAATAAATTTTATTTTACTCTTTCTCTTATTATGAACCTATCATGCATTTCCCTGAAATTCCTGTGCTTAAGTTATTCGGATCGACTTTTTATTTTGATAATCCTGCCTAAATAATCAGTCAGTTATCACAAGCATTATTACATGTCTACCTTAGTGTGCGCTAAAGTTTGCTTGACTGTGATACAGATTCATCTTTCAAACTTTTATACTCTAAGACTTACTCGGTAATGAAAAGTTAACGAATATTTCAAAATATATTAGCACGGTGGGGAATCACGTGATCAAAATAATCTCTAAACAAAAGTCATCTATATGAAAAATGTTAAAAAATAATGAAAGTTGTTAAGCTTTTAATATGAAATGTAGCCTATCGTATGGCACCATTAACGTATTCTAGAACTACACAAGTCTTAATCATAGACTCCTTCCGACTGTGACAAACACTTCAGGACACTGAACTAATTTATTTTTGAAGTGTTCAGCACAATCAGAAGGTGATTGTTGTTGAGGCCGAGTAGTTCTAGAATACGTTAATGATGTCATAAGATAGGCTACTTTTTTATATTCACAACTGAACGGCTTTCATTATTTTCTAACATTTTCATGTAATCTATTTACTTTTGTTTAGAGATTATTTTGATCATGTGATTCCCCACCGTGATTAGATAATGAACTTACCAAGAGGAATAGAAAAAACTCAGTAAGGAAGAACCATTATCAAATACATCAAATGTTTATTATGTGCTTGCAAAACAAAGACATTTTTTAGATGTAGAAAAAGGAATCCATGATCGTGATATAATCACAGAAATGTCAGCTTTATCTGACATGTCATGGAATTTCCTGCTGGCATATGCATGAATAAGTTGACATTTCCGTTGGGCATTGATATTTTGTTTGACGCCTACAAGCAACTTGCAACAACTGTTTTCCGATTATTGTTAAGAAATGCATCTATATTTGTAAAAGATTTACATATTTATGATTGAGTCAATCACTGTTAACGCTGTAAAGTACATAATCTTTGCAAACAGATGTTAAATCAACACCCCCTTATTTTTGCTCAGGACATTTCCAGTTCTTTTTTTATCGTTATGTTTAACTACTTTATATTTATTTTCACCACTTAAATTATTTTTCATTGACGTAGTTCAGAGTCCGTTTATACCTGATGCAGAGAAGGTGTTCGAAGTTATTCAGAATATCTGCAAATTGAAGTAGATAAGTTGAACTTAAACCAAGATGAGAGCGTGCGCATAGCAAGGCCGAGTATCGCTTCACCAAAGTCGCAAAAAGAATACCGACTGCTCTGTACCAGTTTCTGTCCCGGACGCATCGGAGAAAGTTATAGGGGCACTCCCACATCTAGCCGATTATATTTTCAGCACATATATTATGTGTTCAATGATCGTAAAATGATAAATAAATACAAGTTCAAAGAAGAACCTATGGCGAAAAATGCCTCATTATACTACAATTAATCAATATAGAGGCCTTCTGTTATAAATTGCATCAACCAATTAATTGTACAACAACAGCTCAATGGTTTACGGTACTGCAGCATACTTTAAACCACTGATTATATCGTTAATGACTGGAATGCATAGCTGAAACTTTTAGATTAACTCATAATACTTTCATAGATTCTATTATTTATGTTTTGGAGGTTATTTAATTTGGCATCAGTATAGGGTACGTACGGAAGGTAGGTACGGCCCTTTAAATACAATATATTTATTTAACGATCTTTCATGTTAAATGTATTTAGACAGTAGTATGGAAGAATATCGAGATAACACCTAAACTATAGATTTAAAAAAAAAATGTTATATATAAATTTTGATTTTATAAACATTGTACTTCAGTTTGAAGTTATATTATTACAGTTTTATAAACAGAAACAAGATCTAGCTTATTTAATTGTAAGCGAAAATGTAAAATTTTCTCTTACTTGCATTTATGCCACTCGTTTCAAACAGATATGCAAATATTTGATTTTTCTAGCAAGCAAGGAATGTCCAGATTTGGTAGCTGGTCCTGACATGGCACTGTCCGAGACTGTCGGATGGGTAGGGGACGAGCCTGTGACGGTCTCGTGTAAAGAAGGATACGTGTTGGATACGCTCGTTCTACAGAAAAACATATCATGTATAGATGGATCCAACACTGCCATTTGGAGCGAATCCCTTGGTAGCTGTCAAAGTGAGTGAGCTAAGCTCTTCCAACTTAAGCAAGGCTCGGCCAAGCGTACCATCAACATAACACAGCAATATGAACTCATTGACATAGAAATAGAGAAGTAATACATGGATCTGTTTGTGACCTTATTGTCATGAAAATTAATGATCTTAAATGGTCAATCTATACTTAGCTGGATGTATTTCATCAAAAATATTACTAGAACAAAGCGCATCATCAGGGGACATGAAACCTAATGTCTTTTCGATTTGATTTCTTTCAATTCAACCTTTATAGGCGCTGTCTTTATATCAAAAAACACTTAAAACTAACATGTATGCGGTATTTGATATTATTTATGAGCCCAATGACATCCTGTCTCTTATTAGGTATATGCTTAATGAATCCAATAATTCACTCTTCCATTCCATGCATTCCAAATGGATTCAATTTACGGAGCCACGGGTAGTGTTCGACCGGGACATTACTCTATTGTAAACACAACATACAATTACTAGAGCATTGATATTTTGTTTTGGTCAAGTGAAATTGACTACGTGATCTTGATTCCTTTGTCAAAACAAATCAATCAACTTCGACCCTCAGGATTGTTTTTATAAATGGGTCCAGTAAATAAAGCAGTAAAGAAGTGATTAGATACCGGTCAAAATATGCTCAAACGAAACCTTTAATTTGTACAGATCTTCACAAGTGCTTTTAGTAAGTGCATGGGTAGAATTAGAAAATAATTAAAGATCATCCCAAGAGGCAGATTAGCGAGTGATATAGCGGCCCATTCAAGTATTCAGTGTTTCAAAGCCAAACGCTAGATACTTAGCAAATTGAAATAAACATAACTCAAACATAAAGCACTTAAAAAGTTATACATCAATAGTAACTCCGTAGGGAAAACAATTATGAAGCAATTCTTAAGTCGACTCTACTTAAAAATTCGGCGCACTGGCCTTATGTGAAAATGTAAAACGATTTATGTATTTCATCTACTGAAGAAGGTCAGTAGGCCGAACTATTTAGGAAAGAGTGGACTTTTGAAATTGCACTTGTAAAGCGCTTATTGTTTAAAATTTAATGTGTAGTAAAGACTAAACCTTTTCACCATTTTTGAATGACGATAAAGTTGAGCCCTTATTCTTTTTTTTGAAACATGTGTTCATGTATTAACAATGTGCATTTCGATTTGATTTGCTTTCAATTGAATTTTTATAAAGGTCCGTTCACGAGCGCAGATATATTAGCTTTTACTTCGTTGATGAGAACCCTGGAGAATATCATGCATATACTAACAAAATGTGCTTTTTTCTGGGTCCAAAAAAGGAGATATTTACCTGACTACAATTTCCAATCTGTTTTATCAAAAAAGTGAATTTGATTGGTTGACGAAAAGTAGGTCGATCGCGGTGACCAATGAGATATGTTAATGCGATTGGCCTGGTAAACTTGTAAACCTGGTGACCTGTGTATTTCAGAGAAACTGTGTCCTGGTATACTGACGCAAATTTGGGCAGATATGGTTGTGGCCAATCAAACTAACGCTCCGTTTTACTATGGTGACAATGTAACCGTCGAGTGTGAAGAGGGTCGCGCGTTCCATGTTGATCTGACAGAACCCGTAGATAAAGTTACTACACAGACAACAGTGTATTGTGGGAACGGTATCAATACGACACTGGGGACATGGAGCAGTCCTGGAGAATGCCATTGTACGTATGAGTTTATGTAACGTGTTAGTATGTGTTCAAGTTATTGTCTGGATCAGAGATGTTAAAGCTCTGTTTAAATACGTCTCTGTCGGGATGTTGGTCACAATTGACTCCCCCATGCGGCAAGTAAAACGTTTGCGAAACATCGCCAAACCGTTATTATTATGCCATTAGCTATTATGAAATGTGTTTGGCACAACTGTCTGATCAATTGTAACTTATATTGTAAGTATTGTTCAATTATTTCGTTATTCTACTTTTTATTTTAGTAATTTCATGTGACACTCCTCCGGATGTAGATGGCTCAGTGATGGTATACAACGCAACAAGTTTTAACTCGACCGTAGTGTATCAGTGTTTGTCAGGATACGCAGCCAGCATGAACAAGTTTCAGTTGTCAGCCACATGTAACGGATCAGCACGTTGGAGCACGGATCTTGTGTCGGGTACTGACTTGGAAACAAAGAATTGTGCAAGTACGTAGCCAGGTTTTGTTGTTTTTTTTATTCGCTCATTGCAACATCCAACACGCTAGCATTCTTACATTTCTTTTGACAGTGAGTTTAGATTTGAGCTTTTCATGATAAATTAACAAATTCGTGTTAAACATACATGTATTTGTAAAAGCTGCATATCCTCGCCAATGAATTGTTTAATTTGAAAGAGAACATTTAAGGTTAATAATTGTGCTAACATATAGCTCAAAGCAGCGCCTTATCTTGACCGTGATAATTAGAATCTCAATGGTTGAACCATACCTTGCAAAGTCAGGGAACACAAAGTAATCATATTGTTTCTGCCAGATACAATGTATTTATAATTATGTTTTCATATATGAAAAATTGAAATTGCCTCTATTCAATACACGAGGGTATAAACACTAACGCTATTAAGGTGAAATCCTTGACACTTCTTTGCGATGTTTTAATATTATAAGGTGCCTTCAAACGTTAATTCTATACTCTTTTTCATGAAATCTAACTTGCTTTTTCATTGGCTCAAGTACGCGAGTGAACTTTGGTCAAAATGTAGTTTGGCACGACATTGCGCTGTGTACGAAAGCGGTGTGGCTTCTTTTACATACACCGATATATAGGGAAGGGGAAATGGACGTGTTAGTTGCATATATCAAGATAATAAAGGAATATAAGACAACATTGAGAAACAATGGAAAAAGGAGGTATATAATCCTATTGGTCATCAATCCCATTTAACCCCCCCCAACCCATTGCATTTATGAGGTTCAATTAAGTACTTCCCATGCCTACATTTGTATCAGTCTTTGATATATTTACACGTTACTGTCAAAAACACACCAGTCAGCTCGGGTAAGAACTGCAGTCATACTAAATTGGAAACGCCAATCCCCAAAAACACAGTTCTGTCAGATACTGCGCTGGAGACTCATCAGTAATCGGAAGGTGATTATTATGTAATGATCAGCGTTCTTGGGGTTTGCACCATAATTGGAGTGTGTCCTTCAACAACTATCGAACGCTTTTATACGCTAATCAATATAGTGCGATAGTACATGTACCTCTCTTTTTATGTCCAGTTTGATGTAAAAATATAGGGTTAATTGTTATGTAATTTTGATATTTGCGACTGAATCATTATAATGGTTTGTAATGGTCGGAATTTTTAATGGCGACGGCGTGAGCCGGAGCCATTATAATTGTTTACGACCATTAAAACCGTATATACGATCGCAAATATCAAAATCACTTGTTATTCTAACGCACTACCGACGTAATTTTCAAGCGTTGTGTCCAAAAGTAGATGATATTTAAACAAATGTAGACGTTTGTGTAGGAGCACCCTTATGTTCTAGTGCATCCAGATCTATTTTAAGATAAATTAAAAGGAAATGGAATAAACTTTTTTTCAATATATGAAACTATTCACATGTACCGCGATTCAGTACAAGGAAGAGAATATTCATTTTTATTCCCATATTTGTCAGAGAAAATACCATTCTCTGCGATTACCATATAAGGCTTGTAGACGGATAGGATTTGATTAGTCGTCTGCTCGACAGGGGTTCGACACGTGCTAGACTATGTATACTATGATATGGGGTCTAAGTTGTCGATTAAAATCATAGACTGATTTCCTTTGTTCATATATTCTACTGGTGATCATACTGTCAGTTATTGTTAATTGTTTCATCCTCTAAACTCTTTTAGAGTCTACGTGATGTTTAGCTATTATCACAGTATCAAGCTTGAAATGAATAGATATTGATAAGTGCGCGGAACTATACATGTACGTAAACTTCCGTGGTTTGTTTTGCTGTTGTTGTTAACAAAAAACTCGCAGGTCTATAAGATGACTTTAAAACAGACGTCTATATGCGCTGTATGTCTTTTCGAAATCTCTGAGTTCTTTAAATACTGCAAAGTATTTGAATTACACGTATATTTACAACCAAATAGCTCTCTATTTAAAAGAGAAGAAAGGGAGCTCTAGTTAGACAACATGTACCTCCATTTCAAATACAACACTCGATATAAAGTATTGTATTAGATCTACTGTAACTGAATTGGTATATTATAGTTAAATAGCTCTTTCTCCTTGTTATTTATTACATGTACTTTATATTCACTACGTCTCGCACCGTGGAATAAATTTGTCTGCATTTGTTGTTTTATGCACTTCTGCACCTTTATAATTGACATAAAATATTACTTTGTATTCCTGTAGAAATGCGGAAGTATGTGGGTTGTTTACAAAATGGAAGCATCATACCGCTGATAACCACGGAAGATATGAATAACGGCATCATATTCTGTATAAGCTTCTGCAAGGGCCAGGATAAAAGGTAAAATTTAAGCATATCCTTTATTCCAATTTTTCGTTGCGAGATTAAAACTATTGTAAATTGTTATGTTTATCCCTTATATTCATTCTTTATTTGGCAATTAGAAAAAATGCTTTTGGCCATCATACTATGCTATAATGCTCGCCCTTGTGTGTGTGTACTATTGTAAATTAGTTAAGATGTATTATCCCTTAATAATAACGCCCTTGTGTACAGCAAGATTGATTATTTAAGTCATGAAAAAGTGCAAGCTTCTCGTAACTCACTACTCGTCTCGAAAGTAGTCACATTGTCACGTTAGCTTTGTTGGATTTCCAGTGCAATTTATTACGGGAAAACAGTATTTATAACTACCAGTATTGTTATTTCAATAAATTTGAGGCTAAAGGAAAAGTATATGTTCCAGATTTTCGGCAATCAGTAACGCTACTTGTTACTGTGGGAATGAGCTTGTGGAAGGGTACAGTAAAGTGGATGATTCAGCTTGTAGTATGTTGTGTCCAGGATATGATGGTGTGGACGCATTTCAACCAGTATTCTGTGGTGGTTCATCAGGCGAAATAGCGGTCTATGTGACAATGGGTAAAATGAATATTACAATGTCCGCTTATGTGTCCAAAAATTTACATTTTAACATTCAGTTGTATTTGTTTGACCGACCTATGTAAGCGCAGCCGAGTAGATGAAATTGCATTATAATGACCTTATGGTTTCCTGTTGTAATTATAACTTGTTCGGCTGTTGAGTCTGCGGCCTTCATAAGATTTCCTCAATTCTACATATGAAGTTGCATTTAACAAACACTAAAACAAATAAGTCCGCCTCCACTGTCAAGGTGTTGGAGGCGCTGACTTGAAATCACTGTAACCTCACATTGATTATGGGTTCGAGCCCCGCTACCGACCATTTCTCTTCATATGCGAAAGTTGGCAGCTTCTTATGGAGGATATGGTTCTAGAGCTGGTCCATCCGAGGAACGATGGTTAGACTAGAATACGGTTGACACCGGCGTAAAAACCCATACTACATGTTACAGGTAATAATATTTATTTTGTTGTTGTTGTTTCGTTCTTAGATGGCTGTTACAAATCGGTTGCCTTGACAACAGAACCGTTTGAGCTAGTTACCGAGCATACTGAAATCACATGCAGAGAAAGATGTCGCGGGAAAGATTTCAGCCATGCTGCGTTGCAAAATGACAACGTCTGCTTCTGTTTGAATTCCACCTCTGTGTCTGCTGTAGAAGTGGACATCAACAAATGTTCAAATACATCCTTCTTCAACACCACACATATATATGATCTGGGTATGAAAGTATTTCTATGATGCATTTTAAGTAATTCAACGCATGTATTTTTGTAAACAATGACATGAATGTATACAAGTTTAACAGTGGAAGAAAAATATCAATTTTACATGGATATCACATCCATCCTCATGCATCAGTGGTTTGCCAAGCTTTCAGACAATTATATGATGAATGCTCTGGATGACGAGAATGATCACAACGAGATAGCTGTTTTTTTCTCATAAAAGGAATGTTGTTACATATATTACGTTAAATCAGTGATGTTTGATGAATAAAATGACTTTTGTCTAGCACGCACAAGCGGCCTCAGGAAGTCATGCAATGATCTGTTCGCAAACGGGGTAAGGATGAACGGGGACTACTATTTGGAAGAGCACGACGACAAGCAAACTTGCTATTTCAAAGGTAAGCTAATAAATCTAAGAATTTAGAGAGAGAGAGAGAGAGAGAGAGTGAGTGTGTGTGTGTGTGTGTGTGTTGTGTGTGTGTGTGTGTGTGTGTGAGAGAGAGAGAGAGAGAGAGAGAGAGGGGGGGGGGAGCGGGCATGTATAACAGTAATATCAAGAGTAAAACGTTTAGAGCAAACTCTGTATTGCAAGAATTATGAGGAGTTAACTAAGACACTATATTTAACTGTTTATAACATGTAGGTGAATTGAGTTATTATATAAAATTACTGTAGACACACAGCGAAAAGTGCAGTTGTCAGATTATGTACACGTCACAGTAAATGAAACAGTTAAGTAGCCTACAGTACAGTGCACAATTTGCTTGTAATCTCACAATATCCAGATCCATGGTTTGGTATATTTTTCTGTCTTAGACGGAACTATCTGTGATGATGGATGGATCGGATACAATAGTTATTGTTACCATTTTAACAACGAGACGACGATGTACTTCCAAGACGCTAGAAATTACTGTATTTCTTTAGATGCAGATCTTGTTTCCATCATATCGGAGGAGGAATTTACATTTCTGAAAGATGCCCGAACCAGTAGGTGTATTAAATAGCTATTCATTTTGAATGCTTGTACCTTCAAAAGTATAATAATAATAATAATAATAATAATTATAATAATAATGATAATAAAAACAATGATAGTTATTTAAAATAATAGCTACTTGTTTGTTTGTTTTTTGACAAAAATATATGTTTCCCCATCCCCGCTGCAATACCCCCCTCCCCCCATAGAATTAACACGGACATGGTACTTATCACTTACGTGTAGTTTGATTTAAATGCACCCATTAACAGATCAAGGGAAATAACACCACTAAAAGTCGTTGAACGGGTACATGCTGTTGATATGAAAATGTAGACATATTATTGATCACTTGACTGTGGTTTGTTTGAAATTCAAAGAGTTGACTGAAATTAGAACTCATGAATCGTAACAATTCGTTGTACAATAATGATACCTTGTAATAAAATACACATAGTTTGCTTTAAGGATAAATATTCGATTTTATCATGATGTTTAACGAAATGCTATTTCAACTTATTATTTGACCTTTGGAAATTGTCTGTTTAAACGGTCTAATACTAAGACCCTGATAGGTATCATTTTTCAGCAAGTATTTTCATACTGTATCAAATAATAGGCTTAAACATGTTATATAATTAAGACTTCGGCAATTATGAAGTGCCACTTGTGCAAGACAACAGAGATATAAGCAATAAACATTTTACTGTTTTAAGCAAAATAGTAAAAAGACCACCGAGGTCTTTTTAATTTCTATATACCTTTGTAAAATATTTTACTAAGGTTGCTAGAAATGTGAGAAAACATTGCTTGCCAATCATCATGTTTTTATGACGTATTTCAAGATATGTATTGACCTCTGATAATAATGACACTTCATTTTCTTTGATATTGTATCTTTAACTTGCAGAGCATTTCGATCGTAATTTGTGTGGTCTTTAATGTTTAGTTAATCCTTCATATAACCTGGTGCAAAGTTCTTAATTGTTTTGTAAACAAGCAAGGCGGTGTGGTAACGACACCAGTCACCAAAAGATTACCTTCGTTTTTCCTGTATAGGTTCGTTTACTGTTGATTCTTTGTCTTACGGTTTAAAATAATTCTTGCACACCTTTTTTGAATCCCCATGACTTTATTTACACAAAATTTAAAATATTACTATGTCCCCATACTACAAAGCCATAATCAAAAATTGGTAAAATATATGGATTATAAACCATGCTTTTTATAAACTGTTTGACATGTACATGTAATAGCTAAAATGTATTAGAAGGGCATTTTTTGATTATGTATTGTTGTGCAAACGTGATCAGTCAGCATTATATACAGTTATAATGCTGATTGGCAGAAAAAATAATAACATGAAGCTACAAAAACAGCTACAAAAACAGCATACATACGTATTGGTTCATCACCAATATTTCTAAACATTATAGGTAATCTTTACTTTACAATAAATAATCAAGTCCTAAATAATATACCGGTAACATTGAGTTGTGTGCATACTGTTTGTTTTCAAGAAACTTGATTGAATATTGTAGATATTGTTGATAAGATAGTAATGGGTCGAAAGACTTCAAAATACTTCATCAGAAATATTATTATTTATAACTGATGCAATATAAAGGGCTTTTTAAAAGCATTTTGTTCTTATAATTGTACACAAGAATGATTCATTGATCCGTCATCATGCTTACATTATAAACGCTTGTATTGAGTCACTGCCTTTTACAAAAGCGTGAATCAAAGTTTCTTCTTCCAATTTTACCTTTCAAAAAATCAACAAATGGAAGACACATATCCATACTTTTCTGATTTTAGCTTACACTGACCTTTGGGGAGATACTGGTGAGTCTTTCTGGTGGCTAGGAATGGTTGATATACACAACGCGTCTCTGTACATGTGGCTAGACGGGAGTATCGGAACTTACTCAGAATTTTCTTCAACCCCAAGGGATTTAACTGAGCATTTAGCTGGTGATAGCAGTAGCAATGGTTACAAGTGGTACGAACTAGAGGACAAGGAGGCATATAATATCATGTGTAAAAAACCTAGGGGTATGTCGTTGTATGAGCCAATATGGATATATATGTACATTCATCAATTGACAAAGTTTGTTCAAACATAATTCTTCCTGCTGTAAAATTTTAGATAAGTGCATGAAATCCTACACAATATGAAATAAGCGAACATAGTCAATGCAAGGTAAGACTATTGTATGTATATAAATAACAAAATGTTCAATTTGATATAAATACCTTATCGTTTCAGAAGGTCCACACTGTGCAACCATACCAGCAATATCTCCAGATTACAGCCTGAGCGATAACGACAATACTATTACTAAGTGTGTGCAGATCTGCAAAGGACAGAATCTAACATATGCAGTCATACAAAACATTACATGTAACTGTGTAAACACTTTACCTGCCTATAACGCTGTTGCAAAGACCGCCTGTGATACCGAGTGTCCTGGCAATAGCTTCCAGTATTGTGGTGGAGATTTCAACACGTCCTCTGTACTAAACGGTTTGTACGAGCTTAAAATGTAAATTAGTTACGATTTTAAGGGTAAGTAATTATATTTTGAAATATAGATCTAAAACTGTATGAAATTATTGATATTTTTATAAAGAACGACCCAGTTCTGAACACTGGTTGATTAAGCTACCTTTGTATTTAAGTTTAGAATATAAATACTGAATGACAGGTAAACTGTATACGAAAAATGGTTATTTAAAACTAATTTTAATCCTCATGTTCGTAATAAAGACACTAATATGATCAACAGAAGCATGTGCAATTTCTTTACTAGGCATAGAACACGTAGACGTTAAATTATTCACAGCAAAAGATAGAGTTCATACAATCATGTTTTTACTGTTACAGTAAGTGAAAAACTGGCAGCAAGATCTTGTGAAGAGCTTCAGTTGGTAGGAATTGACAACAACACATTTCTGCTGCAGACAAACGACACATTAGCACAATTTCAACGTTGTGAAGTAACAGGTAATACAACTTGTTTAACGTAGATTTAGCAGGTTCAGAACATCAATGAGTTTTGTTACAACCATTGTCCTTTTCATGTGATGATACCCATGTGAAAAACGTTTTGATTAAAGTGCTCTCAATATCGCAAACATCTGCTGTTACTTCAAGTTTTAAAAATCTTTACATTCGGTGAAGAGACTTTCGAAACAGTAGATATTTTTCTCCGTCCCCTGTCCTTCCTTTCCAATATACCGACAAAATGTTTCTTATCAATGCAATTAAGGTCCACATGCTGTCTACGACCTACGTTGATAAAGATGTTTTAGTTTACTTTATAAGTGCCTGGCATGCTTTATGATTTTTTAAACCTAGTACATGCTCAATAAGTATTGTTGAGCATTCAGTGTAACTTTAAATCTTGCAATAGCTATTCATTAGTAGGAAAACGTTTTAGTTTTACAGACATAAATTACTATGAGCGTCGTCACATATTATATCTCAAATAGTTACTCATTGTCTAGGACCTTGTACAAAACTACGTGTTATATTAAAGCGCAAAATAGCCCAGTACGTATGCAAGAGAAGTAACTAGAAGCAATTTTTATAGCTTTTGAAGCAATGATTAACTATCTTAGTTAGAATTTTAGGCCTGCGATAAGTAAAATGCAATGGGCAATACGATTTGTTTGTGACGGGCAGACACGTGGATTGACGAATGGTCTGACAGACGGATAGACGGAGGCGACAGAAGTTATCTTAAAGGGTCATCATACTGTTTTGTGACCAACACAAAAATGAATGCCACTTTCATATGATGCCACTCTTGCAGATTATTTCTGACTAATATCAACGAAACAAGATATTTTATATCACTACCCTTCAGCGATGCTACACAAAATGAGTTACCAATAGATAGCTTACGATTTGATATAAAAATGTGTACACATTGCCACTACTGAAGTTCAACATGTTAAATACTAAACAGCATATTCCTATTAATATACAATGTCTATATATTGAAGTTTTATCGAGAAAAGGGCAACCATTTACTCTTACAAAAACCTTATGGCACAATTTTAAGCAAGTAACAGGGAAACCTTTTAAGTGTTTTCAAAGAATTGAACAAGTTTTCACCAGAATCACATAGAGATATAGACAAGCGATCAATGGAAACAAGACTCACCAGACTCTTTGGCGAAGAAAGCATTATACAAAAAGCAAAATAATCATCGGTTTACAGGTTGGTTTAAAAACGGCGATGCGTAAAAGCAGGTTTCACAATTGGAGAACGTTCTAGTAAAATCGGTTTGCGAAGGAATGCGTATTTCAATCTTTACAGCGGACGGACAAGTGGGTTTCAAACATTAACATAAAAGGTTTTTTCGGTAAGTGGATTTTTTAGTGGGGTAATTAAAACAAACTGTTCTTTTTCTGTAATTATCATTTAGAATGTCCATTTTCCTGGATATACATTAATGGTCATTGCTACAAGTACATGGTCTATAGCAAGAAAATTGAAGAAGCAATAGCAATGTGTGCAGCTGAAGACGCCTACTTGGTTACCATAGAAACAGAAACTGAGATAGAAGATGTCATCACTGCAGCCAATAATATCAGTATGTTAACAGCTACCTATTCAATAATAAATTGAGATTAAGCTGAAAACCATCTAATATTATACATTTAAAATTACTTTTGAAAGGCGGAGCTCTGGTTTTTGCACCCATTATTATTTCTTGATTAAATATATTTTTCTTGTATTGACTATTTTTCCCAATTTACTATGGTAACTTTAATTGAATAAACCATACTGCTGTATGAATTTACTTGGATTTTAAATAAATTCTTAATAAATTACATTTTTTATTTGACTGTTCTTGCTTATAGGAGGCTTGTTTAATACATGGATTCACGATTTAATGTTTTTGCAAATGAACTTTTGATGAAATCACTTGTCATCTGTTAATTTCTGTTATAGGTCTTTATAGTTCTATTCACTCTTGGAGGATTGGGTTATTGGCCCTATCAAGGAATGGAGGTCTCTACAGATGGGCTAATGGGAGAGCTATTGAGCTTGACTACTGGAACAACAGTGCAATAGGACTTGACGGCACTGTTGTGAGTGTGTTGGCATCTGATTATCGCACATGGAAAGCTCAGTCTGCCAGCAGTGATACGACACCGTTTATCTGCGAAAAGGGGGCAGGTAAGTTAAAAAATCTATCTAACATTTTATCTCAAAGAATTCTTAATAGTTGTCTAATTTTATTCATAAACTGCATAGTGTTTACACATACGTACCCTTTAGTAATAAGGAGATTATCATAGACTTATTACTAAAATACAACAACTACAATGTACTCGTTTCGTGTTGAGCATTTCTTATGTTATAAGCAGTAGCGTTTCCAACGAGATTAGGTACTAAGTACTAATGACGTCAGACAAGGTGGAGTGAGATTGTTCGACATTTTATAGAAAAGAGTAAGCCTTTGTTTCTTTCTTCGTTCTTTAAGGTATTGGAAGCAGGTCTCTTTGTACAGATTGTGGATTTAGACTAGTTTTTGGGTCCCTGATATGATTCGGAGGGCTTCTAGTTGGATCTTTTCTAGTTCGAATTCCTCCTGGGTAGTAATGTTGTCCCAGACAGCGTTTGATTACTCAAGAAGGGGTCTAATGAAAGCAGTATAGATTGTTTCCAATGACTTTCTATCCAGAACAACTTTAAAGCTCCTCATGATGTAAATTCTTTGCCATGCCTTTTTCTTGATGTTTTCAATATGCGCATGCCAGGGTCCATCGTTGGCAAAAGTGACACCAAGGTGTTTATAAGATTGTACCTTATGGATTTGAACGCCATTCATAATAAGTGGAGGATGAACAGGTTTGTTAGCTTTACGAGAGAGTAATAGAGATTCCGTTTTTGTTGGGTTGAAATCCACAAGCCAGGTAGTCGCCCAGTTCGATATTTTATCAAGATCAGATTAAATTTTAAGAGTGATAGCAGAGTTATATGGATTGTCAACGATGATGTATAGACTCGTATCGTCTGCAAAGAGGCGATTAGTAAAGTGAATGTCATAGACAATGTCATTAATATATACATTGTACAAGGAATAGTAGAGGACCAAGAATCGAGCCTTGTGGGACGGCCGCATTTACAGGTAGAATGTTAGAAGTGAACCCAGAAAGAACCACTCTTTGCGTTCTCCCTGAGAGAAAGTCACAGAACAAGTTAATTAGTTGTCCATCTATACCAGTTTCTTGCAATTCATGAATAAGACCGCGATGCCAAACGCGACCATACGCCTTGGAAATGTCACAAAAGACATAAGTACATGAATTTGACAGAGCCGTCCAACTCTCGCATGCTGTATCGGAAGTGTACCGGCTGTCTTTTAAAAATACATACAAAATGTATTGTTTATCCCTATCCTGTTTATCTAGTATTTCGTTTATTTCCTGAATAAAGTTGGACTAATCTGCTTTTTTCAAATAGGGCAAATTGGTATCCAAAGCAGCCATTTAAATAGAGGCAAAATTACTCATTTTAGTATGCATGTTTATGAAATAGCAACAGTCAAAGACAAAACATACGTTAACAAATGGGAGTTATCATGTAATATCTATTTATAACAAGATGTAAAGTAATTATACAAAATTTTCCCGCTCTAAGCTAGAAGTGAAGCTTTAATCTGAGTACAATTATTTAACGTCATACTCGGCTTCCAATTACTAAGAAGCATTTAACAGTCTTTTATGCCCCCATTTTTCTTGGAAGGGGGAAGCATATAGATTTGCATTTGTCCTTTCGTGTGTCCGTCCGTTTGTCTGTCTGTCTTTGATTGTATAACAATTTGTGTCGCGCGTAACTCCAAAATTCACGGTGTTAAGATGTGTACCTTAGGTTTTTGTTTGTTTGTGACTCCACCGAGTAAAGTGGACTCGAATTAACTCACAGTATTGTTGATCAGGATGTAAAGTTGTTGACGTAGAGTTATGGCTAAAGAATTCGTGTTCCCTGTGTTTTTAGACTAAGGACCTGTAGATTTTAACATTTTTAACATTTTTTCTTAATATTTTAGACTACAAGGGTTGCTATAGCACTAGTGGCGTAGCTTTGGACGTTTTTTTACATGGATATTACAGCATGACCATACAACAGTGTATAGAATTTTGTAGAGTGAATAACCGGAAGTATTCTTATTTAAACAGCACGAGTTGCTCGTGCGAAACTGACCTTACTTCAGAACATCCAGGTCTTTGTTCTGATGTATGCAGTGGACAAGACAATCAGCTATGTGGTGGATTAAATGTAATGTCAGTGTATGACGTTGGTGAGTTATGTGTTTTCAGTCTGTTTTAAACGTTACGACAAAAATGTAACGTAAATGTAAGATGTTTTATTTGCTGCTAACCTTAATTTTTACCGAAGAGAAAATGCAGAGACCAGTCAAATGATAAAATAAACAGAGCTCATGACACAGACAAAATACAATTTTTCTGAAAACAGTATTACATGAAATGATATAAAGTGTAACAGAATCGTACTGAAGTGTACGAAACTCCGCTCTGTCCAGAGTTTTGACTACCTGTTATGTCGACTTACAGGAACAGTGACTTTTCCCAATTTCAAACGATATTTTATCTTTTAGTACCTCATTTTTTTTCAGATGAATTCCCACAATTTGCCATAAACTGTACCGATCTTTTCCTCGCAGGAATATTCTTGTCAAAAACATATCTTATATCAGGATCAGAGCAAGTCTGCAATTTTACAGGTGACGGCTATCTATATTTTAACATGTACTTTCTCTACTAGCGATCATATTCTATTACTTACTGAAATTTTAAACGTCATTTTATTTTCACGTTATTTGACATATGTAATTGATTTTCTTATGTACTTATAAATAAGTGTTGGTAGAAAGCAATTTTATTATTTCATTTAGATTCATATAGTGGTCACCATTTCTGAAAAATACTTTTCATTCTACTTAGTACAACTAAGAAACCACAGTCGCAAATACATTTGTTAGTTGCAGCACAAGACAATGGAAACAGGTTACTGAGGGGCCGTGTAAACAATTTATGATCCGCAACAAAGCGCGCACAATTTTGACAGATTATATTCATTATATCGAATAAGTAAAATATGTCTTTCTCACCAAACAAGATAGCTTTGATAAGCTACTACATAGTTATGGCATATACATGTATCTGTATACAGACGGTACCGCCTGCAGTGGAGCCGGATGGATTGGTATTGAAGGAAATTGCTACAAACATTTTCCAAAAGGACATGAGTCAAGTGACATTACGTGTCGTAACCATAACGCTGTTCAAACATCACTGACATCGTTCACTGAATATGAAACACTTGTCCAGTATGTAAGACGTAAGTATCTACAAACATGTATTTTATACTTGAATTTTTGCAGTTTGAGTAAATGGAGTTTTATTTTGTATCATGATTATATTATCATACATATAAGATTAACCCTCAGTTCTTTTTATGCCTATTAAGATGTGACAAGGTTATCATTTAATTATTATTTTCTTTAGGACTCAATTTTCATGGTTCCACGCCCCGAGTGTTTACTGGTATAACACACGGAGGCTATGATTTAGATGTGTTTATAAGTGAGGATGGTTTCCTGACAGACTATAACCTGCTTACTAATGACCACTTGTCTGTTGTTGATCTTCACGATGATTTTGGATACATCTCTATCCGTATTGATCATACACATACACATCATTCTGATGGAGGTGTCGTCTGCAAAGAAGATAAATGTACGTATGTAATTAGAAGTTACGGGACATTGAACTGCATGTACAATGTATGTATAAATATGCGTACTTAGAACATTCGAATAAACATTAGCGAAATATTACCGTATGTTTAATTGTAGAGATGTTCAAACACGCGTACGTAAAGCTTTGCATGAACAATTAAACTTCATTAACTTAGAAGTTACATACAATATGTAAGTGTACACATCCGTATACTTTAGTACATGTAGTACAATTGTAGTAGATTTGCAAATGTAAAAATGCAAGTTTTAGACCCTTACCAGAATACCTTTCTTCCTTGAAATATTTGTGCTGTCATTGCTGCTTGATCACACCTATTGTGTAGTCTAAACAATAACATAAAACTCTGGAACATGTTCCATTGTTGTTGGAACAATGTATTTGTTTCTTTGCCATGTTTTATTCTTTATTTTTGTTTTAGATGCCATTGGCTGTTTTGAAGTGCCTGGTAGTTTGGTATCTGTTCTTGAGAATTTCGGCTCAGTTGAACTGGGTTTGTGCAGACAGATGTGCATTGCCCGTGACGAAAACATAACATTAATCGGTCACGATTTTTGCGCATGCGCATCAGAGTCAGCATTATCTTCCTTTACGTCAATAGCTGGAGAAAGGTGTGACGTTCATTGCAAATTACATAAAAATCAACTATGTGGGAATGGGTCGTCAATGTGGGCATATTATTCAGGTAAGGATTCATGCTGTATGACTTTGCAGTACTGTTATCTCAATAAATTCGTTTGTTCTGGCCGAGTAAAGTAAAAGACAGGTTGTGTCTCAACATACGCTGAGATAACAAGATAAGGGAAATGTTTCATGTTTGTATAATTTATGCCCTTTTTCAGGCATCGAAGATTTTCCATATGCAGAAAGTTGTTTTCATTTGTATAAAAGTGGCATTTTCTACAATTCAACGTATAGACTGAAATCTGTCAATGAAACAGTTCCTTTTGCTGAGTCACAATGCGGCTTCGCTGGTAAGCATAAATATAACGATGTCATATATAATTTCTAGTTAAGAAAATAAGATGCATTTTGATTTACGTGTTATCCTTGTATGTCTGATAATTATGTAACCGTCATTAAATTAAGATTTATTATTATTATTATTATTATTATTATTATTATTATTATTATAACAACTGTAAAGTAGCTATCAGTGACCATTTGCCATTAAATCATTGATTTTTATAACAAATATGCTAAATGTTTTTGCTTAAATTGAGCAAATTATGCCGTGTACTGAAATTAGAGATTACTTTCAGATGAAACAGCCTGTTCAGCTAATTGGCTTGGAAGCAGTGGAATGTGCTACAGATTTGAAAAGGACCATTTATCATTTCCGAATGCGTTACAATATTGTGCGAAACTCGATGCATATCTGTTTAATCCTGTCGATAACAACTCAGTCAAATTTGTCAATAGTTTTATTAACACGTCTGGTTTGCTCAGTGACAACGAATGGTGGATTGGTATAGCGCCTGTCTTTTACAATACGTCGTTCCTTTCTTCAAACGGATTGCTGGTAACAGTTGATAACTCCTCGTTGTCAAATGAGAAAAAACCTGTCAATCACACCGTATTTCTATCCAATACACTAACTTGGAGAGGAAGATATAGTTCCAACGTGAAACGAGCGTCCGTCTGCCAAACGGATAAAGGTTGGCAACTTTCAGATTTTATTCGGTTTGTCTAACAACATGTATAACAATGGTTTGCAGTCTTATTTTACCTCGTTCATTGGTGAACTAGATCACTTAGGTGACAATGAAACATAGAATGATATATAGTGTGTTACCTATTTCATCATGCTTTCTGTATTGTTTACATTACAGATTTCCTCGGTTGTCATCATATATCAAGTGTTCCAGATTTGTCTTACGAGGAATTTGCAGGCAACACTATCACACAGTGTATATTCTGGTGCAAGGGACAAGGTCACAGCTACGCAGCAACTTTTGCACGTGATTGTCTGTGTTTCAAGGACTACCCTTCTATGTCGTCTGCACATGGCGAATGTGGTATTGTGTGTGATGGAGGGACATCTCAGATATGTGGAGGACTAAGTTCTCACGAGACCGTCTACCACTCCGTTTTTAACCTCAGTAAGTGTATCATTAAAATGCGTACACGTCAAAAAACACAAGATTCAGGAACATTTTAATGGCCGATGTAGTTTCAATTTCAATTTTCAGATAGAACAGTAAATTGTTTAAATGGTTGAAAAAAATGAAGAGTGGTATGCAGACGACACTAAAATGTTTGTCATTGTACGGATTTGTAAAATGATAAGCTATGTCTTTACTATATATTCAGTAATATTTATTCTTGTAAAATTCCTGAAAGTAAATTGTCATTTAACGAGACATTAGTATGTCCTTATAGTAAGGTCACCATTCATAAATTCCCGACTGTTCGAGTGGAAACGGCGTTTGCTTCTCAGCCTGGGGTCAAGATTTTGATCCCTGGTTCTTATCTTTGGCAATATACCTTAAGCCCATTTGCAGCAAGTCTTTCAGTTTCAGTAGTGAATGGGAACCAGAAATGGAAATTCCTGTCTCTTTCTTTGGTAAGTTATTAGATGGTCTATGTCTGGCGTCTCGAAAGCGAAATAATGAGAAGTTAGATAAGCTTGCTTTGTAGCCGAGCATGAACAGATCATTATCGACTATATGTATTCCGATATTCAGTCCGAATACCTGATGTTGTGTGCTAAATGATCTATTTTTATGCCCCCGAAGGGTGGCATATTAAAATCGCGCCGTCCGTCCGTCCGTCTGTGCGTCCCCACTTACAATTCGTGTCCGGACTGTAACTCTGTCATGCATTGAAGGATTTTAAAATAACTTGGCACACATGTCTAGCACATCAAGACGACGTGTCGCGTGCAAGACCCACATCCCTACCTCAATGGTCTAGGTCACACTTGTAGTATGAAGGTTATGGAATCCTCTATATATGCACACATTCGTGTCCGGACTGTAACTTTGTCATGCATTGAAGGATTTTAAAATAACTTGGCACAAATGTGTAGCACATCAAGACGACGTGTCGCGTACAAGACCCACGTCCCTAGCTCAAAGGTCAAGGTCAAACTTAGAGTTTGAAGGTAACGGATTCCTCTATATATGCATATATGCACACATTTGTGTCCGAACTGTAACTTTGTCATGCATTGAAGGATTTTAAAATAACATGGCACAAATGACTAGCACATCAAGACGACGTGTCGCGTGCAAAACCCATGTCCCTAGGTCAAGGTCACACTTAGAGTTTGAAGGTATATTCCTCTATATATGCATATATGCATACATTCGTGTCCGGACTGTAACTTTGTCATGCATTGAAGGATTTTAAAATAATTTGGCACAAATGTCTAGCACATCAAGATGACGTGTCGCGTGCAAGACTTACATCCCTACCACAAAGGTCAAGGTCACACTTAGAGTTTATAGGTTATGGAATCCTGTATATATGCATACATTTGTGTCCGGACTATAACTTTATCATGCTTTGAAGGATTTAAAATAACTTGGCACAAATGTCTAGCACATCAAGGGGATGTGTCGCGTGCAAGACCCAAGTCCCTACCTCAAAGGTCAAGGTCACACTTAGTGTTTAAAGTAATGGAAAACTGTATGCATGGTTACTCTGTCATGCATGGAAGGATTTTAAAATTACATAGCACATTTATTGAGCACATGGAGAGGACACAGACTGTGAGGCACCTCTTTCGGGGGCATTCGTCACTTGTGAGGGACAGCTCTTTTTTAAATTAATTTTTAAAAGTGCCATGGTCTAACTGTTTTGCTCGTCTGTTTTAACAGCTGAACTAGAGGGTGTGACAGGATCATGTCAGGATTTGTTTAAGCAAGGCATATTTAAACCTGGACAATATGTTATGCGGTTTAACGTTTTGGCACCCTACGTCAAAATATCCTGCTTCCAGAACCGTAAGCTATTTCATTGATTGTTCGTTTATTGGATCTTTGTCTAATTTCCAAGTAATGAAGACATTTACTAAATTAAGTAGCAACTTTTAAGTGTACAATCTGTGAATGAATTGTTTTAAACAATGTATCCGTAATTTAAATATTTCCTGTTAGAAATTGTGTTAAACATTTGTTTTAAGAACAGTTTAATTAAAATCAGGCTGAAGTGTTTCGTATTACTGTAAACTGTTATGGTCTGAAATGAGAAACAGTGACATTTTATAGTTCGGACTTTGTGACAATTTTTACAGTCTGATTATACCCACACCATGTCAAGCTAGAACAGTTTACAGTAACAATTAACAATTGTTCATATCAGGGGACGGCTTAAAGTCAAAATGATATTGAGGTGTGTAAGGTCATGAGCCGCTACTTGCTGCATTGTTCTTAAGCTTTGTACGTAGGTTATAATCACTGCACCATTAAGTGTCTCGTTAGATTGAATAAAAATCATGTCCCTATCTACCTTCTATAGTCATCATGCATTCGGGTCTAGGTTTATTGGAAGGGGTATACATCATCTTTGGTCATTGCACTTATTTTAGCTTCTCATGATACCTGAATGACAGTATAGTAACCGTATATGTAGTGCATCAGTCATGCTGACCTATATTTATATTATTTTGTACTCGTACAGTGCACAATAAGTCAGTAATTCAACTTGTTATTTTTAACAAAGTACCTGTAGACGGAAGTTTAAAGACAGTATTAATATATTTTCAGCTGAACCGCTAGATCATACACATGCAGATATCAAAACTTTGTCCGCGTCTTCAGTCCTAAATGGTCACTTGCATGAAAATTTAAAGTGAGTAACAATTTTAAGGGAATATGTAGCTCACGTGTGAACATATTTATTTTTATTTTATTTAAGTTTAAATTAAGCAAGAATTTGTATGCAATTTTTTATATTAAGGTTTACAAAGTGTACCCAGCTGGATGCCTGTGTTCTGTGATTGAAAATACAAATTTTATAAACTGTTTGATCCTTTTTGAGAAGCTGAATATACACGATGTTTAAAATTCTAAGTTTAAGAGTAATGACTTTTGTAGCTTGACTTATCCCTTCACTAATGCGTGGAAACCCAGCAAAAATGAAGTCGGCGAATTTGTCAAAATCGTCTTGAAACACGAGTACCTAATCACCGGCATTGTTATTTCAGGTAAACAATGTATACATTAAACAATATATATATATATTATATAATATGGGGTAGATTAAGACATACAAGTACAAATACATATTTTACATTTTATTCTTCATCGTGTACGTACATAGTAAACATGTATATTGGGCTTGACACGGCAGTGTAAAATATTGCAAAAGAAGAAGGATATGCTTTTTGAGATAATACATCTCGCAAAAGAATTTGATATTGAAGGAAAATATCTGAATAATACGATTAATATTTCTAGTTTAGATAGGAAGAGGTCAGCTAAATTAGCCGACCCATATATACAATCACTTGCACGTTAAAAAAGGTTGTGGTTGACTTTATAATATTTAAGAAATTTTCAATCCAACTAGTAATAGTTCAATTACTCGTGAAAGGGTTAAATTTGACTATTTAATTAAAGTATGTATTTGCTTCTTTGCTTCCTTTTGGTTAATTTTCCCAATTGCAACTATAACAATGTAAAGCCTACTCTTATGATATGGCTGTACTTTTAAAGCTACGGTTTAGTAGTTAACAGTGTCAGATGCTAGTTTTATGTTATGTTGTTCAAATTACTTTTGCAAATGTCAGCTGTGCGACTTTTACAATGATTCGAATAAGGAATTGTACATCTAACGCGTCTTTCAACATTGTATCTGTTTGAATACATAGGTTTACAGACGCAAAGTGAACAGTCCTATCTGAAATCATACAGCATACAGTACCGAGATCTCCTGCTTGGATCACTTGAAACGTACTCATTCAATGACAGTATTGAGGTATAAAGTTTTTGTAAAACATTTCCTAACAAAATAATAGTATAACATTGGTAAATTAATGAGACAGCATGAAGCATCAAGCAAACCATACACGACCTAATCAGTTGGATACAAAGCACGGCTGGATAGATCACAGAAGAATAGATACCACATTTGATTCATACTCTAATTACTGTAATAGATAAAATACTACAAAAGTGCCATAGTTATTTGTCCTAACAGATATGCTCTCTTTATAATTGTTTTTATCTTCATGTGCTGCAATTCACTGGCAGGACTTCTATGTTGCAGTTGCAAAGACTTGATTCACTCTATATGTTTCTCTTTCAGATATCTAGTGGTTGCAAGGAAAACAACTTACTGTGCTTCCACTATTTGACAGAGCCGATCATCACCAATGAAATACGTATATTTCCTCAAAGCTGGCATAATTCTATTTCTCTACAGATTGCAATAGCTGGCCAGCCATATATAGATTTCAATCGTGAGATATTTTGGAAATATTGCAATTTATAAATCAATCTTGTCTTTCTAACTGGATGCACTTTTACTTCGATTAGGTATTTATTAAAAAATAGTATTCTGAATTATTTCTTTATTGCTTATACGAAGTGTTGATTTATCTATACATATATCTAAACTAGATTCAAAGACGTTCATCGGTTGTGCTGCGGACCCGAACCTCACCTTTACTAATGTGAGCGTTGCAACAGACATTAATGAATGCATTATTATGTGTCATAACAGTCTCGTTCCATTCGCAAGCTTCGGTAAGCGCATTCATTCTTAGTAGTGTTAGCTTCTAGATTTAAAATCTGCATTAGAGTATACTTTCAGAGCAGATTTATGTAAGTAGTGTTATGAAAAGAAGTATATTATTTGATCATATACAATTAGGTAAACGCAAGATTTTTTTTTCTGCACGGAAATAGGTGTCGAAAATAATAAACAACTAGTTTTGTATTATCACTGTTCGCATGTATAAGTATCTTGGTAATAACTTGCCTGTTTACAACATGGCTAGAAGGCTATGTAATTTTTAGTAGGAACTACCTACAAACTCAACATTCTTGCTATACAAATGTTACACAGCTTGTAACTTGTACAAGAACCTTACAGTTTTTGTATTCTCGGAATAGTTGTTTTGTTTTTTACTTGCCATTTGAAAATTTCGCTTAAATCGAGAAACTTACAACTCCGTCTCAAGCACGTATCAGTTAACAGACAAAGGACAGAAGAGTGATTAGGTCGGCATCCACTTATTCCACGGCGTCCTAAATTCGATGATGTCTATATGCGTAAATCAAATAAATAGCATATGCATTCATGGTAATCAAAAGTCAAGTCACGTATCCTAAACGGTTACGGGCTTCAAACGATATCGCGAGAAAAATTCAGTGTTTCAACTTAACATAATGATGATGGCTTTTAAACAGCGTATGACTTGTAACATCCGGTGTAACCTTTATAGATTCTAATAGGGGAAAATCCGGTAGATGATGCATATCCTTTGACAAACTTTAAACTTGATGCTTGTTTGGTGCAATTCAGGTATACGTATTGGTTTAAAAGCCAAGGTCACCATGTCACAATGACCTTCAAATCGAAGTTTTAATGACCTTCATATCGATAATCAAATTTTCGAAATGAGACTATTTATGTCAAGACGTTTAAGCGGTATACTTCATTCGTTGTTTTTACCGGAACTAATGAAATTTTCAAACCACTGATTTCAGATGGCGATGGTAGTTGTTTCTGTGGAAAGGGTGACTTTGATTATGGATTTGTTGAGGATCCATACTGCCCGATAAACAAGACTGGCTTTAATCATACTGACATTGGCCCATACAGGGCTTTGCATAGGACGTTCTGTGAGTAGCAATGAGTACTGTTTTATAAAACAAAAATATAAGGACACAATATTACATCTGTGCTTCAATGCATGTTTTACATAAGCCAGGTTCCATTCCATAGTTTTCAAACTTTAAACAATGTCACAGTATGCTGTCATCAAAATCGATTTCCTGTCAGTAATCAGTTTAGAGCACATTCAATGGCCAGTTATTATTACGTTTAACTATGTTTTGCTTTGTAGTGTGCTTATTAACACTGGCCGTACTATTTTATCAGTATACAAATCATCAAATGTTTCAAGTAATAGTGGAAAACGCGAACTAACTTTTGGTCAAAAAAGAAGAAAATATTCGAATATCGAGAAGACTATACTTGTCATTAGCTCACACATGACTTTACTAATGTAAACTTTACACAGTGGATTTCCAGACTACGTCTTACGCAGTGAAAAAGACTATACCACAACTGATACGATAGCATTTCACCTGAAACGTTAATCATTATTCGAAGGGTTTATTGCTTGAAAAGGCATCGTGTTTATTTCTGCAATGAAATCACACTGTATCGGCAAAACGCACTGGCTCCAACTTAACGATAATGCTCCAACTAACGTAACGAACCGGCTCCAATAAAAAATGGCTGATTTAGTAAACAAAACCCAAGTCAGTATAACAGATTCGTGTATTTTATATGGTAAATCGCAACTTCTGAAGAAACGAATACTCTTACGGAATGCTCACTCCTTTCCTGCATGGCCGTAGCTAGTCGGCTTGCTGTTTCGACATCGATGCGTGTGAAAGTAATGCAAGTTGAATGCAGAGGATTCAACGGTAAAAGGTGCAAAACACACCCAAAATGCATGGATTTTGCTCAAAATTATCGAAGTTAAGGTGTTTAGCATAAAAGATTTGCATTGGCATGTAACTTTGGGTCAAATGTCGTAAGCATTTACCAACACTTTACCGATCTGCTAATTTTATAGGCAAAACTTACCCATTTAAAAATACAACGATTCAGGCTCCAATTGACGATACAACGAAAATGTTCCAATTCGTGTTTCACGGATCATTTTCACAGACGTTTTTTAACAATTACAAACATAAGAGAATCTCTTATCGAACAAAATGTTGAGTTTTATGTCACCTTGTACCCACTCTCTTTAAAAATAATTTAAAGGAGAACATCGCTCATCCAGGGGTGGGGTGCGAGTTCGAGCCCCAGCCCCTGGGGGCCGGCGCACGATAGTACCCTCAGCATATGACACCAGACTTGTTACTTTTTTCATTAAATAAACTCTAGTGTGACCCCAACCCCCCCCCCTCCAAAAAGACCCCCCACCCCCCCCCCCCCCCCCCCCCCCCCCCTCGAGCTAAAATAAATAAGTATAAACTAACATTTAAGTATTCAAAATACTTCCTAAAATAACGGATTCATGGATACCGTATACCGCTCTGCTCGGTTTTGTTAGTGATAAACTGAAAACATTTAGGTATTGTCTACCTTGACAATGTCGCTGTAGAGCTACAGAATTTAGGCATATAAATAAATCACCGTAATTGTTTTCTTCCACTTCTACCTCGACTAATTGGCCAAATATTCTACTTTTTGAATGGTTTTATGCGTGTTTTAATAATGGCTTAAAGTCTACAGTACTATTTCAGTAGATATCAAGCCAGTGCCAGTACCTTTGCTATTTTGTATTTGACCAGAACAAACTCAACACGAACTGGCTGAGTGAGAATTCCAGAAAGTTTACGAAATAAGCACACTTAGGCCAAAAAGCTCAGATAGATTGTATTGAGGTCGTGTACAACTTCACAGAAAGATGATAAAGCATAAATAGCAAATGCAAAATTATATACTTCTTCAACTGTCGCTTTCCAAATTTTCATTAGATGACAATTTCGCTTTTAGTCTAAGCTGCATGTGATTATTGATAGCGGTCAAAACGCTAGGTCAAATAAAACCTAAATTAAAGCTGTTCGCTCTAAGATTTTCGTAAAAGAATAATTTCTTCAAACTGTATGTAAATAACGAATTTTAGAACATATGGTGATATAAAAAGGCTCCAGTATAAACTCATGACTGTTACGTACATCTCTAAATTTTGAAAAATACGCTACCAAATTCAAAAGCGTTGCAAACACTTTTGAAATTTCAATATAACATATAGTGTAGCGGTGCCGTGTAACAGACCATTTCAATCGATTTATGCGAATTTTTGCTTTCTTTAATTCTAGCCTTTAGTTTTATACTGATGAATAAGAATGTCAATGGTTTTGCGAGAGCGAGCAGCTTTAAACACTGTGTCCATGAATCCTGCCATTTTGGAAAGTATTTTGAATATTTAAAAGTTCCGAGTTTGAATTTTCAATTTTTCACTAAGAAAACACATAAATTTGTCCGATAAGAGTTACTTTTTATATTTGTAATTGTTCATAAACGTCTTTGAAAATGATCCGTGAAACACGAATTGGAACATTTTCGTTGTATCGTCAATTAATTGGAGCCTGAATCGTTGTATCTTTAAATGGGTAAGTTTTGCCTATAAAAATAGCAGATCGGTAAAGTGTTGGTACATGCTTACGACATTTGACCCAAAGTTACATGCCAATGCAAATCTTTTAAGCTAAACACCTGCTAAACACCTAACTAACTCCGATAATTTTGAGCAAAATCCATGCATTTTGGGTGTGTTTTGCACTTTTTACCGTTGAATCCTCTGCATTCAACTTGCATTACTTTCACACGCATCGATGTCTGAAACAGCCGACTAGCTACGGCCATGCAGGAAAGGAGTGAGCATTCCGTAAGAGTATTCGTTTCTTCAGAAGTTGCGATTTACCATATAAAATACACGAATCTGTTATACTGACTTGGGTTTTGTTTACTAAATCAGCCATTTTTTATTGGAGCCGGTTCGTTACGTTAGTTGGAGCATTATCGTTAAGTTGGAGCCAGTGCGTTTTGCCGATACAGTGTGGAAATACTTTTCGGTTGACAGTTCCAAGGTTGTCCTTTTTGGATCGATTGGATTTATTCAATCGTATCCAAAGTTAACAGAGTATTTCAGACCCTTACGGCCGAACTCTTAACACAAATTTTTGTCGAATACGACCGAAAAGTATTTCTATATTACTGTCCTCTGTTTTAAAAATTATATAGTAACAGATCTAAATAATATCAAAACATTACAGAATAGCATAATATTATATTGTTGTTTTTCTTATAATTTGTAACTTAAATCAACGAGGTATCTGTTCTGTATAGAACTATTTTCCTACGCGGTTTTTATCGTCAGACCGGTGTGACATCAGAAATGTAAGACCCGTGAAATACGTATCGCTACACCAGATAAGTCTAAATTCAGTGTTCCGCGGCTGCGGTTTTGACGCACTCATTTTGTCAATGACGCAACCGAAATACCAAATAGCGAGCATCTTCTATGACGCAATTAAAATGTGTATGATCAAATTACTACAAAAACAACATTTCAAAACCTCTCAAAACGCTTCGAAATGCAAGATAAATTGTTGATTAAATACGCTTCCGGTATGGGATATGTCTAATTTTGACCCTATTGCGTCGTCGTTGTCGTCTGATTTCGGATCGACCGGCATTTTGTACCATTGCGTTTTTGTGTGTGTTGATTCCTATGATACCGTCATCATAGATCGTAGACGCACACAAAGAGATGGTCGACGAACCTTAAAACGTCTTTCTGAGTGATTTTAATGATCATTTTGTAGTCATTTCGATCAGACTGTCACTATTGAAAGGGGTTTAAGTGTGCCAAATAATATCCAAGTTTAATGTCTATTGTTGAAAGCACTTATGAAAAAGAGGACAAATTTGACTTTTGAGATGCAGTGACAAAATGGAAAGCATCCAAAGAGAAACACCTGTTGTCTTGCCAACCCTTTGATTACCCACCATTTTGTGATGTATCACATGCAGTTTTACAGAAGTAAACTGAATAAGACTAGTCATGCCTTTTATTTTTTTACAATAAAGGGTATGACCCTCGGAGTTTCTAAATGACCCTCAAATTATGATACAGGGAATTGGCACCCAGGGTCTTCCTCCTCCATGAAAGCCGGAAGTTGCAATATGACCTTAGCTGTTGGGTGCGACGTTAAATCCGAATTAATTCGCACAATACAATCAACCTTATGGGCATATCCCATAACTTTTGAATGACATTTAAAGTTGTTCAAACCATAAACTTTCAGTTCAGTTTTGTCAAAATCCATTTCTCAGTTACGATTCACAGCTTAATACTTCATAGTGTAGCTGAGAATAGTCACTGAATGACATAATGTAAGCACATGGGTTCCTATCTCAAAAGTAAAGTTTACACAAATGGTGAAAGGTCAAAATTTGTGGACAGTTGTGTCTCCGGTTTATTACTTTACTCGTGCAATGGTTGTCCTAATATTCACACATATATGTGTTCAGTCTATGTTGTCCTGATATTTACACATGTATGTGTGCAGACTGTGTTGTTCAGAGACAATCGATCCTCCAGCACTTTCAGTCCTTTGATTTATAAAGTTATGAAAACAGTTAAAACATGAACTAAGTATTATTAATTACAGTCTAGCAAACAATTTTGTGAATTTTAGTAGATAGTTTCATTGATTACTTGTATTGTAACTACGTATCAATATTAAAGAGACATATGCATAATTGTGGTAACGGCTACAGTTTAAAGATACCATATAAAGTACACAAAAATAACTTAAACGAAGGAAACCCAGGGAATTTGAATAAACTACTGGAGAGTCAATAGATATGTAAAACGACGACTGAAATAAAAAAAATGTCAAAGACACTTTAAACAACTAATAAACTGAAGGATATAGGAGGAATTAAACCAATCACTATAATACTTTAGTGTTTGCAGCTATTTTTGTTTTAGTTTTTATAGTGTACATTGCGTCTAAGACTCGATTCACTCGTAGAAATCGCAACCGCGACTTTTTGCCAGACCTTGGAATTGGTTCCCTTGTCTACACATACTATGTTGAAAAAAAATCAAACGTGTCTAGCCCCTTTGAATTTACTACAATATATTAGTCGCGCGGCATGCGCAGCACCTAACCAATTTATTTTCGTACAAAAATGAAGTATCAAATCGAACATTAACCTATACATATCACATTGTACATTGTACAACCATAGAGGACCAAATTAATTAAATCAACCAGTAAGATAAAAGACAAAAGTGAATTTAAAGCAACGAAATTCAAATGTCAATCGACAATTCTATGCTGAATTATGTCCTTGTTTAAACCTTTGGTATGATTCACACGTTTAAGTTTTAAAGTTTACTTTTATATTGGTGATTTTTGTTTGTATATGTGCTTATGGTCAAGGTATACACGGTACGACCTGAAATTTTATATCGGTGATAAAACTATCGATCAATTTTAAAGGCAGGAGGAAAAAGTAACCAAACTTAAACCTGTTAAGCAGACAAACAGAAAGTAATGTCATAAATCAGTTTGTACTGTAATCTTCTTTATCTTTCTAATTACAAGTTAAACACACACGATATCAAACTAAGTCATGTTAAGTAAACAACGGCAACTCATGATTATGCAGAAAGGGAGTAAAAGTAAAAACAACGACCTGTAACATTAAAGTTGAAGTAGAGACACTTACAACCGGAAACTTTTCCGTATTAATTATAGTTCAAAAACTTCCGATTTTGTGATCTTTCGCTAAAGTATTGACAAGGAAGTTTTAACACATAGTCAAACTGATACACTATTTTTGGATACAAACTTTTTATTATGTTTAACTGCATCAATTCGTAAATACGTATGTGTTTGCTACATGGATATTTTTAAATGGAACGGGTCACGTTAGGAATCGTCGGTGACCCTTTCGTCGGTAAAACACTCCTCTGTGTGTCGTATACAGGTAATTATGTATACAAAGATTATAGACCTACCGTTTTGAATCAACACTGGACAAACGTTATTGTTGACAGTCACGTGGTAGATCTCGTGATTTGGGACCTCTCTGGATCTGTAAGTGTATAACAATTGTCTTATCACACATGTAATACTAATAGGCTTGTTCGCTTCTCTAACATTTAAGTTTGAAAACTTTCGTTAATTCAAATATTTTGAAGTTTTAAACACTACAAAGTTGGATCAAAGCTAGCTAATATGACTTTCATTTTATAACTTAAACCTATATAAACAGTACACAATAATTGAAATTAAAAGGATATGAACAAATAGAGTTTTCTTTCATTATAGGATGACTATTCAGACTTACGCCCTCTTTGCTACCCTCAGGTCGATGCCTTTCTAGTGTGTTTCTCTCTAAAATCTCCAGATTCATTTGAGCATGTGCAGTTAAAATGGATACCGGAAATAGAAGAGCATGTAGACAAAGTTCCCGTCATTCTCGTAGGATGTAAAAGAGGTATTATCTTATTTTTTTACTTAATTTTTAACAATAAAGATGAGCTGTCAAACTGTCAAACAGTTAGATGTATCACTGCTTTCCTATAGTTCAGTATAATGGTGTTCGCAATATGTTGTACCCATGTTGACTCTTGAAAATAAACAATACGAAAATATCTACAGTTGATTATTGATATTTCATATTTAGCTATTGATATATGTAACAACAACAATACTTTTATTTCATCCCAAATACAAATACTGTATCAATATGGGGAAGGTGCACAGCGGACTTAGAACAACTAGACACCTTATTTCGTGTAATATTTTGTTGAGAAATAATAAATATACCTACGGTCGGGGAAAGAGTTGCTCATTAGTACAGTAATACACACACTCAGTAGATCAAACTCGGAAAAAAAGTTTGTATAGTAATGAGGTTATGACCTTTGATTAAAAAAATTTAGCATATTCAATCTTTAGGATGACGATTTTTTCTAATTTGCCAGAACGTTCTAGGTCATGATGTCTTGAACTTTTGTTAATTGTACCCGTCTTTTCAAGGGATGTATACGTGATTTAACAATCTACGCTCTATTCCTTTGTCAAAAAGTATATAAAAGTACTCGTTGAAAACACTATAGCAATATGAAGTGTCTTGATTTCAGATGATTGTTTAAAATCAAGTCATGACAGTATAGACACGATTAGTACAGAGGAAGGTGAAGAGATGGCACACGCTATCAGGGCGAGACGATATGTTGAAACAAGTGCAATAGAACAGTCGGGGTTCACAAGTGTTTTTAATACCGCTGTATATATTTACACTCTTTTATATGATTATGAACATAACATCAACACTTCGCTGTTATGAGTAATGGTTGTTTTGAAATGTAAAAGCAGATCCACTTTATCTACTGTTTATTTCTTGTACACGTTTCTGTGTAAAAACACCAGTCTAAAATATTTTATATAACTTGGAGTCATTGTATGTATATTAATTTTTATAACATGAATCTGGTGTAAGATAGACATTGGCTGTGATATTGTTATGTTTTGTTTCATTTCAGATTCTTGCCGGACTAGAAAGAAAGAAAACACAGACACTGTAAATAGGATAGAAGATGTTTATAATGACAAATATGATCGAATATATATAATTATCATGTATTTATTTAGTTTGTTATATTTTACAACCAACTGTAAGTGCAACATCGCAGAATGAAGCATCAAGTTCTTTTATATTAACGTCTTAAACAATAGTCGAACGTTTTACTTCCTCTGGCAAATTGTTATATGTGAGACAAGGAAGAAAGTGGTGTAAAGCATTTAGTTCCTTTCCTATTGACAAACTAAAATGCATGAAACCCATATGCCCTTGCTATCAATAGGAAACCTCGTAGTGTGTCCCTTATATAATTTCCTTAGTACCAGTATCAAAATGGGTTATTTGGGTATTTAATTTCTTATTCTTCTCCAAAGGCGTAAATAGATCGCTACTATTTCAATAAAACGAATGTCTAGTTATGATCTTAACTACTGTATTGTTTCTCAAGCAATATTTGCACTTTCTTACCACGTTAACTGTCCTTTGGTCCCATTTACACTTTTGTAATGAGTAAACTTAACAACTGTCAAATTGGAATATACTAGTATCCTTACACAAAATACATTGATATTTATATTATACTGCACCTAGAATTCTTTGTAATTTGCAAAGAAACATTGTAGAGTGTTTATAAAACAGGAAAATAATAGAACAGAGACTGCACAATGCAGTTGCTCTATGGTAACGGCTAACACACGCATAACAAGTGAATGGTGTATTGCCATGTAGTTCAAAGTCCAAACCCGATATAAATCATTGAGATAATATATGACCAAAGTTTCATTCAAACCTTTCGACAGCTTAAGGAGATAAAATCTGATGCCGAAGAGTGACCTTGAACTTTGTCATCATGATAAGGTGAATATTTAACAAATGTTTCATGACAATTCTTCAACTGATTTGGGGCATATATAGTAATATGAAGCTTGACCCCAAGAGTGCCTTGGACCTTTTCATGATGATGAGACGAACATTTGACTAAATTTCGATTCCTTCGAAGTGTTAATTAATTATTGTCTGGTGACCTTTATTTGATCGATCTTCTTGTCTAGAATCACAAGCTCAATACCTTAGATATTTGTTATGTAGCATTATATAGTGAGCCTCTACGAAGAATCTCCATGTCTGAATTGACCGATCATCTGCTATTTTTGAAATTGACTTCTTTAAAAAACTTGATGAATAATGATTATTTTAAAGGTGGGGAAAACATAAATAATTAATTTGGTAACAAAAAAATATCTCATAAGTTTTACGCTTATAGGAGAGATCGTGTTTGCAAACAAAACCTTGTATTACGCAATATTTTCTTCTGATAAGAGATCAATGCGATGGGCAGCGGCCGGTAGTCTGTGTTCTTGTATTGATAGGGGTGTCTTTTTTAACGGCCGTAACTTTTATTAAAACAAAAGATATTTTAAAATGTTTCATATCACTAGAAAGCTAATAAAATATACACTTTATTAATTATTTTCCATTTTTGTTAAGATTCAAATTTCGCAAGCGCGTAACTTACACCGTTTTCGTAAATGATTATAGCAGCAACAAGCCGAAAAATCAAGGGTCATTAAAGATGGTATTTTTTTTTCAAAAGAGATATTTTAATGTGAAAATTTGAGTATCAAGAGCATTTCATAACTTTTTGAATTTTAAAAATCCTTCGGATAGCAAAAAAATTATAGTTATAAAATTACAAAAATTCCTTTCTGAAAAACAAACATTGTAAACACAACTGTTATTGTACGGCGATCTCTCCTATTATAGTTTTACTAGTATATCAGTAGAAATGTCCGATTACAAGCAACTTGAATAAAGATATATAAAAAAATTCAATTATTTTCATACTTGCATATATGACTTGTACGATATGTCTTTAAGTAGAATCTTCCTTGACGAATGCAAGAACACAAAAAAATGCGTTGTTGAAGAGCTCATGACGCCAGTTTTCTGTTATTTCAGTATAGAGGTGCGATATACACATCTAGGTGCCATCCGATCAAACGGGCTTTGATTGATTTAACAACTTTTATAACGTTACTATCAGTTTAATAATATAATGCAAAGTAAATATTTTTCATTTATAATTTTTTTAAAATTCTTCTAAAAGTTATGCCCTGGTAATATTTATGAATAAAAGTCATTCATGTTCATCGATTTACTAAACACCGGTATAATCGTGATATAAGATAAAGTATTTACGGCAAAAATATGTCTTACGTAAATTGCCGAGTACTGCCGAAACGGTAAATTCTTATTAAAAGTTTATAAGTCAGTTGAGTAAAAGTTAGAAAGGACTGAAAAGATGTGAATTCAACATCATAATTTTTATATATCTAAAAAGGAAAATGAACTATCAAGACAGTGTAATAGTGACATTTTTTAATTGAAATAGCAAAAAGGTGTAAATTAGAATCAAAATGCAAAATTGGATTCGAAACTGGCATTGTTTCGCGTTTCTACTATAATTCAATGCCCGTAAAAATGGACAGTGATAGTTTTTAAACGTAAAAAGGACCATTGATTTAATAATTTACATTGACAAAAATATATTCATGAAATGGCAGAGAAATAAAATTAACAATTGTGATAATGACAAATTTTGTATTTTAAACAGAAAGTTATGGCGAGTTATTTAATAATATCCTTCTTTACTCTTTGTAAAAACGCACATCGGTTTTCCAATACACGATGGTTAAAATAGTTGGGGATGTCTGCTATTTTTGAAATTGTATTATAGCCAATGGTAGCCAGGTGAGTGATATAGGGCCATCATGGTCCTCTTGGTTATATTGATTACAAAATATTAATGTGCAAATAGTTTATGTATTTGATGAGATGTATGTAGACTTCATTATACATTTTTGTTAACTAAGCTTACTGAAATGCCTTAATATCTCATATCCATGCATCCTATTTTAAAGACAAGCACTGCGAACCACCTGATCCTGATGCTGTCCTTCACGGAAATATTACCTACATCGAGACTGTCCCTGGTTCACTCGGCCTGTTTACGTACAACACAACGCTCACCTACACATGTAACACTGGGTATGAACTACAAGATCAAACAAAGGAGCAAAAGTCATTTTGTCTGCAATCGAACCAGTGGAGCAGTTTGAGTCAAAACTGTTCAAGTAAGTAAATATTACCGTATAAGACAATATAAATAATCATTAATCTCGTTTTATAGCTGTATCTATTTTGCCTGTATATGTTTTATCGTAATTTATGCAACTATTAATTGACATATTTCATTATGTAGTTAATGTTCAAGCACTGTGAAACTTAGTAACTAGGAATTTAAAAGCAGGGATGTATTTTCATTCAGATAAATTATCTAAAAGGTTCGGTACGTAGGAATGTAGGTAAGTATAGCATGCTTTATAAAACGATTAAATCCCCGAACGTTGCGGATGAATAACTGTTCAAAGGCAGTAACGTCTGGTTCAGCATATTACTTTGATATTTGTTCGAAATAATATGACTTGCTTGCTGACTTGGTCTTAACGTGTTGCAATTTGCGAAAGCGTTGTTTTCTAGTAACGTATGTCTTGTTTGCTGTGATTTATCACACTTGGAGGGTTTATTCTTCTGTGTATTGATTTGATGTGGGTCTGCTTGTAAAGTCCATTTAAACGTCACTTGGCTAGGTTTAGTTTTCATTTTTCACGTATTTTCTTCGTGACGATTTTAATACGAAATTTCAAAGAAATTTCTTGGATGATGTAACAAAATACCGTAAGTTCAGTTTAAGTTATCTTACTACCTACATTTTGGGTCAGTAGTGGCCCGTTTCTCATTTAAACTCTTGCTGCTTTCCGATTAATAACTATATAAGTATTGTACGGATTTTATTCATGCAGAGTTCAAATTTGATGCCAGTTACTTTCTGTTGAGTATGTTTTTAAGTTATTGAAATTTCGACTAACTATTTTTGCAAATTGTGTTTCATTATTACGATACTTTCATGTATGGTTTAAGGGTTTAGATTTACATACCCACTTTTTAGAGAGATAATTATCTTGATAACTTTTAGATAGGAAGCTTCTTAGTGTACTTGGATTTGTCGTTTGTCCCCGCGAGCGACTCGTCCACAAATGTGGATTAATGCTTGTAATCAGTTTTGTTGGACATCAACAAAATTCATGAGAAGAATTATTGTAATTTCAGTTGTATCTTGTCCGCATTTCACGGTTAGTGGCGGCGCTGTCAACTTTACGTCATTGGAGTATGGCGGTTCGGCTACAGTCACGTGCCACCATGGATACTGGGCGAACAACAATAAAGAGCAAGTGACTGTTTACTGTAACTATGACAAACAGTGGTCTCAGATTCCAACTTGTACAGGTACGTTTAAAAAAACCTGACAGGATAGCAGTGGAGTCAAACGGTGGTAAAAATAGTCCGAACACCAATACACAGTAGCCTACTATACATCTATCCGGATATATGTAATTTTGTAAAAGCTACATGAATAGTATCCTGGGAACATGTGTTCTCGACTTATCACGATGAAAGTGATACAGGAATATCTCACACACGTTGCTTCGTTTTACCATTAAAAGCTCTTGCTTAGATAGAATCGTCGTTTTTAAGATAATAAAATATAAATCCACTTTTTATCATATAAATACCATACAGCATCGTTTACCCGGGTCCCTGTGTCCAAATAAAGTGATATATGATCTCAAGCTGATTTTGAAACTCATAAGTTCCAAGGGATCATCACTTAGCACTCACCATGAGCACTTTGTTTATAGATATTCGGTTTTTATATTTTGACTTACATGTAGTCATAGGTATCGGAGTTGAATGTTAACGATAATTTTGATGCGCGGAGGGTTTGAATAGTAAGATTGTATCAATAAAAGTCTACGAGTTTTTTTTACTTTCCATTGTTTTTCACACAGGTTTTGACTAATTTTTACATAAAGCTTTTGCTATCGGAGTCTTTTTATAGTTTACAGTGATTGCTCCCAGGGAAATCCCAAAGCACGCGACATAACACGTCACAGTTGTACTGGCTGCGTACGTCGAGAACACAGGCGGATAAAGCTGATTATATTTTCTTTATCATTTTATATTTTGCTCTGCTACATCGTTGTTTACACAAACATTGTGGACAAATGTCTAACCGTTTAGGATTTATGATGACCTATTGCGCACTATTTCCTTTTCTGAGAAAACTATTGTCAGTCCAGAGTAAGTTGAAAAATAGGAAAGTATTTTTTTAAAGAAGAAGATATAATTTGCCATTACTGTACTGTTATAAACAGATAGATCTTTGCTTTTTTAGACTTTCGGCAAACACGAAACAGTGCCAATATTTGAAAATTCACTATAATTTTACTATTTCAGTTGACAACCTTCGCCATAAACAGCGACACTTCAGTATTTCTAAGGACACTGTCCGTGAACCGTCAGCTATATTAAATGAGGTGCATGTTCGAAGTAGATTGGACTGTGCTGCAAACTGTACAGAACATTATTACTGTAAGGCTGCAAATTTCAAGACGAATGTCAATGGGAAGAACGGCGGAACTTGTCGTCTGTTTCTTGAAGAGTCTGAGATAGGCACCTTGTCAAATGGTACAGACTGGAACTATCTTGAAGTTGAACCATAATGAACTGTTGTGCAAATTAACCAAACTATATCTACATTTATTTTTGTTTTTAACGTTTTAATAAATGTTTCAAATGAATCGTTCTTGCACATTCTAAACTGAAGAAAGGGAAACAATTTCAGAGTGGCCGGATACAAATACACTTGATTCCAAAAGTGTCACGGTTAATCTAAAGACAATTAGACAATAGAACAATATGTTTATAAACTTTATCAAAGGAATACGTTCTAACTAGAATACACTATTACAGCATGTGCCTAAGAAAATAGCATGTCGTATATACATGTTTTACAGAGACATTATTGTGCATATGTGTGGGTCCCAGAAAACGGTATGTTTATACACAGTCTCGGCTATATAAATCAAAAGAAGCATTAGATACGGTCCCTGGCAGGGCATCCTCAACCATACCTTTAGATAGCGAGCTTGCACGACAGAACATTTTTCCACTGTTTGCATTTAGTCCGTATTCAATTGATAAACAATCTATATCATCTATACACATCTGATGGCATGCCTGTAAATTTAAATCCTCTTCAGCTATATGTTCTCGATCATTGTGACCTCCTATTCGTGTAAATGTATGTGCTGTGAAGGTGTCTTTCATTGTCGAACAAACTGAAAAGTAATTAATTCCTTACCTTTTACATGGCTTATAAAGTTAAAATGATATTGTAGATATGTGCATACGCCGTTCCTTGAACAAAACTATGAACTACAACGGCAGGAAACACTCAATTCTCTTGCATACAAATGCGGAAAAATCAATTTGTCAAGTTGCGTAATGAATCTCTAAAGGCCCAATCCTAAGCCCCTGATGAGTATAATTTGTCATCAAATATTTTCATATTGTATCATATAATTGGCTAAAGCATGTTATATAATTCAAACTTTGGCAAGAATGAAGCGATACTTCTGCAAGACTGCAGAATATGTTAACATTGAACTTTTGACTGTTTTTAGAAAAACAGCAAAAGTACCAACTAGGTCTTTTTAAGTTTCTTTACCAATATTCTACAATGGTCGCTATTAATTTGAGAAAACCACATTTGCCAATCATCATGTTTTGTGGCATATTTTGAGATATATATTTTTTAGACTTCGTTTCCTTTGATATTTTATCTTTAAAGACAAATGTGACAGCAGATGTTAATAAAGCAGGTGATACGTCTGTGAAGGATGAAAAGATACCTTTCACACAATCCTTTATGTCATCGTTGTAACGGTACAGCCGACCGCAAAAGCACTTCCCTAAAATACACTCACTTCCTGTTTCTATACATTCATCACTACTTGTGCAATTGGTTCCGAGCGTTTTCTCTACAAATAAACACAAAACAGCAACAACTATCTTTAAAAAAGATTGGCGGCGCAATTTTGAGAATATCGAAGCCATTGGTAGCTATATTTTATAGTAAAAATCCGGTCAAGTTTTATGCAGTTAGAAGGCGGCGCCAAATGTCACAGAGTGAGAAAACATGTGCACCCTAACCAGGACGCGAACTCATGGCCCTTTGCTAACAGAGAAGATAGGGCAAATGCTCTCCCAACTGAGCTAACCGGCCGCTTGCATATTTTCTCCCCTATTTTGATTGAGTCCGTACCGTGACATGTGCGGCTATACAGGAAAACAAACTTAATCCTTGTTTTTTATCAAATATGTTACTAGAAATTTTCACCATTATACACTGGTCGAGAAAGTGTAATTACTCCACACTTATATTTGATAGTAGTAGTAGTTTAGCGGTAACAACATATCATGTTGATTGATAGGAACTATTTACGCACTAAACTTATAAAATCATTCAAGAAAGACTGAAAACGCAAGAGTATTTCGTTGACATTTTTCATTTTTTTCGGCATTATCCAATTAAAAGGTGCCTTGCAGACATATTCTCAATTCAAAAATGTTATACATTCTACTTGTCATCTCATTGGCGGTTGATAGTGAATAACTTCCGGCTAAAGGCGAGTTTAATACAGATGCGCCGAAAAATGTTTGCTTTATACAAACAAGAGAATTATATAGACAATTTCCCAAAAAGGTCTACGCTCTTTTTGGTTGCGTTTCTATGTTGATTTCATCTTAAGCAGTTCGACTTTTAGACTATACTTCAAGAGAATCTAAGTTTACGTATAAACGGCGATTTGAAAAATTTCGCTTTAATTTTGGGGTTGGCGCTGTCCCACTTTTTAACAACGAGTGTTATGACGTCGTAAAAATTCGATTATATTTTGTTCAATTATATTTCACAATATCAAATCTTGCTTAACGCTCTGTTGTGAAGGCCATGTTTTAATGACGCTTGTACCATGTGTTTTGACATAATGAGTAAACAGCTGCTGACGTGGATAATGCTGGCGTGGAGAATATAAAGGTGGACACACTTATCACGTGAAATCGATTAAAAACTAACTTGATTGTGAACTTCATTATACACCCGTCATGACAACAGTATTATTGGATCACCTGTGCTGGGCGGGCATACGGTATCCACAAAGTGGACCACTCTCTAACTTGCACAATTCTCATCTCTTCGCAAAACTTTATGTGAATGCTTACTCTCCAAAGTTCGATAACCAGTCAAATTTCCGCAGTCACTCGAGAACTGATTGTCCTTTAATTGCCGAAATTGGACAAATTTAGACTTGTCCGGTAGTCCTAACCTATCTTCACTAAACTTGCTGTGAATGTTTATTAGTCTTGTATCTCGGCTAAGTCGATAACCAACGCCGTAGTTACATTGGTCCAGGAGAAAATCTTTTAAAGAATATATAGACAGGCTTCTGTCATTTACTTAGATATCAAATGTAAACCTTAGATACAGTTTATACAACCGACCCTTACCTGGCTAGATACCAAATATGGATCATGAATGTGAGGTGTCAAAGGAAACGACAAGGTTGCATCTTAATGCTGCAATGCCATAATCATATTACTTACTAAATTTACATTGAACCTTTTAATGCTTAATTTTATTTCAAATCACTGAAAACGAACTTTGTGATTATGAACTGTAGGCGACTAATAACGGAAAATCTTTACAAATGAGATTGAATTTCAAGCCCCACTCCTAGGAAAATTCGTTAATATAAAAGGTGTCACTTTTCATATCAAGTACGAATGCAATGAAGTTTCTTCAAAATACTGATTCAAATTCTTCACTTACCATACATGCATGTAAAATTTGTTGCAAAGGATTGTGCAAAATATCAAATTTAATATTTTATAACCTAAGCAGAAACGTTTTACAATTTAAAAATAAAAATACCGTACAAACCTTTACAATAGGCTGATACCGAACTCCATTCTCCATTTAGAAGACATGTGATGTTCGTTTCTCCGTGCACAACCGTACCCTCTGGACATGTTAACACGAACGTACGCACATATCCAGCAGTGTTTGAACCCGGTTGTACAATACCATACTGAGTGTCACCTGGCGGCTTATCACAGTCTGAGGGTAGGAAATGAGATTCATGTAAATGCCCATACACAAAATGATATTCCCCATCTCTACGAAAAAAACTAGAGCAATATCCATCTGTAGATAAGCGCCTGATTGACAAGGGAAAGTAAACTTACGAGTATACGAATTGTATACAACGTAAAGTAGCAATAAATGAATAACATAATAATTTGTTACTCGGCCATAATTAAAACCATTTAGCCTTTATCACGAAGAAAACTTTTACTGCATTCAATAAAACCTATCGGTAAACTATTGCTAAATAACTCTCTTTTTTTTCTTTTACGATAAGCCCTAACAGGGTGCTTTGCCGATTTTCTTAAATTTTAACAAAGATACCATTTCTCTATTACAGATAAGAATATTTACTCATTCAAAATTACTTCTAAACCACCTAAAACTTTTTTTTATTTAGAACATACTGAATATCATCTACCAATATAGCATCTATAAAAATGTTATATTACTAATTTTGATGTAACGAAATGTGATCAGCTATTTCATCATGATGAAGAACAACTTTTCAAAACTGAAAATATTACTTTTTTCCGTCTGAATGTTTGAATAAATATCTAAATTTAAATGTGATAGGAGTGCTAATGCGTTATTTTGTAACATATTTTAAATCTTTAACAAAACTCAAAAGGTAGAAAACTTACATATATCGACACATTTGTAATCATCATTGCCAAGAGGAAAACAACGCTGTTTTTGTCCACAAGTGTGGGAGGCACAACCCATTACCATTGACTGAAATACACGTGAAATAATATTTGAAAATTCACGACAATATGTTATAGATAATGTATAGTTTCTGCAACTACGATTCTTCCGTTTCCCAACAGTGATATACAGTAGATGAAAGAGGCAATCAAAGAAAGTGAGCCGGAGACTAAGGAATCTAAGAGACGTAATATTTCCGTAAATCGAAGGACGGACTTCAACTAAATACTAAATACATATTTAGAGGTCTCGTCTGAAAATCAAATACGGGAAAAGTTCAAAACTGTTGTTTGTAGTTCCGGTAACAGGGTTATAGAACTGGTCAAATAAACAATAGCTATACTCATGTATAAACGACAATCACTAGATCCTGCAATACTAGAGATAGTATTAGAAATAGGTTCATGAAGTTCCGATATGGATAGAAGGCGATAAGTATATTATACACGTTTTTTTTCTTCTTTTTTTCGTCGGGCAAATATTACGACGGCAATAGAAAAAGTAATTCAGAATCCTGCAATCACCAAATTACAATTACCGGTATGCCAGTTAATTTAATGCATTAGGTTTATTATTGAACTTTTCTGGCTGGACAAAAGGTTGGTTGCAACATAAACATAAAAAGGCTCTTGCAATATTTCAGTTAGTATTTAAGATTTGTTCAAGAAATACATATAATGTATATTTTGTCCTGTAATAAAGAAGTCATCTTGGCCAAGAAACATATGTTAATGTGAAAACAAATATAATTTATTATTTATGGTATCCAGGATATTTTTAAAAATTATTGTAAACCATGGATACAATTAAATGAGGTTTTTGCCCGACAAATTATAACATTATAGTAGATTCCAGGGAGTACAAAGCAGTTCAAAAGTTTCAGTGCCTAATATTCCAAAATACTTAAGTGTTCATTGCGTACACTACTGAAATGAGTCTTGAGTAACATTAAACAAATACCTGAGGCCATTCCGTAATGTCGGAGTATATTGCCCCCGTAGATTCAACAAAATCTGATCTATCCACAGTGTCGTTCCCTTCAGAGTTTAATTCACAACTTTTATTGCCGAGAATATAATTGATAGACTCACAAGCTCGCAGGAACATACAAGCAGAGGCACATTGATGATGTCCAGACACACTTCTCTCATAAAGTTTGTACCCCAACAGCCGTTTGTTTAGGTTTTCAGGCTGCATCTGAAAAGGCTGTCCGGAATACTGGACACTGAATGTTCGAGTCACCAAGTACATTGCAATCCATGAAATCCAACATATGAATTGATGCATATTGTAGCTTTAGAATTTACATTAATTTGCGTTTATGAACTGCTTATATGAAAATAGTTATAATGTTATCCTGATATGCAGAAGGAGCGGTCTGCAGGTTTTCGATCAGTCCTCCTTCACTTGTTTTAAAACAATCGGCAGAGTTTCTATAAAATCCAATGGGCACATTAAGCAAACAACACAAAACAATCGTTTAAAAAGCATGTTAGAAATCGATGTATTTGACTCGGAAGCTGGTATTTCAATTGTAGTCACTGTAATATGGTCCATCGTTTCTCTTGTTCGAATCGATAACTTTTAAAGTAAAACCACCATCCTTTATCCAAAAAAGAACTGCTTTCTAGAATAATATTTGAAAAATTGTTTACAAACTAATCAAAAGCAAATATAAAAGGGTCGATATATCTGATAAAGAGACAAAAATCAAATAAAACTGTCCAGAAGAGAATGTTTAATTAGCCTGCTCGGGTAAGTGTTTGTGTTACCAAGTGTTACATGAATAAATACACAATAAATTGTATAACACTTAGCGTTTTAATTGTTAAAGTCCGAGTTCAATTATCGGGAATACATCACCGTTCTCTTGTACTGAGATGCATTTTGTATAGTTCTGCTCTAGGCATATATTGTTACTTCTTATAATTAAATGTGTTTTGCATGGTAACGTACTTGCATATTTTGTTTTCGTTTTTGTAGTTGATTATCTACTTTAAACAGAAAATAAGAACAGAGCTGAGTATGAAGAAGATTGTCAGTTACATACCTTGTGTGATCAGAAGAAAATTTCATAATTTGAATCAGAATATGGTTAGAACAATCTTGCCATGTCGTCATATAATTTCAAGTTGACAGGTGGCATACTAAAGGAGTGCTCATGCAGAACAGTTGTTAAAACAAGAGGGTCATAATGGCCCTATATCGCTCACCTGACTACCATTGGCTATAATACAAGAGGTCATGATTTTATAACAATCGTAGAGGTCCACTACACAAGGCTAAGTAACATTCCAAATATGTAAGCTCTGTCTGCCTGCCTGGTTTCTCTAAGTTTTCCCTATATAAGCCTATGTGAAATCAAGTGACCTCCCCCCTCCCGGAAAGGTTTAATTTGACACCAGGGTCATGATTTGAACAATCTTGGTAGAGGTCCACTAGGCATTTCTACATGCCAAACATCTAATCTCTAGGGCTTCAGGTTTCAGAGAACAAGATTTTTAAATATTTTCCTATATAAGCCTATGTAAAATCAAGTGACCCCCGGGCGGGGTCAATTTTGACCCGGTGATCATAATTCGAACAATCTTGGTAGAGGTCCACTAGACAATGCTACATGCCAAATATTTTAGCTCTAGGCTTTGTGGTTTCGGAGAAGATTTTTTAAAGTTTTTCCTATTTGTTGCCATAGCAACCAGAGTTCTGCAAAGAACAAAATCTTTGAACAACTTTGATAGAGCTTCATGCAAGGAACATCCCTGCAAAGTTTCATCAACATTGGCCTAGTGGTTTCAGAGGAGATGTCGTTTGAAGGAAATGGTGGACGGACGGACGGACGGACGACGGACGGAATACGATCCTAATAGCTCACTCTGGCACTGTAAAAAACGTCAATCTATCCGAAATAGTAAGTTTATTTAAATCAACGGTAATACTTCTTCAATACTGGTCCGATAAATCCCATAACCAAAGCCCATGAATCGAAAAGCCGCTATGATCTTACATACATTGGAAACCTCTTCATTTAAATACATGTATAATCTCCCCAAAACAGTTAGATTAAACTGAGCTGCAATTAAACTATTCATGACATTAACTGAATTGCAGAGGTCTTCAATTTAACACATTTAAATGCACAGCAACCAAGCATAATGTAACTTTAATGACAATCTACAATAAGAAATACGTATTGTTTCTTCAACTACGACCTTTGATTCTGACCAACATGAATTATATAATTATTATGCAGTAGATAGAAGACAGTCGAAGCAATGCCACCGGCGGTCATTAATTTTGTACAGACTGCATATTCCAGTAATTCAGAGGACGGACTTTGAGAGGCCACAAATACGAGAACAGTGGATTGTTAGATAAGGTAAGATAAGAAATTAGTTTGTTTTACATTAAGGCTACTGCATTTATCTATAGGAAAACAATGTAATATATTTCTGATAGTTTGTGCTGTGTGTAGGGGCGGAGCTTAACTGTGTACAAAAGAGAACAGTTATAACAGCGCAACAGAGCAAAAGTGCCGTAACACAAAATACATAGAGTACTGTTGACTCGAATAAGTCAGCCCGGATAGCCCAATCGGTAGAGCACGAGACTTGAAATCTCGGGGTAGCGGGTTCGATTCCCGGGGCTGACCAACTAAAATTACTAACAGTCTTTCGGATGAGACTAAAACCGAGGTCCCATGTATGGATGCTATACACCTGGCATGTATAAGAACCAGGGATGTCTCTGGAATCTGGACACTTTCTGAATCTTGCACTATCCTCCGAAACCTAAAATAACTAACCTCTTCTGGGGGCGTTGATCAAATGGGAAACCGGTACCAACGATAAAGCTCTATTATACGATACGATGACTCGAATAAGTACGCTGTTTTTCGAAGGCAGCTGCTATCTTTTGTTTATGTATTTCGGTGGTTTATCGAAGTATAATGGACGATGACATTTGAACCCTTTTGTAGTCTGCACTCATTCTGATAAATTGTACTCCGAGTTTCAAGTTTTGCCATCTTGTTATCGAACTTTCATTTTAGATTTACATTTTGGCCAGCTCAAATGAAAAGGTGTCTTCTTAAATACAGGAAAACTATAATTGTATGATAAGATAAGCGCTGGTTTCACATAATTGGCAAGTTGGCAAGACTTGAAACCAGGAGTACAATTTATCACTTTGAACACAGACTACAAAAGGGTTAAAATACCATCGTGCTTAATATTGTAAACTACTAAATGTTAATTGTGTGAATCACTGAAATTAGTATTGACCCTTCAGAGTTTAATTCACAACTTTTATTGTTGAGAATATAATTGATAGACCCATAAGCTGGTTGATGATGTCCAGACACACTTCTCTCATAAAGTTTGTACCCCAACAACCGTTTGTTTAGGTTTTCAGGGTGCACCTGAAAAGGCTGTCCGGAATGCTGAGCACAAACTGTCGGTGCTACCAACTGTAGCAATCCATGAAATCCAGCATATGTATTGATACATATTATAGGTACTGCATACGGGACATGTAAAGACGGTATGGGCGCTTTTAATGTAGCAATCAAATAATTTCAAAAGTAGTATCATTTGAAACATTTATGTTTAAATATGAAAATAAAACAAAGAAAACAATATTTTACCACGCTTAATTCAGAGCTATATGCTGTTAAAGTCCCAGGATCTCATTGATTTAGAAATTAAATTTACTGATAGGATAATGATAGAACCATATTCTATACGCTCTAAAACTGTGTTTAGCGTTGTATTTGAATAATATGGCTTCATGAAAAAGAGTTGACAGAAAGCATTTCTAATTTTTTTGTTATTTTTAGTTTGATTTTATATCTAAAAGGAACACAATCTTCAATTCTAATTTCTTTATATGATGATTGTGAAAACAGTCCAGCTTGTTCCCAGTGTACATTTACCTTTTATACTTTTGCACAACTTCCTGAAAAAAGCTGATTACCCCCACCCACTTTCTAAATAACAGAACAACACATTTTTATTCCCTGAAAATCAAATGTTTAGATTTACAGCAAATAAGTGATCCTAATCACAACTTTTCTTTATGTCGATACATTATGTAGTCTATAATACTATTTCACACTATTTATAGCATATCAAATTATCTCACCCACCCTCATACATGTATTTTAATGTAAAAATTAGACGCATGAACAAAATACAACTGAATATTATCCACATACACCATACGATATGATCTTAATAACAGCAGAACACTTTTTGCTTCTAATATCCTTTGAACACCTGTAACGTAATAAAACGTATACGCGGGTTAAGACAGGTTTGGCCTTCCATAGAAGTGACAGTGACCGTATGGAACACGTTTTGTCTGTATGAATTTAAAGGCTATGCCGACAGCTCCTGACTGTTGAAAACTCAGACGTCCGAGGCAAATGCTGACACTTTTAGACGACCTTGAAAATGACCTTGGACACAATTTTACCAGCTTTGAAAATTTTCATTTTACCAACGTTCGCGTACAGGCCCCTGTGGGATAGTGTTTTGAGCGCGTGCAAATATTTTTTCACAGACATAAAGCAGACATGTCGTACTCAAACCTAGGTATATTGACATCTTATGAGAACGCTTGAAATTGACCTCCCGTTAGCAAAAAAAAAAGAAAAAAAAAAAAAAAAGAAGTCCATGCGCAGGTTAGCAGGCAGGGTGACCCCTGCGCGTGACCTCTGTAGGTGGGCCAATGGAAATTTTACTTTCATGTTACAGCTCAATCTATTTGCTGACGTATACAACACGCGCAGTAAACCGAAAGTAGCCAAAACGTGATGTACAGTGTTTACAAAAACGCATGCATGTCTGTCGAGTGTGTAACAAAATATGCCGGTGTCCAAAGGATATACACGACCTTTCCAATACAAACATACAATGTAAAAAAATACAACAGTTCAGCTAAGAGTGGATGAATGAACTTAGTCTGATTAAAGAGTTACAAATTACAGTTCGCCTTTCACTTTATTAAGGTATATGTAAATACTAGTTTTCCTTTGTATGTGCAATTACACATGAATTAGATCAGAAGCAGAGGAAAATAACATTTTATGTCATCATTTAATGGTTCTCAACTTTTTGAAGTACTCGAACCATGAGCATCTTATTTATTTACATATTGCTAAGATTGAAATTGAGATGTGCAATAAAGATATACCGTCTTACCTGCAATAGCTGTCACCTGTATATAGCGTGACACTGCCTCAAACAGCCATGCTTAGGTTCGACAGACGAAAATCCCCGTATAATGAATCTGAATATAACGTGAACTTGTCTAACGTAGCCAGCTGAAATTACGCAAAATTGCGATATAGGAGGGACTGCCATAATGGCAAATATGAAACTGTGTGAATTAAAGTTAACGAAATAACAGGTAATCTCATTTTTTTACTGAGGCATGCTCACAGACTTAATTCATACGGTATTCATTGCAAGCGTTGATTTAGTAAGTATACCACATCAAACATTTTATGACTTGATAACCACGTTTCCGTGTGGCTGAGATATAACTGTCTCCGTTGGGACAAAATTAGTGGCAATATTTTGCAGAAAATGTTTATGTATCAATGTTAGAAATCGAAAAGCTATTGCGTTATTCTTTTTTATATGCATCACCGATCAGACCAGTTGATTGACAATTAGTTTTCCTCTATTCGTCAGAACATTTCCGACATGGTATTTAGTTTTTATAACTCATAGTTACGAATTGCGCACTTTAAAGAAACATTACAAGACGGTCATGGTGGCCCTATTTCGCTCATCCGAGTACCATTAATCCAAAAAAGTAGGTCAAAAGGTCATAATCAAGGTAGCCCGAGGTCAATTTTGAAAACTGCGTGCAAATTTGTACACACAGTCCAAATAATATAAGCTTCAAAAAACACAGTACCTGATGACCTACTTTTCACCCCATGTTACCCAGTTTTGATCTTGCCCTTAAGATTATCATGATAAGCATTCTGACAAATTTTCAAGATGACTGGGTGTCGAATGTGGCCTCTAGATTGTTTATATGTTTATTTTTATGATTAGACCTGGCGTCCTAGTTTTTGACTCTACACGGCCCAGTTTCTAACTTGACTTAGAGTTTATCAAAAAAAATATTCTGAGCAATTTTCAAGATGATTAGTTAAAAAAAGTGGGTTCTAGAATGAAAATAACATTTGTTTACTATTTAACCTGGTGACATGGTTCTTGACAAAATTAGACCCATTGTCATACTTGACTTAGAGTTTATTAGGACAAACACTCTGACCAACTTTCAAGGTGATTGGATGCAAAATGTGGCTTCAAGATTGTTAACTAGATTTTTCTATCATTTGACATTGTGACATAGTTTGTACCCAAGGAAATGCAGTTTCAATCTTGATCTAGATTTTTCAAGACAAACATTCTGGGGAAGTTTCATGCTATCTGGGTACAAAAAGTGGATTTTAGTTTTCACATGATTTTTTTCTATGATTTGACCTGATGTCCAAGTTTTTGACCCCACGAAACACATGTATTATATACATTTCATACTTCACATAAAAATGAAGAGCCTGACTAATTTTCTGGAGAATTGGATGCGAAAGGTTCCTTCTAGAAAGTTTGCAAAAAGTTTTCAATTATTTGATCACGAGACCTTCTTTTTTACTTCTTAAGACCTAGTTTCGGTCATGACCTAAAGTTTATCAAAACATAATTATATTCTTAATAATTTTCAAGATAACTGAGTATAAACTGCTCACAAGGTTTTTCTATGATTTGAGCGGATGACCTAGTTTTTTACGTAGAATTTATTGTAATTAAACATTCAGACCAGTTTTCCAGGAGATTGGGTTCAAAATGTGGATTCTTGAATGTTGACAACGTTCATCTATTATCTGACCTAGTGACCTAGTTTGTTTTTGACCCTACGTGACCTAGTTTCAAATTTAACAATAATTCGGAAATACATGTACATACATTCTGACTTATTATCACATCAATTGGGTATGAAATGCGGCTTTTAGTGTTCACAAAATTGTTCTATGAACTGACCTAGGTGACCCCACGTAACCCAGTAACGAACTTTGCTTAGAGATACTCAAGTCAAACAGTCTGACCGATTTCCAAAATGATTGGGATCAAATGTGGATGTGGCCTCTGGTGATCGCAAGGGTTTTCTATCATTAGACATGGTAACCTTTTATTGACCCCACGGGACCCAGTTTCAAATTTGGGCTATGGATCGCCATGACGAACATTCTGACCAATTGTTTTGATGACCGGATTTTTAAAATTGCCTCTGAAGTGTTTACAATGTAAGTGGAGACAGACGACAAACGACGGACATCAGACGATCACAATAACTCAGCCACACCTTCGAGCACTCAGCTGAGCTAATAAAACAGTCAATATGACGTACGTTAGAAACGGCTTTAAAACAATGAAATCAATTACCTGGACCCGAAAGCTAATAATTAATTTAAAGTCAATGCAACAATTGTCCATCGTCTCTCCTATCTGAAACAATTATCTCTAAATTAAGGTGGAATGCGCCTCAAACTAATTTCTCGAATTTTCTTCTCATATTTGCACCACGTATATTTCAGCATATTTCCGATTTCACAGGGAATTTATCTTTGTAATATCTTGTAAACTTTTTTTTCAGTAGTGCTTCAAACATAGCTTCTGACGTCACTTTTTTACCACCGCGCTTTCTTACGCTGTCGGCAGGTTTTTAAGCTGTAGCGTTTTGCCTTTGTAAAATATTTCCAACCTTCTGATTTTCTCTTATATCTTTAAATAAGAGCTACAAACTGATATAAAATTGGACGTAAAAAGTTTGACGTTGTAACCGCTATGCACGGATTTGTGACGTCATAATGGAAATAAATGACTTCGAGTTTTGTTAAAATTTTAGCGTAAAATTAAATTTGTAAGAAATCGGCTCGATGAAAAAACGTAAAAGTTCAATATGTTTTGTAAAAACGATTTTGCTATTAGCTGACATTGTAAAAATTAGGGGTCACCGACTTTAGTATTTCGTAAATTTACGAATTCGCACCCCTACCCCATATCTGACATAAGCGTTTAAATGCAATATTCACATGTGTCCTTGGAAAAATGAAAATTTTATGCATAATTGATACTTTGTCAGATATAAAATACTGTTTATGACAAAATACTAATTATCTAAAGACATCAAATTAGCAGTAGGTAAAATGTGATTGCGTATATACGCACTGAATTTTAGTTATTCACATCAATTGTCGCATACTCTTGCATGCCATAATAACTATAATATCGATGGATTCTTCCTGGAATATGACCAGTTTTTGCACAGACAAGAGGAATTTAAGAGGCCCCGGTCAAATTCCGCTGATGAGATTCGAGCCGGCAACCGCTCTACATCTACACATCGGCGTCTCTCTACATAGTGTTAACTTCATGTAAGATCGATTACTACACAGTTTTGTGCGATTTTCCGCGCGATAAAAATGACCTCTTTCAATCATAGTGCATGAAACAAACCAAATGCCATCTGCAGTCTATCGTCATATTTAATAATTAGCGATTTTGATTGTCCGGGTGTTCCAAAAGGCAAGTAAGAAATGTTTTCTTCACTTTAATTTGGCCGTTTAAGTTATCTTTCATATTTAATAATCATCACAGGTTGGAAATGAGTTTTCCGTCACAAGTGTTATATGCTTTATTTCATATTTGTAATGCTAAGGTTATAAATGTGAAAAAGCTGTACACAAAACAATAGAAAGAATACCAAATTACAGAGGAATAAACAAAAGTGAAAGACTGCTATCTATTGATTATTTCAAGAAAACATTCATTACAATATGAATTTCATGTATGCGCGAAAAGCTTATCTCATGTTGGCAAGTGCAGTCGAGATTTAAATCATGGAATATAGGTATGCGTAGATATGTGAATAAGGATGCGACACTGACTTTACTCCGTATTGGCCTATGTGGCAGATGACCAGCGTGTGATCCCCGGCAAGGAAACAGGAGATGTGCCAAACGGCAGCGCACTTAGCACAACACCAAGCTGTGAATGAGTTTATCACTCGGGCAAATTAACCAGGCCTCATGATTATAAAACTTACAAATAGATGGGACAGATGGTGCGGTTGTTAACGCTCTGGACTACTAATCCGGAGGTCCCCGGTTCGAATCCCGGCCGGGGCACTGGAAATTTCAGAAACACTTTTCAGTGTTTCCCACCCATCTAGAGCTGAACTGGTTAGAAACCAATAGGTAGTATCACGTGTATCGGGGCTATACACCGGGCATGTAAAAGAATCAAGGGGTCTATTCGTAAAAGAGCTAGGGTCTGGTACCCGGATTCTCTTGTATCTGCATCTGTCTCTCTTCAACCTGCGTCTGTCAAGAGTCTTGGCAAGTTCACTCAGGGAGAAGTCCCAGGGTCGGCCGGGACTTATAAACAATCAAAGAAAAAAAAGGGTATCGGCGCTCAGTTAGTATATAGCGCATGATTTTTAATCTTAGAAGTCTGTACTTTGTGAGTTCTACCCTAGCAAAAGTAAGTAAACTAGTAAGATAAAAAAAACTGGCTTTAGCTAATTCAATAGTTAAAACTTTTGATATTCAAAGCTTATAAATTTATTTCATATGACAATAAATGAATTCTATAAGCTTACATCACATCTGCAGTTTATTAACCCCCTCCTCTCCAGCGCTTTATAAAGAATTTCTTGAGTTTTTAGTCAGTATAATTGCGCATTCATTTGCACTATATGTCGAAATGTCAAAACAGTATGTTTCATAGATTCGAACCCGCATGCTGCTTGACTTGAATTCTTCACGTAACCCGCTCCACTGCGGATTTATCGTCGGTTATTAGCAAAGTATAAAAGAATTATATTGCACCTACAATATCCGTGATCTCGCACTTACGGAAATTTATTTATTCGAAGTAATCGCTGGAATATATATTCATGTAAAAAGGTCAGGATCAGGTTATTTTGTTCGCATAATACGCGTACCACTAATGAAAAGTCGCTGGTTCTTCCACTCTTTAGTGATTCGGTGTGTGGAGAACGATAAATAAACAAAACAACGAGCGAAAACAAGTTATATGTTTTTTTAAAACAAGAGACTCGCATGTGAAACTAGGGGTGGCGAATTTGATCTCGGTCTCCACAAACAAAAGTTATTAGCTGTCTTAAAATTGAGATTTCATAAGCTGGTGCTTTACACCGGAGAAAAAAATACGTATGGTTACGAAAGGATGCGCCATCTTCTCGAAAATTCAAAGATACATACTAAGCTTGAAAACTTAAAATACACAAAGGAATGTAGACCTGTGTATACTTTAAACTGTATTCAGGTGACGCACGGTGTGAATGGGGAATACAGAGACCGTTCAGGCGATACTTTCAGTGATGAGGTGAAAAAATACTTTTTACATTAACTGTGAAAAACTCGAATTAAATTTAACGTTATTATTTGACACTTAACACATGCTAATCACATACACGGAAATACTGAAAGATTGTATCAATGTTTCTACCTTTAGAAGTATTTGTAATTCATATTAAGTCGCCACTTGAGTATCTGAATTAACAGCATAGAAACCGTAAGAGATATCAAAACAAAGAAATCGGATTTCCATCAGAAATAGCTTCAGCTATGCACAGTGTAAATTTCATGAGAAAATTCGAACAAAATATTTGAGGCGCATTCCACCTTAAAAGCCATTATCGTTTGTCAATAGAAAAAAATTAACTAAAATACGCTTTCTGTACCAATGAAATAACAATAAATCATTTTTCAAAAATTATTTACAAAGTAATGAAAAGCAAATAATTAAAGGATCAATACCTATTATCTCTAGAATGAAAATAACAACTATTCAGTTTCTTTTTTGTAGATCTGTATGAACAGTTTTTGCCTTTTCTCAGTATAACACGATATCAGTCAACAAATCGAGCACGTCCCTAATGGGATTTTAGTCATATAACCATAGTTTGCTGATGAGTTCGCGTGAATTGCTTTTGTTTCAGTTGTTACGGCATCTACGTTACTTATTATATATATTGGAAAAGAGAAACATTTATTACCCTTCCATTAAATTTACGGTCCTCTGGTCAACGATCCGTAAATAGATATTGATATTTTGCATCTTGCAGTCATTCACATTTTATCATTGTGACATTATGCGCATTTTTTCAAGTAAAAATCCAGCTGAAATAGGTGTGTGTAAAAAAGGTAGAGGAAATGATAGCTTTTAACCCAAATCACCAAACTCTTCCTGCTACCAAAACGAAATAATAACTTTCCTAATATTACTTTTCCTATTTTGACTAGGGTAGTCTTTTTAGAAAAAAAATAAGTGCATGCAGGATTTGCTTCCCTTCCACTGCCGAAATCTCTTCCAACATCAAAAACACAAGGGAGTTCACTGTGAAGAAAGGAACTATTATTTTATAAGTCCGCTTTTTTTTATTTCTAAAGCACCAACTTCAAATACTAATGCGGCATTATCAATTATTTTACACATTTAAATGCACAGCAATTGGAAATTGCTTTTATAAAACTGTCACCAAAAATACGCTATATGCAGTAAGATGCGCATAATGTCACTTTAAGATGGCTACTTCAGTTTGTGAGCAGAATGTGGTTTGCCAAGCTTTAAAGACATGAAATTATATAATGAATGATCTGGATGATGGCGGACTTTCATATATCTTAAATGCTCAACGTGAGCACTACGTGAGCTAAATTTATTTACACAATATTGCTGTATATTTTCTGTTATTATATGAACATTCAAATGTTTGATGCTTATGAGATACATGAAAAGAATGTTGTGTAAAAAGTTACGAGACAACAGCGACCTTTTTATGCAAGAGATTCTAAAACTTTACAATAGCCGTTAGCAGTATTTCAAACAGGGAAATACTCAACAACTATTTTTAAGTTTTAGAAGCTAGTGTCAAACTGTATCTCCCTGATTACTCATTTACAACCTATATAATTACAGCCTTTTTCTAGGAGACATGGAAAGTTACAAAGATATTTGGTAAGTAGGGAAACATACTTTCGTTTTTGAAACGGCAAAATATAATGTATTATTTTGTTTAACTCAAATTTTTAACACCATATATGGTCACTTTCCCTGCAGTACGTCATATTTTCCTTCTGAGAAGACATCCGTTACAATTCTAAGTTAAAAAAAAATCGATTTGGTTTAAGTTCTAAATGTGTCAAGGAAATAATAAGTAAATAGGATTTTAACTGTACAGAAAAGGAAATACCTGCATCTCTTAGTGAAAAATAATTTCTTACTGACTAACTGTACGTTGTTCGAGTATGTTGGATCAGGAACGTAGAATATACGTTAATTCTACGTTCCTGGTTGGATAGATAGTCCCTAAACAACAAGTCTAATACCGAAAGCGAAAATGAAAGACCTCCAAAAAGGCGTTAAACTAGTTGCGTTTTATCTCCCGCCTTGGTGGAGGGGATATGGTAATGGACTCCATCCTTCCGTCATTCTTTTGTCTGGAGCATAACTATGCGAGAATTCAAGGGAATTTATTTAAACTTTACACACAGAGTGAAGACATTGAGAGGAAGAGCAGCGTACAAGGACCTTAACTCTAGCTTGTTCTGTTTTTGAATTTCCCCCCTCCATTGAATTTTCTTGTCTGGACATTAACTTCTTAAGTACTAAACTGAATTGATTCAAATTGCATACACTTACAGAGTACATTAAGACGCAGTGCAGTGTCCAAGAACCATAACCGTACCTTACTTCATTTTTTGAGTTATCTCCCCTTATTGATTTTTCATGCGACACGTTTGTACAAAACATAACTAGTGTTCCAGGGAATTTGTTTAAACTTTACACACATGACTTTGAGAGGAGTGTAGTGTACTTAAGGACCTTAACTCTAGCTTTTCCATTTTTGAATGATCTTCCTTTATTACTTTTTCTTGTCAGGGCCACAACTCCGTAAGTACTGAACTATATTGATTCAAATTGCATATAGTCAGAAGACAGAAAGATGCAGTGCAGTATCCAAGAACAATAACTCAAACTTACCCTGGTTTTGAGTTATCTCCCTTTATTGATTTTTCGCGTAAATGTTTGTACAGTTTCAGATCTTTAGAGTAGCACAGAGAAAGTGCAGGTTAATAACCCTCATGACGTTATAATAAATATTTTATTAAATTAAGAGCCTATACCATTTCCGTACCTCTCATTTCAAATTTCTTTCTCATAGAAAGAGCACTCGGCTGGGGGATGGCCATGTGTAACATAGCTCTTTTAAGACAAGACGTTGTTTGAAGGAAATGGTATGTAATCCATAATTTTTTACCACCTGTTACAGGTGGATGGCCCACAACATCTGGTGAGCAATCCAAATAGCTAACCCTGGCAAGGCGAGCTTAAAGGCATGTCTCCTTCATGTCACTGTCCATCCAAAAGTTAGGTATTCACTGGGCCAAAATGACCCCTAAGTATAATATGCACAACTAATTTTCATACTGATGCTTCCCCCTAGTTTGATGAAATTCCAAGGGGTTTCGGAGATGAACAGTGGACATGCTTTTTTCTCACATTTCAGGCCCGTGACCTTGACCTTTAACCATATGAACCCAAATTACAGTATACACAACTAGACCTTATACTAACGCTTCCTACGAAGTTTGATGAAAATCCAACATAGTGTTTTATTTCATTCAGGCCCCTGTGACCTTTACCTTGGACTACATGTCCCAAAATTGTAATAATTCATAAACAAGACTTCATATTGATGCTTCCCTGAAATTTTGATGCAAATCCAACAAGTTTTGCTGATGAAGAGCAGACATGATTTTTATGTTCAGGGCCCCTGTGACCTTTGACCCTAAATTGTAATATGCACAGTTAAGACTTCATACTTGTGCTTCCCTGAAAGTTTGATGAAAATGGACAACACATGATGACATACATGAAAACCATGCGGCATGTGACAGATTTTGTCAATAAGGTTGTTCTACAGAACATTTTATTATCCTAACCAGCATGTACTATTATTTATATTACATGCTTTTGTCATACTCCTAGCAAATAATATGGAAACAAAGCTAATATATTATTAAATTTTAGATGCTACTTTTTGGTACAGTATTCCCAGAAATTATGATTACCCAAATCATTAATTGCTACACACAGATGTGGAAGCATGCCGGGTCAGACATCGGGGCAATATTTTGGACTTGAGTTTGTTCTTTTATTTTTATTTGATTTCTGTAACAGGACTTCACAGAGGACAGTGTTTTAATAACATACCTTGTGAATGCTATAATCAGTCTTTGGAGTGTTATCTTTCAACAATTTCCGCAACAAAATTCTACGATCTAAACAAAGAAGAGGGCCAAGATGGCCCTTTATCACTCACCTGGATACCACTGGCTATAATACAAGGTCATCAATAGCAGGAAAGGTAAATTTTTACCAGGGGATTCTGACATGTACAAACTTCATAAAGGTCCCCTACATTATGCTATATTCCAAATATCTAAGCTCTGTGCCTAGTGGTTCTAGACAAAAAGTTTTCCTTATAGAAATCTACGTCAAATTAAGTGACCCGAGGGCCATGATTTGAACAATCTTGGTAGGGGTCCACTAGGCAATGCTACATGCTAAATATCTAAGCTCTAGGCATGTGGTTTCAAAGATTTTTAAGGTGTTTCCAATATAAGCCTATTTAAAACCAAGTGACCCACTGAGATGAGTCAGTTTAGACCCTTGGGTCATGATTTGAACAATCTTGGTAGAGGAACATTAGGCAATTATCTAAGCTCTGGGCCTTCCTGTTTTTGAGAATATTTTTTGAAAGTTTTTCCTTTCCGTTGCCATCGCAACCAGAGTTCTGCATGGAATGTGGAATTATTTCAACATCTATGATAGCGCTTCATGCAAGGAACATCCCTGCCAAGTTTCATCAACATTGGCCCACTGGCTTCAGAAATGACTTTTGAAGGACACTTGATGATGAGCACCACACGGAGGGCAATCCTACTAGCTCACCCTGGCACTTTGTGCATGGCATATTCGATAGATTTAAACTCGAAAGTTATAGATTTCAAATTATATAACATATTTCACACACAATATCAGGTACCCACAGGTGTGGTATAACCTCCAAATAACTCCAGGTCATTATGTTATCTTGCATCTTTAAGTTCATTCATTGATACCTAGTTGTTTATGTTCATTTTACATTTTTCTTAGGCAGTTGCCATAGTACAGGTAAATATTGGAAATTTAAGACTGTGGTAACCCTGCCAACCAATGAATATTTGTTTTATTTTCAAACACAAAAAAGCAACAGTCATTTTTCACATTCATATCTTATAATGACCCACAATGAGGTCATTTGTTCTAAAACACATACCAGTATGAGAAATAATTTTCAATAATTTAGTGAATATCATACAATCTTCAAGAACCATCTACTTATACCTGGACTACAAAGTTAATTGCAGATAGTACAAACAAGAAGTAAGTGCAGTAGTGTGAAAGGCGACTTTGTCGCCCTAGTCGCCCCCTCGCTAGGCCCCTGCAGTATAGAATGTATGAGAGTTTTCCACAATGTTTTGGACGTTTTAAAAAGAAAATGCTTTAAAAGATGCGTCTTGACAGGGGTTGTTACAACGATGATGAAAAGCAAGAATTTATCTCAAAATACGAGTTAAATTTTGATTACCTCCCTTTTGTCCCACTAGCTGGGGCACCTATGGTTGAGAATAACTTGATACTGAGGCTGGAGAAACTGTAAACACTTCTCAAAGTATAGTAATACATGAATTCAGACATGAATTTGTATAACCATATTCAATCTGTCCATATAAAGGCAAAAAATCTAACAATATCTTTTGAACCTTTCCTCTTCCTATTTCAATGGTTACTGTGTCTAAAAAAACTCAAATAATATTATAACTATTTGAATAAGTGATGTGAATGTTGGTTAGTTCCCTTATAACCCTGCCTGATGTAGAAAACTCCTCCATGCTAAACCATGATCTGACCGAACAGTAACCACCACTTCATACATCCTCATTAAGCACCATAATTAACAATTACAATAACTAAGCGAGTATGGTCCTGTCCTGAAGTTCAGCAGTCACATGATCAAAGAATGTCAGAATCTCAATCATCATCATCATCACTTTCAATGATATTCTTTTTCTGTATGACTTTCCTTAATGGTAAATGGTCATCTAGATCTGAATCGGAGTCGGGACCCTGTGTATACAACGTTGCCGGAAATGTTTCTGAAATAACAAAAGATATAGTACATGAAACTGTAATTGATTGCATAATATCCTCATACACAAACAGATCAAATCATATACCTAAATCTGTAAATTACTGCTGTCTTCATTGATCTATTTGCTTGTTTTTCTTGTGTAGGGTTAGTTTCACTTTCATATTCAACAGCTTTCCATACATACATACTGTAGTTGGTGAGTTAACCGAAGCATTGATGTAGTATTTAAATTGTCTTCCCCTTAGTTAACATTTTCTCTCAGGACAGTAGTAATTATACATTATTCTGGTAGTACTTGTATGTCGTAAGATCGCTGTTAGACTGAAGCACCACTTTCTCCCGTTTGTAAAAACCATTCTCTCGATACATATTATTATATAGGGATTTAAATTCACTGGCTCATTTTTCTCTACTTTTATTTAAATGGTCAGGAGCACGGTTTGTTAATTTTGACGTGCATTTTAGTAAAATGCAACATAAATTTTTCACAGAAGCTTGTGCATTAATATGCAGCTAATTGAAAGAAAATTTAGTTTGTAACTGTGCAATTGGCGAACGAGTATGTATGGGACATAATCGTTGATGACCCATGCTTTATTCTTATGGCTTTTCACTTGGAAGTGTAAGCCGTTAAATACCCTAATCAATAACTGTGAAAGCACGAGGCTCAATCACTCTTTTGTCAAAACAAAATGAGATCTTCAAAAAGTCCTTGATTTAGGGCAGACATCTTTTATGCTAACAGACAACAGGTTAACAACTGTATATCACGTATTGTGTGCACATAAACTGTTGTTCATTTACCCTCAGCGAGAGATGACAAAGGTTTATCATCATCATCATCACTCTCACTGTCCAACAGTCTCGCCCTTTTCTTTGTCTGTGTCTGGCTAGCATCCGTCTCGGAATCATCTGACCTTGACCTTTTGCTTGATTGACTTGCAGCTTTGCTGGGTGGAGATTCCTGAGTTTGAGCTGAGAATAAGAATTTAAACACTCATCAATCTACAGAACTTAAATATTACTGGAACATTCCATTATCTTCATAGTGTCAAACTGCAATCATCAGTAATTATATATTTATCTGCAATTGATGTGATATTCCATGATATGGGAGAGACGTATCAATATGGCAAACAGGAATGAAAGCAAATGCAGAAGCTTGTTTATTGCATTGTAGTTACTCCTTTTTGTTTAAAAATTTTGAAGAAAACTTTCCATGCAGGTTATTTTGCTACAATTTCAATATTTTGACCTAAGAAAACAATGAACCTCATAAACTAAAAATAAACAAGAGGGCCAAGATGGCCCTATATCGCTCACCTTGGTTTCAGAGAAGAAGATTTTTAAAGTTTTTACTATATATTCCTATGCAAAACTAAGTGACCCCGAATGAGTCAATTTTTGGACCCGGGGGTCATAATTTGAACAATATTGGTAGAGGTCCACTAGCCAATGCTACATGCCAAATATCTAAGCTCTAGGCCTTGTGGTTTCAGAGTAGAAGATTTTTAAAGTTTTTACTATATAAGCCTATGTAAAACTAAGTGACCCCTCAGGGTCAATTTTGATCCGGGGCTCATAATTTGAACAATCTTGGTAGAGGTCCACTAGCCAATGCTACATGCCAAATATCTAAGCTCTAGGCCTTGTGGTTTCAGAGAAGAAGATTTTTAAAGTTTTTCCTATATATTCCTATGCAAAACTAAGTGACCCCGGGGCGGGGTCAATTTTGACCCTGGGGCTCATAATTTGAACAATATTGGTAGAGGTCCACTAGCCAATGCTACATGCCAAATATCTAAGCTCTAGGCCTTGTGGTTTCAGAGAAGAAGATTTTTAAAGTTTTTCCTATATATTCCTATGCAAAACTAAGTGACCCCTGCAGGGGTCAATTTTGACCCGGGGGTCATAATTTGAACAATCTTGGTAGAGGTCTACTAGACAATGCTACATGCCAAATATCTTAGCTCTAGGCCTTGTGGTTTCAGAGAAGAAGATTTTTAAAGTTTTCCCTATATATTCCTATGCAAAAACTAAGGGCCCACCCGCGCGGGTGAAAATAACCAGATAATGAACATTAATGTTCAACCCAGTCCAGCTGTGACAATGAGCAATGGGAGGGGCTTTCGGCAAAATAATTTCAGAAAGAAATCCTAAAACAACAATTACATATAGTGCTATTTACACTCGGTAGCTATTTAGACATACCCGTCTCTTGATCACTTTCATCACTACTATTCAGGAACATCAACGGCTGACTCTGAGATTCTTGCGACGGGTTTTCTTTATCAGACTGGGTACCTCCTTCTGTATCAGACTGCTCCACTACCACCAAATTCTTCAAAGGCATATCATCATCACTGAAAAGAACAGGAAAGTTGTTGGAACAAGAAAATAGGCCTGTGTATATTGATACACCTCTGAAATTGTCTAAGAAATAAGTTTACAAGTGGTTTTCACACAATCTTCTGAGATGTGAGACACAAAGTGTCACAAAAGTTTTATATCTATATCTCCCCATGACCATATTGTTTACATAACTGTATTATACTATACACTCTACAGGTTTAGAAACGCAAAAGTGGCAAAATATTTATTTTAACAGTGTTATCGTGTTTCAAATTTATTCAAATTTCATACTCAACAAAAACAATATAAAATTGAATTCTTGTACAAGTTTCAATAATTCATCGCAAAAAATGACTTAAAAAGAAATAAAAACAATAGCCTCATTTAAATAAAAATGTTCACAGGTGAAATATTTGCGTTTCTAAATCAGTTAAGTGTAATTATGCATGTGAATTGTAACAACTATCTTGACATTTAATAAAAGCTGTATTTCTGTTATGTACAGTACATGTTGTTATACGTTATTTCAGTATGCTGTTTGTGCAGATAACTATATCGTTCTATTAAAATTTAATTGACAGAAAGTGCACTAAAGATAATGACCAACAATTATTATGTTCTTATAATAAACATCAATGAAAAGTAAAACTTCTCTACTTGTTTCTATTTCAACCGTAATAAATAGTAACTCTTTCTGGCAACAATAAAAATACCCTGGATCCTGAAACTACCTTTGCCTGAGTGAATCAAATTTTATGGTTTGTCATTATTACTAGAAATCTGTTTGCCGAAGAAGTATTAAATGCCACCATAATTTGGTTTTGTCACATGTCGCTTCCAGCAAACTACATGTACCCTAATTAATGGCTGAGCAGAACAGTCTAATATCTCAACATGACATTATCACTTACAGTATGTTTTAATTGAAAAGGTAATCAATTCTCAAAAGAAACACTGGTATGCAAAAACTGGTATCTACTTTAACAATGGCTCTGGACATCTGTTGAATTTATTGATATTTTATATCAATATTTCTTCAAACAAAAAGACAGAGGAAATTGGACTTTGAATTGCCATATTTTCAAGCAACCCCAGGTAGCAAAGGAATCTAGAACACTGTGAGTTGAATAACCCAGTCTGCTCAGGATCACTTATCAATATTTTCTCTGCTCAGTCAGGACTGCCATTAACTGCTCAGTCAGGACTGCCATTAACAGCTCAATCAGTACTGCCATTAACTTTCCATAATTCAGTACTTTAATTAATCAATTACAAAAACAACAGCATACCCTTGTAGGTACAGACACTAATCTGATTCTTTTTTTTTGAGAGAGAGAAGCAGAAATTTGACTTAGCAGAGTTTGATATGCCTATATATTCCAAATTTCATAGTCATAGCAAGTTACACCAAAATATAAGTTTCTGAAAGTTGGGACAAATTTAATACACAAAGTATGACACTATCATGCACTATCAATGTACTACAGAGCCATTCTGATGAGTTTTGTGCAGGAAGTTTCAAAGCAATAGCTTTGATAGTTCAAGCAAATCAATGATTTTCATACAATGTAACCAAGATACCTGTTTATCAAAGTTCATCCAAAAATGGCCACACAAGGAACCAAGATTGGCAAAGTACAGAAAACCAAAACATAATTTCACATTGATTTTTGATACGTAACCTTAATCTCACAATTTCCTTTGTTTTTAATTCTGGATTAGGTCATATTGATTAGAAACTCAAAATACTTTAATCAAATAAAACCTCTTCCAAGTGGGACTTAAAGTAAATAATTTTCTTCTGATAAGCGATGTATTGATTGACATCCCTTCTGTGTGAGCGGCTGAAAATGAATTTTATTCACACATACAGAGACTAGTTTCAAAGGCATGGACTACACCACAGTGCAAAAATGGCAATATGCAATAGGATTCTAATTTTAGTGCTTTTCACTTATATTCAACTAGTGGACACAAATTCATACGAGGATTATAAGAGACTTTACAATTATTTGGAGCACAGTATTGATACTCGTATACGACCAGTGTTAAACAAATCAGACGTTCTCAATGTCTCTGTACTGCCATCATTAGTTTCTTTACAAGGTCTGGAAGAAAAAGCTCAATTGCTACGTTCAACTTTAATCTTGGTACTGGAATGGAAGTATGAAACCCTTCAGTGGTCACCACCACTTTATGGAGACACTAACATTGTGCATTTTTCCCCAAACAATATCTGGTTACCAGACTTGGCATTCCAAAACTCAGTGGGGGATACATTCGAGCTTAAAAGACTGAAATCAATGAAAATAGCAGTAACAGCAGACGGTCATGCAAGGTGGCCAAGCGGTGCAAACTTGGAAACTTCCTGCCGCGTAGACATTACAAAATACCCATTTGACACACAGTTTTGTACAATCCTGATTGGCAAAGTTTATAGTAACGATTATGAAATCATGTTAATTTCAAAATCAAGCAAAATTGATGTATCAGCTCAAAAAGACAATGACCAGTGGAAAATTCAAGATTCAAACATTCGATACAGAAAAATATTTGATCAGATGAACTTCATTGAACTAGAACTAGTCCTTCAACGGCGATCTTTATTCTATGTCCTCAACACCATTAGTCCTCTGATTTTACTGTCGCTGTTGAGTGTTTTCAGTTTCAAGCTGCCAATCACGAGCGGCGAAAGGATGAGTTACTGCATCTCTTTGTTCCTCACATTTATTGTCCTCCTGAATATGATCAGTGACTCCATACCGGAAGTGTCCAAAAATGTGTCATACTTGCAGCTGTATGTTAACATTCAGCTATTTCTAGGCATGGTTACTACAGCCATATCAATATGTCTTGTCCGGTTGTTACAGAAGGACGGAAACCATGTTCCAACTTGGACTGTCACACTTCATCGCATCTTTAACATGTGCAGCTCTAAGAACACAGTCAAATGCGAGCCACTTCAAAATTTACAGATGCAAAAGGAGGCAAAAGATGAAGAAATTCCCAAAACAGAAAATGATTGCCAAAAGGAGGAGAGCAACTCTGTAACTAAGGAAAAGATGGATAAAATGGTGGCTGTCAAGTTTATCGACAATCTGTGCTTTTGGTTTTTCTTGGGACTGTTCGCTGTGTCTACCCTAGCCTGTCTCCTGCCAATGACAAACTAACTTGAAAAGTCGACTGCTAGGATGTAACTTCTTAAAATGCTAACAAATGTTATATTTTATGCAATAGTAGGAGATAGGGTAAGTTTTCTCATCTTGTTGACTGTGTCTATATAAATGCAGTTTCATATACAGGACATAAGTGCAGTGTTTGTCCTTGGTAAACTACCTGCCTGTACAAAACTGATATACTCTTGAAATTTGTGTCAAACACAAAGAAAAAAGTTTTTTGACACTTTGAAGTTCTTCATTTTCTTAGTTTTTTTGGCACTTTCTACAGATGAGACATTGTTTGTTAAGGCAGAGGTAAACTGTCTTTATTTTTAGCACATACTGTGATGTTTTCAAGCAATGGAAGCTATTTACAATGGAAAATTCTTATCTAACTCTGCACTGAAAAATGTTCATATTTGGGTTCTAAAGTCATTCAAACCTGGGTAAAATTGCAGATGGGACAATATTTCGACAACTGCTTACATATCAGTTTTACCTTTTTTACATGTAATACATTTCCAGGAACCCGACTTTTTGTGTATGCTTCTGTCCAGTTTTGTAATTAAAAACCAAAGCAAACATGTTTAGCATCCGACTTCCAAGTTGTTTTTCCTGCATGGTGCATTTGTTTTTCCTGAATTATTCATGACTGAATGAGATTTGAAGGAATCTGGTAAAATACCCACAAATGCTCAGAAGTTTCAACACAACTGGCTGTGGTTTCAGAGGATGTTTCAGAATGTTGGCAATGACTGACAAATACAGGCCAAGTAAGATCCTAAAAGCTTACCCCGACGCCTGACACATTGTGCCAGGTGATCTAAAATCCAACAAGTTTGAGTAATAATTTTATTCTAATTCCTATGTGAAGTTTCAACTTGTGAACTACCTGTGATTCATACCCCCAAAATACCACTTTGAAGTATGGCTTAAACTATGATTTTGCAACAAGGGGAATGGATTTTGTATATTATAACATACACATGTAGTCTACTTATAGTGAATATTTTTAATCACTTTTTAAAACAAGAGCTGTCCATAAGACAGCAAGCTCGACTATTGTGGGTGTTTGCTAATAAAACAAAACTTTTATCAGTATAATAGCAAAACAAAATTCTGCTAACTATTAAGTATAAACTAGGAAAGTTGAATCATAAAAAAAGTCAAAATCTATCACTATATATTTAATTTTTTGGTAAATTAATTGTTTGATACAAAATGTACACCTGAACACTATTGCTAAGTTTGACATAACAACCATAAGTGGTTACTAAGATATGTGCATGATAGTACCTTGCATGCAAAACTTTAACCAAATTTTCGAAGTCAAACAAGGGCCATAATTTGCACTAAATTTAAACAAGAGTTATCTGTCTTGACTGTGGGACACCCCTTAAGTCATTAACAAAGTCTCAAGTCAATATCATAAGTAGTTACTAAAATATGTGCATGATAGTACTTAGCAGGCAAAACTTTAACCAAATTTTCAAAGTCAAACAAGGGTCATAATTTGTACTAAATTTATACAAGAGTTATCTGACTTGATTGTATGACACCCCTAAAGACATGAACAAAGTTTCAAGTCAATATCTAAGTGGTTACTGAGATATGTGCATGATAGTACCTAGCGGCAAAATTTAACCAAATTTTCAAAAGTCAAACAAGGGCCATAATTTATACTAAATTTACACAAGAGTTATCTGACTTGATTGTATGACACCCCTAAAGACATGAACAAAGTTTCAAGTTAATATCATAAGTGGTTACTGAGATTGTGCATGATAGTACCTAGCAGGCAAAACTTTAACCAAATTTTCAAAAGTCAAACAAGGGCCATAATTTGCACTAAATTTATACAAGAGTTATCTGACTCGACTGTGTGACACCCCCAAAAACGTATACAAAGTTCAAGTCAATATCATAAGTGGTTACTGAGATATGTGCATGATAGTACCTAGCGGCAAAACTTTAACCAAATTTTCAAAAGTCAAACAAGGGCCATAATTTGCACTAAATTTATACAAGAGTTATCTGACTTGACTGTGTGACACCCTAAAGACATTTACAAAGTCTCAAGTCAATATCATAAGTGGTTACTGAAATATGTGCATGATAGTACCTAGCAGGCAAAACTTTAACCAAATTTTCAAAGTCAAACAAGGGCCATAATTTGCACTAAATTTATACAAGAGTTATTTGACTTGACTGTGTGAACCTAAAGACATTTACAAAGTCTCAAGTAATATCATAAGTGGTTACTGAAATATGTGCATGATAGTACTTGCGGCAAAACTTTAACCAATGACATGACAGGCAGACAAGTGACTGTATGCTCTCCATATCGACTCGAATAGTCGAGCTAAAAATACATCAAGTGATTTGTAAAGTAATGCTCTGGAACAAAAACCCTCCCCCCCCTTTGGCCTCTTGCGTTACTTGTACCTTAAACTCTGGGGAAAGGGTCTAGCTTTCTACACATGGTACTCATCAGACACTTTAGAAGTTATGTTTCAGAAACAAACTACTGACAGACCAACAAGCGTTACTCTTGTTTTGCCTTTCTTCCCAAAATGAGGTGGGGGTACTATAACCAACTATTAGATATCTAAACAGAAATTTACCTATCACTATCTGATTCAACCATTTTTTTCACTCGCTTTTTCTTCTTGCTTGAAGATTCTGTAGACTGGCTCTCTGTATTATTCTCTCTTACAGGTGACTGCATTTCTTCATTCTCTGAACCAGCCTCCTCTGCTTGTGGCTTCTTCCTGATCCTGGTAAGATAATGACTTTGCTTGTTAATTAATTGAGTTTGAGAACTGATCAGAGTTTTCTGAAGTCATCAGTGAAGGTAACATAACCTTACAAGCAGCTCATTAGCTACAGTTAAACATATAGTTTACTGATACAATTCAACCTGTCTAAAGCAGCAAAACATGACTGCCAATGTACTAAATACAAGTTTACACTTTGTTAACATCAATGAATACTGCAACTATCACATAACACATTGGTAATTTAATTTGAAATCAACTGTTAATAGAAAAACTTACTTCAGGCAAAAAATGAAACTTCATGTCATTTGAAAAAATAAATGTAACTGCAATTACTAAAATTTTCATTACCTTTTCGTTTTCTTTGCATCTGCTTTCTTCTTCACTAATTCTCTCAATGCAGCAAATTTACTGGCATTCTTCTTTTGTTTGGGCTGTTTTACTTTCTTCTTCTTTTCTTTCCTTGCTTTCTTTTTTCGTTCAACTGTCTTAACTTTTATTTTGTCAGCATTCACTGGCTCATCATTTTCATTTAACATCAAACCAGAGGCAGTATTGCGTAGCTCTGCAGGGCTCAAGCCAGCTGGAATTCTCCAAAAGGCTTCCTGGTAAAAAAAATGTAAATGCTAAAAGTTTTGTTATGGTCTGAAAATACAAGTATGTGTTGACTTCGGTTTATATATACTTCTGGTAATGTAGAGCCACTGAGGTACATACGAATAGTCACTATTAATGTATTGTATCTGCAAAGTCTCTCTTACGGCAAAGGTATATACAGACAAAATTATACAGTTACAATACTGGCATTCAAACGACACAAGCACTAACCAGACAAATCACTGGGATCCAAACAGAAACAAGTTGGCCAAGATGGCCCTTTATTGCTACCTGACTACTAATGGAATTTTACAAAGTCAATATCCAGGAGATTATAGTCAAGGGGTATGATTAAACAGTACCCATAGGGTCCACTACACAATTTTATAGTCAAATATTTAAGGGCTTGGGTTTAAAAAATGTGCCCAGTTTAAAATTTGTTCCTTTTTAACTATGTGAAATCAAGTGGCTTTGACTGGTAGGGGTCAACTAAGCAATGCTTGCCAAATATCTTTAGCTTTAGGACAATGTGGCCAGGAGTTTTTAAAAGTCCTATAAAGCTATTCAAAAAGTGCCCAAAGCTAACTTCTTATTACTATTAGCTATTCCTTATATCAGGAGTATGGTGAACCCATAGTTTTTCAAAAAGTTTATATAAAGGGAAAAAGAAAGAAAAAAATCTGGCCCAGAAAATTTGTGCCTTATATCTGGTCGTTATATAATATTTATGTACTTGATTGTAATCATATACCCTAGTAGTAATAATCTTTTTAACCTGTTCATTTGCTGGTGGAGACATTCCAATCTTTTCTAGGAAGGATAGAAACATATCATCTTCCATTGCTGTCTCGTTCTCCTCAGTAAGTGGTACAATAGGTACACCTACATCTTCATCTACAATAATATAACCAAACATCACACATGTACCATAACAGCTCCTTTCAAATATCCTTCAAACTACTTGAATAGATTTATATTCCATCTTTTATGTAAAGTGCTAGTATCAGTCTAATTCTGTAATAATATTCATCATACACCATATGAACTGTAACCAATAGCCTTCAAGCATTTGTACCATGTGCCAGTCCAATAGAATTCAATGGACTCACTGAACTTGTTTTAATTCAGATCCATATTGGACACAGGTGGAGTCCCAATATTGGTTACATAATCTATATTGGGACTCCACCTGTGTCCAATATGAATTTATGCCTGATAACTCTTCTGCCTTCTTACAGAAAGTGTTGTACTGTAATCGTAGTCAAGTAACTTAACAGACCTAGTACCTTGTCACATTTTCTTGAAGTTCATTGCCTATTTTAAGGGAGTGGTGTGAAAAACAGATTAATTATAACACAATACTGATTCTATTGACCTGTACACCTGAAACTAAGACTCAGCAGCGCCTCCTTCAAGGTTAAGTTGTGTACTCGCTCAAAGAATTCAGTATTATACTCAACAATGTATAATAACCTCATAATATATAATACAAGTTACTGAATTCTCACCTTCCTCTTCCCTATCACCAGCTGTACGATTCAGTCCTCTTTGTATCCATGACAACTGATCCTTATAACCTGAAGATTTAAATAGTCTTAAAGCACATTTTCTACATGAATTCTACTCAAATTTAATCCATATTGCTACTTTTTTCTTCACGCATTGGCTACATTGTACCCGGCTTTACACATTAAACATCAAGCACATTTTCTTTAAAGTAAATATGCTGTTACAACATAAAAAACTTGCAGTACTTTGAAGACCATGCAGAATTTTCTAAAAAATCATGTATAATTCATTAATTAAAGAAAATTCTTGTAAGTTAGAATATATAGCAGAACACCAGAACTCAGAAATCTGACTGCCAATGTAACTACCTTTATCAACCAATGCTTTTATTATATATGTCATGTTTGCTGCAGACTCTCCAGAGTCTTCAGTCTCCTTGGCAACCTCATCTTGACCTCTGTCGTCATCACTGTCTAAGTCAGAGCTGCTGTCATCAACACTGCTGATATCACTGTTATTCCGCGACCTCTGACCGAAATCTTCCTCGTAATCAGAGGGTAGTTCCCGTAGACCTGTATAAACGTAATGTCAATGTCAGTATTGCTTTTGGTTTAATGTTATGTTTTGGAAAAAAAAAACCACAGATTAAAAACCAAAGTTACCTTTAAAGAAATCAAGATGAAAAGTAAAGCATCTTTTATTATTATCATATGATAGTCATTCAATAAAGCTGAACACAGCTCAGTTCCTGTGGTCTAAGTATCTATGAACTTATGAACAGCAAAAATATAGAGCTTTAAAAACATTTTCCTATATTTTCTCTAAAATGTTCTGTTCAGGCAGTTCCTATTTTAAGATCTGGTCCCATTCTTTGCTTTATCAACATCTTTCTTTACAATGACAAATGTCTGCAACATATTTGATTATTTATATCTATCAACAAATATCAACTCGCATTTCCATGCAATTCTAAGAAGTCGCAGCACAAAAAATACATTAACATTCAAACCTTCATCCCCACTTTCACTGTCAGACTGTTTACTTCTGCCACGTGACCTGGCCCCAGATTTGCCCCTTTTCTTGTACAATTCCTTTCTGTCAGATACCAAGCCCATACTTAAGATTTTTTCCATGACCTTTGGCCTACTTCGTTTCTTGCACATTTCTGATATGATCAAACTCACTGGATCTGCAATATTCAATTGTTGTGGATTACTGTGCCATGCCTTCCAAACTTTAGAGTTTTGAAAAGACTTGTAAATACATGTATAAGGTTTACTGAGGAAGATCTCAGCATTATGTCAGCTGTAACAAGGAGAATACATTGTCTGATTAGGTGTCAAGACTTACTATAGGTAAATCATTCTAAACTCTATCAATCAGTAACCTGGCAAACAAAACAAATGTTTAAAAGTCAGAAATTGTTATTATCAACAGCTTGATTTTGAAGAATAAGCATGTTTCTCACACTTTTCATCAGTTTACATCACAAAAATTGACGCAAAAATCTAATTTTTCCGCAGCACATATAGATGAAATATTGAACAGGTTTTAGAAAACTAGGACAGAAATCTCATTATACTAGTCTTAACAGATAAAAACATCATAAGATCAGCTTACCATCAGCTTCTCTATATTTATCATACAGTTCTCGTAGCTCTAACTCATCCTCCTCTCTCCACGGTCCAACTCGACTCCCACTTTTAACAAAGAACAAACAGATGATTATGAAATAATTCAAAGCCAAGAATAAACCAATAATGGTAGAAATACCCGGTATAACAACTCCCAACAAGAGTCACTTAGAAAATTTTGAATACTGGGTCACATGCAAGAACTTGTGATGCAAATCAGTGTTTCCATTTAACTAAAACAAAAAAGTCCAAACTCAAACATCTTTCTCTGATTTCCACTTTATGCCTCGGATAATTTGGCAAATAGACACAGATCTCAATCCTTTTCTTTTGAAGCAAATTTGTTAGTTGCTATGAATTCAATCCAAATACTAGCACATAAAGATCAATAATTAACTGCACACCTACAGAACTGACTGCACACCTGCAGAACTGACTGCACACCTACATAACTGACTGTACACCTACAGAACTGACTGTACAAATACAGAACTGACTGCACACCTACAGAACTGACTGCACACCTATATAACTGACTGCACACCTTCAAAACAGACTGTACATCTACATTACTGACTTCACACATACATAACTGACTGCACACCTTCATAACAGACTGAACAACTACATAACTGACTGCACACCTACATAACTGGCAAATAGACACAGATCTCAATCCCTTTCTTTTGAAGCAAATTTGTTAGTTGCTATGAATTCAATCCATGTACAAGCACATAAAGATCAACAATTGACTGCACACCTACAGAACTGACTGCACACATATATAACTGACTGCACATCTACAGAACTGACTGCACACCTACAGAACTGATTGCACATATACATAACTGACTGTACACCTACATAACTGACTGGAAACATACAGAACTGACTGCACACCTACATAACTGACTGTACACCTACATAACTGACTGGATACATACAGAACTGACTGCACACCTACATAACTGACTTCATACAGAACTGACTACACATATACATAACTGACTGCACACCTACAGAACTGACTGCACACCTATATAACTGACTGCACACCTACAGAACTGACTGCACACCTACAGAACTGACTGCACACCTACAGAACTGACTGCACACATACAGAACTGACTGTACACCTACAGAACTGACTGCACACCTAAAAAACTGACTGCACACATACATAACTGACTGCACACCTATATAACTGACTGCAACTACAGAACTGACTGCACACATACATTAAGTAGAGTATTGTGAAAAAAACACATACATGTAAAACAAGATCATACCCTTTTGGCTTCTTTAGATCCTTAGCACTTTCTATGAGTTCCTGTCGTTTAAGCTCCCTGATGATCTGACCCCTTGTTTTACTGGGGTCAGTGATCCTCTCCATTATACAGTCTACTGTATCTTTATCTTCTGTAAGTTAATGAAACAGCTACATCAGTTAAGCAGTGTTTACTGTATGCCCTGCTATATTGACTTTCATGCAATGTTACTGGTCTTTTGTTTTTGATTTTCATGTAAATAAAAGCATGTGACAGTATCTTGTTTCCAGTATGGTAAAAGGTTCATGAATACAGTGCAACCTCACAGGAATAAACACCCTTGGGAATACAGAAGTGTGTTTGTTGTAGAAGTGCTGTTCTGGAGAGGTTGATTCTTTATACAACTGATGCAATGGGAAAGAAGATGTGTGTCTTTAAAGGGAAGTTGTTGCTCTAGAGTTTGAAGAGGATGGCCAGTATATGAACCAGTTATTATTACTGAAATATGATAGTGATACTAGTAATACTAGGAAACCTGGTTGAGTACACACGCTAACAGTGATGTTATTCATGAAGTCAGATCTGGAGGAATATACCTGTTGTGACACTACTGCTACTTTCAACGTAAACTTGTGATTTCTTACTGCAAAGTAATTTTACTTGAAACATGGTGGAAGGCATATCAACTAATACGATTATGAGAAACATTTTAACCAATCAACTTGTCATGTATATAGCTGCCTCTAACAGGGCTCCAACAGGTAACTGCTACTTCTTAATTCAGAACGTTTATAGTTCCAGCGGACCCTAGGATTTCTCCCGAAGTGAACTTGCCAAGACTCCTCCAGACAGGCGTAGATTGAAGAGACATATGCTAATACAAGGGAATCTGGGTCCCAGACCCTAGCTCTCCTTTGTTTTAGACCCTAGCTCTTTTATGAATAGACCCCTTGGTTCTTTTACGTGCCTGGTGTATAGCACTTCTGGGTTTCTAACCACTGAAAAGCGTTTCTGAAATTTCCAGTGAGATTTGAACCAAGGACCTCTGGATTGATAGTCGAGAGTGTTAACCACTCGACCTCTGCACCACAGCTAGATTGCAAGTCTTTTCCACTACCTACTGAGCTTAGACTGAGCTAGCACGGAGGTTAGCATGTGTAGCATTAAGCTGTATTAGTCATACCATACCTGCATCATTTACCCTGTAATCTTCAAACAATCTACGAACTTCCATCTCAGCATCTTCTGTCCACTGCACTTTACCTTTACTAAGATACAGACACCAAATACATGACTGTATAATGGCAAACAAACAATTGTGACTATAATTCCTTTTGTTTAATTCATCTCACTTACACTCCAAACTCTCCAGGGGCTAACCCGTCTACTGCTACCCCATCAAAGTTGGTTTTAAATAAAGGTAACTAACTTCAATGTCAAACCAAGACCAGTTTCACCTTAGAAGAAAATAAACTTGAATACACAGAAGTCATACTGCAGTTAAAAACTTTTCTATATTTTCTTAGAATAACAAGGACTCTAGATAAACATCTAATTACTTTACAAAGCATAGGACTGGCATAGATTCATGAAAACCTTTGGTTAATGTACGATATGTTTCTCTTTCACATAAAATAAAATAGGTTTGGTATTTGTTTATTCTAAGTATTCATTTATCCTAATAGTTTGATGAATAAACTTAATGATAAGCTTACCTCTGGTAACAGCCGTATCCCTCCACAAGCTCTATAGCATCTTTCTGTGACTTCCAGAACAAAAGCTCTATAAAAACTTTCTTATTGTTCTCTGCAACCTCTACAAATCTCCGTACAATGTATGTTGCAAATTTACTGATCTCCTAAATTGAAGAAAGAAACAATATTCAAAATGTTTTATATGAAACAAAAACAGACTGACTATCTACGTGAACAAAATCTGTCACAGTAAAGTGAATCACTCGTTAGAGTATTTTTTTATTTTTTCAATTAAGCAGATTAGCAAAAGTGTGTTCCACGATTCCATGAAATGTTTCATAATAATTTTAGCTCTCACAATTGCTATGTCATATCTAACTAAAAGCTCCTACAGGGTTTTGGATATATGGAATCACAGTTTAAACTTTTAATATCAATCATGAATGAAAAATGAAAGTCAGAATTAATAAACCTTGTCCTATGATCTTATATATAATGACATGTTTGAAATTCCACATTAGTAGTCTGTGTTAATCATATAATTAGGAGGTTGAAATAGAACAACCATGGAGTGACAGCAACAACAAAGAAACATGCAAGTAAATTTGTCACCTTATATCGCTCAGCCTTTGCAAGAGGGCTCAGGATTATTTTCTGGAAAACTCTGAAAAGTGAGATCTGAAACAGCATTCCTATGTATCCAAGGTCAAAGGCAATACGATGCAGCATTTTTACACAGCAATGGTTGGTGTGTGTAGAGTTCTTCTGGAAATCAGCTACCAGCAGGACATACGACTTTAGTATCTCTGGTTTTGCAAACCTATGAAAATAAAGAATGACTTATAATGATATACTATATGCATCATGTAAACATCTATCACCCTTTAAAGGTCTACTACTAATCGAAAATCAGTTATTTCAATGGCAAGTACATTACCTTACGCAAGACACTAAATAATAAAGATTGGCAGGTTAAAATATACATAAAGTGTTTGGGACACGAAGAAAAGTAAAGAAAAGAAAATGACCACCCAGGTCTTTTTTAACTTTGTACATAATGCATAGAAAAATAATTGTAAATGTACCATGATTTATTTAGAATTTCTACATACCAACTTTCATTTTTTATTATAAATAACTTATTTCTGTGCTTTTTAAGATATATTTGAATTTTCGCTTTCCTTAGTTTTGGACCTTTAAAGATGCAGCATCAAAGAAACAGAAGTGTCAAATATTTCAAAGGCCAATAAAAAGTTACAATATTAATTAAAATATTTCATAAAAATATGATGATTGACAAGCAATGTTTTCTCAAATTTCTAGCGACCACAGAACTTTTCTTTACAAAGGTATCTGGAAACTTAAAAAGACCTGGGTAGCCTTTTTGACAATTTTTTGAAAACAGTCAAAAGCTGATAAATGATACCCATCAGGGGCTTAGCTGTGGACCTTAAAGTCCTGTGCTTCACTTAATAATTGTCGTTGTCTTGACGTGCTGAACATTTGTACAGTCATTTTAAAATCCTTAGTCCAAAGTTCGACACTAATGTATGTATATATACAGGATTCCATTACCTATAAACACTAAGTGTAATCTTGACCTTTGAGGTAGGGACATGGCTCTTGCACATGACACTTCTTCTTGATGTGGTAAACATTTATGCAAAGTTATTTTAAAATCCTTAAATGCATGACAAAGTTAAAGTCCGGACACAATGTGTGCATATATACAGGACTCCATTACTTTCAAACTCTTAGTGCGACCTTGACCTTTGAGGTAGAGACATGGGTATTGCACTGGACACGTCGTCTAGATGTGCTGAACACTTGTTCCTAGTTATTTTAAAATCCTTCAATGCATGACAAAGTTACAGCCCGGACACCAAAAAAAATGCAAGGGCGAACAGACAGACGGTGTGATTTTAATATGCCACCCGTCTGCTGTAATATCTGAAGAACAAATGGACTACACAATTATTAAATATCATCCTCTATAAACATAATTTGTATGTTTTGTAAAAGAAATGTCTTACTTGACCACAAAATCTCTGAAAACAAATTCTTGTTCCGATGTTTCCATGGTAACTACTTCCTCTTCTTCCTCTGTAAGACATAATTCATGTATGAGAATACTATCTATAATTACAACTGTGTATCATACATATGGTTATTTACTGCTACAACAATTACCCAAGTAACAGATATCAGTTATCAATCAACCTGTTACAAAATTTCCAACTGGTTAATCGGTCTAGCTTTTTCAAACTTTCCTTTACAGACTGATCACAAATGCTCATCAAGAGCACTTTGTAAGCATAAAATGTTTGTGTTTTAAGGCTAATCAATGGTTTATGTGATACAGGAAGAAAGACTTTGGCTAGTCCTGCACAACTTCCACTGCCATGAATACAAAGTTTGAAATAAATTGTTTAATTACAACTGCACTTCCTGCTGGATCCAAGAGTTAACTACAATTTGCAGAGTTCCCCTTCTTTATCACATTTCACATTTCACAATGGTTACACCATCTTGCCACTCTGGGTTTTGGCTCATTAAACGCTGATAATTTAAAAACTATAGAATGGCAACAAATGTGTGAAAATCAATTTTATAAAACTGTTAATCAAACTATTCCTTACATTCGGAAAACACGTGTTTTTTCATTCGTCTGTTTGACAATTTAACAGTTTTTCAATGTGATTTGAACAGTATTTCAGTCATGTATCAGTTACCTGTCTCACATATCAGCATTTCTGACCAATTCTAATTTCTCTTAAGGAACAGGAATAAAGATTAATTACTTACCTTCCACTTCCTCCATACCCTCCTCTGGCATCCCTGGAATCTCTGGACTGGGTCCTGCAAGAAATGAACAAGAAATGTAATATAGAAGACGAGGGTGATGAATCCAGAGACTTGGACACAAGTTATCTAAAATAAGTTGTTCTTATCATATTCTAATATTCTAATGTTTTCTAAGTTGCTAAATCGTTACTTAAATAGATAAGGCAGTACATAGCTCCGGATCAATGTCAATTGGTTATGAAATTCAGCCCCTGAATAAAATATATCTATTTAGCAGTACGACTAAAGTTCATTCAAGTTCAAAATCTCCTGGAAAGGTTAATCATTTTTCAATTCCCATGAGAGTTTGAAATAACCACAGACACTTGGAGTATGGAGTTCCAACCCGACTGGCAGGCATAATTTTATCACTCAAGTACAACTATGGCCGTACAATAATCAAAAATAAAGTTATCAAAGAAAGTTGTAAAATTAGAAATTTTTCACTAAACAGCCTTATAATATACAATATATAAATCTTTTCATCGTGAAAATCATGACTATGCCGTGGTTATCAACTTGTATTTTAGTCGTGTAGCAATAATATCACATGTTACTGGTGTCTATCGATGCTGAACATATTTATCTTCAAAATCATATGCATGACAACACCTCATCTTATCTGCTGTCAGTAAATTTCCTCCTGAAAGTATACCGAAGGCAGTAAAATTGTCACAAGCACACTCGCTTTCGAAACGTGGTTCGTCTGGTTCCCCGTGTTTGGGGTCTGTTGAATCCATACCGCAATGTGCGTAGGAACTAAACCCGCTGAGGTAACTGTGCTGTTCCTAAAACTAAGTTATAAAGATTTATTTCCCTTGATTTCTTGCACCATTTGTGTAAACCAGTCTACTGGTAACTCGATTAAGTGTTTTGTTCTCGTAAACAGAAGACTTTTACGCCTGAAACATTTTTCTTTGCATTTACAGGATAAAAAAATAGCATACAATAAAATTGTCTACAAATATACATAGCTAGATAGAATCTACTAAAAATTTCGCTTTCCATATTATAAAATATAATAGAATAATACTGGTATCCATTTTTCTGTTTCACAATGCAAAAATAAAGGGAGAAAATAGAAATACATAAAGGTAAGTGTTTAAGAAAAAGATTCAGTGTAACATTAAATTGTATTGACAAATAATTATTTATAAACTTTTCTGTAAATATATGTACAATTTATGAGAAAACATAATATAGCAGAAAACATTTTATAGTTTATATGATATTTTACTTTAAAACGACATACCCTACAACTAGATCAACCGATACGGGTCGTACCGATGATAGCCTCTTTAGAGGATGGTGGACCCAATAAGCAAAATTACAAACAAACAAATAGATCTAGCCGACGGGTCATACCGATGATAGCCTCTTTAGAGGGTGGTGGACCCTATTAGCACAATTACAAACAAACAAAATAGATCTAGCCGATTATATTTTTGAAACATAGACTATGTGTTCAATGAAATTAAAATGATAAATAAATACAATTTCAAAGAAGAAAATATGGCGAAAAAATGCTTCATTTCACAACAATTAGTCAGTAAAGAGGCCTACTGTAATACATCGCATCCCCCCATTAATTGTACAACAACAACTCTACATTATATTATTGAATGGTTTACGATACTGCAGCATATTCGATAATGACTAAAATGCATAGCTGAAACTTTAAGGTTACGTTATAATACTTCCAAAGATTCTACTTTGTGTTTTGGAGGTTATTTAGTTCGACAATCAGTTATAGGATATGTCCCCTTAAATACGAGCATTACAAACAAAGTTACGCTCACAGGTCGTACCGTATATACACATGTATATACCTTGAATAAAGACGGCAGACCATAAGCACATCTACAAAGAAACAAAACTTGCGCTCATGTCTCAACTACATAACTTGAACGACGATGATAGACCTTAAAACCATAATACAATATAAAAAAAATATTACGCTTGGTTATATGACAATAGTAAGTACCGAGGATAAACAAACGTAATCAGTCAGTCAGTATTGAAAATATACAACTTGGAAACTTTTGTCGTGTCTGTCCAACAGTACTGTATTTTACATTTCCTTATTGTAATAAGGTAGATCTAAATAACATCTTCATACCGAGTTTTACAGAAAAAAATAACATTTTAAAAGCTGACTCAACAATGTTAGAACAATGACTGCATCGTTGTCTACCGCATCTACTTGTATGTGCCCATTTATTATTAGTAGATAGACGAAAACTTAGTTTTAAGAAGATAATGTTTGAGATTCTTTGCTAGCTTAAATGCTACAACAGGTGAGTGCGTATAGACATGTTGAACATTGTTTGGGAGATACTCTTAACAGGTCCCAGTATTTGTTAAGAATATGGTCAGTATGACTGTATTCTATCATTGTCAGATGAATTTTTATTATGGGATAACGCCACTTCCTGAGACATCTGAGACGCTTTAAATTTGTGAAATTTTGGTCTATATTTTCTTCTGGATAATTTCTTTCAAAAATGTTGTTTCAATTTGTTCAAGGTTTCGTTAAAGTGACATTATGCGCATCTTACCTTTTTTGGCGATAGTTTTATAAAAGCAATTTTTGGTTGCTGTGCATTTAAATGTGTTAAAATAATGATAATGCCGCATTAGTATTTGAAGTTGGTGTTTTAGAAATAAAAATATTGGACTAATAAAATAATCGTTCCTTTGTTATTGTTGTTGTTGTTGGTAGAGATATCGGCAGTGGAAGGGAAGCAACTCCTGTATGCAGTTGTTTTTTTCATAAATTGACTCTCCCAGTCAAAATAGGAAAAGCAATATTTGGAAAGTTATTATTTTGTACTGGTAGCAGGAAAAGTTTGGTGTTTTGGGTTAAACGCTATTATTTCCTCTACCCTTTTTACACACACCTATTTCTGCTGGCTTTTTACTTGAAAAAATGTGCATAATTCCACTTTAAATGATCCATCATTATGTATACTCAACCAAAATGAAAACTTTACATACTTATAATGGGATTTACTATGCATGAGAAAGAAACACCAATACCTCACAATGCAGGAGGTGGAATTCAATCACGTTTAAGAATGTCAAAATTTATCTGTTAGGGAGTGAGTTTGTAAAAAAAAAATCAAAATCACCACAGGAGCTTTCAGATTTAAGGTCATAAATTCACCTATATTTTCAATTGAAAGGGAGGTAATTTAAGAATTTGAATCTTTGGACTCTCACCTCTCGCTTTTGCATTGTGTTTACATAAAACATTGTTGAGTTTTCTAGTCTTGACATTAGTTTCTCTCAACTGACAGCAAAAACAATATTTTGTCTTGACAACCAATGTTGTTTTTGATAAATTGTCTGTTTTCACTATATGAGTTATCTCCCTTTTTTGCAAAATAAATGACTTCAACTTTTAGGCTTATTATCGCCTTTGTTATTTGTCTTGTTTTATAGAGTCAGAGTGAAATACATTGATTTAATATTGTGTTAAATATTTGTACAATAAAAGTGTAAAGTTTTCATTTTGGTTGAGTATATAATTACTCGATATCTGTACGATTAAACAGTAAAGTTTAATGCCCATTGACAAGGTTTCACCCTCGTGACACTAACGTATATGGTTGATGAGACCTATATTTTTGTAGTATCGTTTTATTGTATTTAAAATGAACTAATATTTACTATAAAACGTCTTCTGCTATATTATGTTTTCTGATTAAATGTATATATATTTACATAAGATGTTATAAAGAATTATTTATTACTACAATTTAATGTTGCACTGAAAATTTCTCTTAAAACACTTACATTTATATATTTCTATTACCTCCCTTTATTTTATAAATTGTATTAAACAAGAAGGCTAGGACCAGTATACTTTTTATTGTTCTTTTTTTTTTAAACCATTGCATGTTGTTATCCTTTTTGTTTTTACTGTATTATGAAATATGCCGCCGTACGTCTAGTTCCATTACGCGCTACGTTTAGCGGACGTCACTTTACTTGTTTATTAAAATATTAAATGTAATTTACTGCACATAAGACGTACAAAAGTCGAAACATGCTGTGCGTTGGGATTAATTTTTATTTCTCACTGACTTAGTACAGTGACTGTTACTGTAAAGAAAGATGATAATCTAGGATGATTATCTATGATGATTATCTAGGATGATTACCTAGAATTTTATCTAAAACTTTATCTTTCCTCGTTGACAGAACATGTTCAAGCTGATTTTACAGGATAAACTCGATTTATCAGGAAGATACTTAGACTGGTTTTCATAAAATTGGAATTGGTTCCTACGTACCTTGCGCTTTACATACGAAGGCTGTGAAATGGGTAACCAGACGAAAAGCACGTTTCGAAAGCGAGTGTGCTTGTGACAATTTTACTGCCTTAGGTATACTTTCAGGAGGAAATTTACTGATAGCAGATAAGATGAGGTGTTGTCATGCATATGATTTTGAAGATAAATATGTTCAGCATCGATAGACACCAGTAACATGTGATATTATTGCTACACGACTAAAATACAAGTTGATAACCGCGGCATAGTCGTGATTTTCACGATGAAAAGATTTATATCTTGTATATTATAAGGCTGTTTAGTGAAAAATTTCTAATTTTACAACTTTCTTTGATAACTTTATTTTTGATTACTGTACGGCCATAGTTGTACTTGAGTGATAAAATTATGCCTGCCAGTCGGGTTGGAACTCCATACTCCAAGTGTCTGTGGAAATAACTGCCTTTAAATAGTCTATTCAAAATTTTCCCATTTAAAGTAAACACTTGTGTAAAATCCCCTGTTTTAAGTGCAAGCTTCAGTCTGTGGGTATTACAACAGACATATGAGGGAAGTATTTCCTAAGTACTTCGCTTGTCAAGGAACAAATTTAAATCCAAAGCGGAACGCAATTACTATAATACTCTGATAAGCGGACTTTCTGACTCCATTGTTGGGAAACCTTTTTATCATCACTGACAATCAGACGCAGCATACAATATTTCTGCCTTTGTAAAATTCATGTAAACAAAACAAACTAGAATTATTAATGCACCTCATTAAAATACTCCCACAACTGTGCCTTGTTGCAAGAAATGGCTTCACCCATTACGCTAACCTCTATAATTATATAATTAACGTTAGTGATATGCTCATTTTGGAATGCAGTTCAGGAGTTACAAAGTACACAAGTCAAACGATGTTTGGTCACACTTCTCGACATTGAGCCAAGATAGAAGAAACATTCATGATGCGCATCATCTCAATAGGGTGAACATTTGACTTTAGTTTCATAAAAATTCTTCAAGGGGCTTAGACGATATAGTCTCACGACTTTAAACCTTAATTTTGACCTTGACCTTAAAGCTGGCACAGTTGGAACACATGTTCTGCATATCACATAAAAATTTGAATACTTGATGGAAGTTTCTTGTAATTCTTTCAAAGGCTTAAAGAAATATAGTCGCATGACCTTTGACCCTTAAATGTGACCTTTACCTTGATCACCTAAATGAGATAATATCTTATCCAAACTGTCAAGCAAATACCCTAAAGTGTGACCTTGACCATGAGCTGGCAGGGTTGGAAGATGGGCCCTGCACATCTTCTCAATAAGGTGAACATAATCATTGGACTAAAGTTTCATGAAAATCCTTCAAGGGGTTTAGAAGATATGGAGTGAACACTACTAGAGCTATCACTAAAGGTGATTAATACCCCCAAATGCTGCCTTGACAGTTACTCTTCCCTTTCTCTTTTAAACCGTTTGGACGCAGTAAAGGAGCACTTTCAGCCAAAAAATTACCCCAGCATGATCAACCTAGAGGTATCACTGCATGTGAGAAATATCTCAAGATGCCATCCTTAAACTGTTTTTATCCCTTTTGCTACCTGCATTGACACAGTGCTGGAGTAAGAGCTCAGCATTGCAGGTGCAAAGAATATGCAAGAAGTTTCCATTAATTCCACACACAAAAAAATACCCAAACACAATATGCCAAATATATGCATAAGCTTGATATTTATCACCGCTGTGATTTTTCATTGATATTTAGTCAGTGGTTGCTGAGACATAGCTCACCATGATAAACATCTCAAGGTACACCATATGTATGTAATAACATGATGAGAAATTATCTTAGCACAACATGCAAACAGCATGCACAACTAAGTTTGATACCAATCACTCATATAGATTTTAACTGAACTTTAGCCAGTGGTTGCAAAGATAAGGCAGACAAATAATTATGTCTGTCTACACTCTATATGTATAATTTATGTATTCCATATATAGAAGTTTCATTGAATTCTGGCAATGGTTGCTGAGAAAAAGCTCTAGACAAATTTTGTCTAGACTGACAAGCATGATTCCAATATATAGCTCCAATATACCTCGTATCTGGGGCTATAATAAAACCAATGACCCCTAAGTGTATCTTGACCTTGGCACAGTCAGGCTGGAACATATAGGATCTGCATAATTATCATCTTGATGAGAGAACATTTGACTCAAGTTTCATGAAAATCTGTCAAGGGGCTCAATAGATTTGGAGCGGATACGAAAAAACAAAATCATCGTTAAGTGTGACCTTGGCCTGGTTAATTTATTTTATACTAATTTATTTTAGCTCGACTGTGAAGAAAGCTTGTAGCTTATTGAGTCACTCTCGAGTCAGCTTCCTGAAAGAACCAGTACTGGTGTCATATGAGGAGGTACGGTCATGACCCCAGTGGGGCTCGAACCAGCAACCTCCGGGATGAGCGGCAGACACCTTAACCTCTACACTACCGCCCCCCTTGGCCTGGTTGGGTTTGGAACATGGGTTCTGCATGTTGCCTTGATGAGATAAACGTCTGACTCAAAACTAAAAATCCATCATGGGGTTTAGAACATATGCAGTGGACATGGAAATATTTTGTTTACTTGGAAAAATATCTTTATCCACAAGATCTAACATAAAACATATCAACTTTCAATTTGCTATAGAAATGCATGTTAATGCACTGAAATTAAATACAAGTGCTCCTCAACAAACTGTACCATAACTTAACATTGTTATATATTTAAAACTGCACCATAAAAAAAGAAGTTATAAGCATACTATTAGAGGCAGGAAAACGTGCGCCAATTAGTAACTGTGTAAGTATAGGCTTCCTGTTTTAGGCAACTTAAAAAGCTCTCACAAGTGGAAACATTTGTTCTCAGACTTTTCTTAAATAAGTCATTTAGATGCGTGTTTCTTTAAGGCTTTAAGACACCTTGTAACATATTCGATGAATTAATCATTAGTTTAAAGACAATTTACTCAAAATCAGTTGTTGCTTTTCAGTACTATTCTGTGAAAATAAGTTTGGCACTTGCTTCAGTGCTTAATTTTTATCCACTATGACCCATTATGCTATAAGTATATCATGTAAGATGGGTTTTTTTCCTTAATTTTTTACCTTATGGTCTGTCAATTATAATTTCTGGACTGAAAGATGTGGAAGCCTGTTTAAGAAATTCACTAATACTTGATGAAAAACATTATAGCATTCTGGGTGTAAATGTCGAAGAGAAATACAAATCCGCCTTTTGCTAAACACATCTACTGGCTCTGATTTTGATATACGCTCAATTACTAAGACTGACTTAGTTTGACACTAACTGAATACAAATCAATTATGGCTCAGTTCTGTTATAAATGACAGACTCACTATTCTGTTTTTCCCCATTTCCCCAAATGAACGTGCCCCCCCCCCCCCCCCCCCCCCCCCCCCCCCCCCCCCCCCCCCCCCCCCCCCCCCCCCCCCCCCCCCCCCCCCCCCCCCCCCCCCCCCCCCCCCCCCCCCCCCCCCCCCCCCCCCCCCCCCCCCCCCCCCCCCCCCCCCCCCCCCCCCCCCCCCCCCCCCCCCCCCCCCCCCCCCCCCCCCCCCCCCCCCCCCCCCCCCCCCCCCCCTCTTTTCCCCCCCCCCCCCCCCCCCCCCCCCCCCCCCCCCCCCCCCCCCCCCCCCCCCCCCCCCCCCCCCCCCCCCCCCCCCCCCCCCCCCCCCCCCCCCCCCCCCCCCCCCCCTTCAAAATACACATTTTTATCTACAGGTCACAAACATCCATGGCCTGTTTTATCCAAACATTTTTAACTGAATTAATGCAAATATAGTTAATTGCTACATCTGCTTTTTTATTTTAGCAATGGCTGTGACAGACTTCCACTTGTGACATGCTAATTTTACCCCAATATATCTTGAAGCCTTAATTATATCTTAATACTATGTGGTCATTTTCTTGCTTCTAAATGTTGGTGGGAACAGCCACTACATTCACATCTGAGTTAGGCCAGTATAAAGAATTCCTTGAGTGTCTTTCAGACAGAAATTAAACATTATCTTACAATTAAACATTTGTGGAAACATTTCTCTTCTCATTAAAGTTTAGTGTTACTGGCTTTGTATAGCAGCCAGAAAATAATCTTTCAATAACAAAAATTTAAAGTCCATAAGACAGCTCGCTCTACCTCTTTTAGTGTAGCAGCCAGAAAATAATCTTTCAATGACAAGAAATTGAAGACAGTAACAAAAACTGAGAAAAATGTCACTGAAAAAGGTGGGAATTTTAGTGTCTACAATCTGACGTTGAAGAACACCCTATGATTGACCCTTGACTCTGCAGGTGGTGAAAGCAACAGAAAATTAAAGTTTGCCACAACTTCAGGTGTCTCTACTTGACACATCAAGGGTTGACCTCAAAGCTGCAGTAAATTATATGAAATACAGAAGAATTTAAGGCAGTTTTGCAGTCAACACTCAACATGCCTTTTCTACATAAAATGTAGAAACATAAACAGTGAAATAGGGTTTACTATAAACACTGATTCCAAATGTTTCAAAATCAATCAGTAATGGATAACCAGGAAGTACATCTTAATTTTCAAAGCTGCAACTGGAACAATTAATGTGATGTACTTATAAAAAATTAGGCCGTCAAGTGCCCTCTCAAGAAGTAGTGCAAAAGTAGGGTTTAAATTTTCCCCCAAAAAAGTAGGGTACAGTAAGGGTTTTAGCAGCTATTAAACAGGGCAAAACTAGGAATTTACCGAAAAAATTCAAACATTGGCTTGCATTGTGGTGCTTTCATGAATTTGCTGTTAACAGCACATGTAAACAAATCTATAGATCTAAATTTATATGACTGTGAGAGAACTAGAGTTTATATTAAGAAGAAATCAGTAAGAACTGCACTATACTGAAGTACTTGAGGAAGTACTTGTCAAGTGTCTAAGTGCTTGTAACTCAAAGACTGGGCTATGTTTCGTAAATTTTTCAAGACAATGGCCTTTATTCCTGCTGTAACTTCAGGTTTATATTAATCTTTAACAAAGTGACTTCTAGCCTGAAAACATCCTTTGCAACGTTGAAATAGAAAATGGATATGACAGGGACAAATTTCAAAGTTTGGATATTAGCTTCCTTATTTATATACATTAGTGGAACTACACCAGGTTGTGAATTCACTAGTACGAGAATTACATGCAAGGGACCTAATGTTACAGGTATTCCGGAGATAGTTTCAATCAATACAACTGATGTTCGTATACAACATGCTGATATCAAAACGTTAAACACTTCTGCTCTTAGTCAAATGCAACAGCTTTACCTATTGTATGTGGAATACAGTGGTGTCAGTGACCTTGCGGATAATGCTTTCACAGAACTTAAACTCTTACAAATGATCTCATTAAAAGGGAATAGACTAACAGCACTAAAGAAAGGCACATTTTCCAACCTTACATCACTTAAACAGCTACGACTGAGTGAAAACCAACTTGTTTCAATTGATGGAGCTTTTGACGATCTCGTCAGTTTAGAAATCCTCAGTTTAAATGACAATCAAATTTCCGATATATCAGCCGACATTTTTAAAGACTTATCAAACTTACATCATCTTGAACTGAACAATAATAAAATTAAAGTGATTCAACCTGGAGCATTTGAGAATATGAAGACGCTGATGCTTCTAGGACTGGGCTCAAACCCTTTGACAAGTCTCAAAAGCATCTTTCCTGATGACATGATGTTACAGTACCTTAACCTGACAGCTTGCGAGTTGACAGCAATCCCAAGTGACCTTCCTTCACCACTAAAATACCTCAAACTGACCAAAAACAAGATAACAGCAATACATAAATCAGATACAGAACGATACATACACCTGAGCGCTCTGATTTTAGAAGAAAACGGTTTGCTTTATGTGGAGCCTGGAGCTTTTTCGCAGATGAAAGCCCTGAAAGATATTTTTCTTTTTGTGAACATGTTACAAGCTATTCCAGGTCCTTTCCCAGCTGGCATAAAAAACATCCACCTAGATAACAATGAGATTACACAGTTCCCACAAGGCATGTTTCAGAACGGAACATCACTTGATGTTCTTTCCTTACGTATTAACAACATCACATCATTCCGGGCCAACTCCTTTCAAAATATAGAATCAATCAAAGAGATACATCTGGAAAGGAACCCTTTCACTGTTTTACACGACGACACATTCAAACTGGCTAATGGACTGCAATATTTGAATCTGAACCATCTCAAGCTAACTGCTGCATATCCCGACTGCTTTTTAAACTTGAATTCACTAACTAGACTAGAAATGTCCTTTGTACAGATCTCAAAGGACCAAGTGCATGGGAATATATTCAGGAATTTGCCGCTGCTTGGGGAACTAGAGTTACAGGAGAGTCCAACACTGGCTGAAGTTTTCCTGACCAATCTTATCATAGAACATAAAAAGATGAAATCAATTACAAAGTTAAACCTTGAGGACAATGGACTTGATTCACTCAGTTCCGATATACAGTCTTATTTGCCTAATCTACAAAAGCTGAGTCTGCGGGGAAACAAGTTTCACTGCAACGCCAATCTTCTGTGGCTTCGGACTTGGCACAGTATTGAACCAGACAAATTTCATAAGTTCGACCAAGTGCGCTGTCATTCTCCCCGTTACCTTCAAGGTCGACGGATTGAAGACGTGAAAGTCTGGCAGTTCTATAATCAAACAGGTTCCAAGGACAGTCAGGTTATTACCTCCCCTAGCACTTACAGAACATTACCGCCAACTTATGACTTACCTGATTCAACTCCAAATGAATATATATACCGGTACTATGATTATGAGGAGTATGACAACAGGGATCTATATCCGTATGACTACATGGAACATTCAACTGTAAACACAGAGGATATTCCAAATCATTCCACCTTAACAACCCTATCTCTCAATGTATCAACATCTGTTCCTACACCAGATCATGATCCGATTCAGAATTACGATAAGGCTGATGGTGAAAATAAAGATATTCAGGTGCCAAACCAAACACCTAAACAAAAAAAACATGAAAATTCATCGAGTTTGAAAACTGCTGGAATAGCATTTGGAATGGCTTTTGGTGTGATTGTAGTTATGCTTTTAGCTGCTTTTCTTGTATATAAAGTGTGGAAGAGAAAACATCAGACTGCGTTACAAAACAGATGTCATCAAAATGGTGGACAGGATTACGTGTTTATATCCACGCAGACTGATAGGCAAGATAAACCAGAACCTAAAGTTCACAGAAAAATGTCACGTGCCGAACGCGGTTCAACAACATCTCGTGCAAGTGAAGACATAACAAATCATACCGACACTGACATGAAAGTGTATATGTTGGATGTAGATGCATAAACCCTAGGGTAATCAATGTTAACAACCATACTTCAAGTGTCAATATTATGATATTTTTCACTAAGGTTACACATTATAAACAAAATATGATTTTATTTCTTGCAGGAGTTGACACTTGATAACAGGTTCATGTATGTACAGATAAATAGTGTTTGTATTTCTGTGGTGACAAAATTTAGAGCCCAAAAGTAGCCACTTACAAGGTATCATTGTTATTAATATTTGTGATATACTTATTTCAAGGCTAACAGCAACTTGTACATGTATATAAACATTAAAAAATTTCAGATACATAAAAAGGAAATCAGTTTGTTAAACTAAAGCACTGAATTGTGGCATCTCATCTTAGAATTTTTTTCACACATAAGACTTTAATATTAAGTTTCGTTTCAATATTATTAGAAATAAAACTAGAAACCTGCTCTGAAACTTTTCCACAGGAATAGTGTCTGTAACAGCTGAAGGATTCATTCTCATAAAATAGACGACAGAGTCATAGCCCCTGGCTCTGTAACATCGAATGACCCCAAGTATCAATCCAGCATCTTGATTATTGTTTGTTATAAAGATGTGACTTTACATGCAAACTTTACCATAACTTCAAAATGTGATAAAACATAGGCAATACAAAAAGCCTGGATACTGTATTTGTCCCTTTTGAGGCACAGAGCATATGTGATATTTACGACCACTGTTCGTAAGAACAATTGTGTTCAAGGCAAATACAGTAATACAACTATACAAGTTTCTGAGTAGTGCAGCTAAATGTACCACAATATTGTCGACTATAAAAATAAATACAGACTTGTTTATGTAAGATCAAATGCTGGAATGGCTAATTGTTGAAAATCGTGTAGATTTAGTAGTTTCTAGCCTCTTCAAAAGTATTTTAGATACATACATACAGGAACATTAACTAACAAGTGTTCCTAGAAAAACCAGTATCACTCTCATCCTCTTAAAGAACATTCAAATTTTCTCACATAAACAGTAAGATCTGTAGCGGGACTCAAACCCTTCCCTTTCATTTAGTAAGATGTTTAGCACTTATAAATCTGCAACCTTAATCACTGAAGCAAGGTGGTCTCTAAAGCAATAACTTCATAGATTTCAGATTTGAGTTAATAGGGGTCAGAGAGAGACATTACTATACTACAAGGTGTCATTAGCATGATATCAAATAAATTTGTCACGTTTTGATAAGTAGCACTTGTATATTTTTTAATTGATCTGCACTATACGTAACTGTAGACTGTAGACATGTACTTTCTACTACTTGTACTTCTATTGTGACTGATATATGAAACTATGTTTATACATGTACATTGTATACTTGATTGTATGTAAAATAAAATAAATGTGCTATTTACCATGTATTTATCAATCAATTAAACTTTGTCCTTTAACACTGATGAATGTATTTGTCTTCTCCTCAAAAATTTCATGAATTTTTTTTTCAATTAGACCATAATAGAAAGATAATTCAATAGGCAAGGGACACTTCTTTCTGAAATGATTTCTTGATAAAGTGTGTGTAAGGATCTTGAGCTTTGGATCCCTGCCCCTTTCTTCTCTTCAAGGACAGCAGTATTACAATGGATTAGGTACTACAGTTTGCCAGTGAAGCTTCAAGCTTCATTTCTAATTACCCTAATTAAGATTCAGTGTAATGCAGTGGAAACACAAAATCCCCTCATCTTGGCCAGTTGCAATCATGCTATGCAAAGATATTTTTACTAAATCTGCACATGCCTTAGCCCCTGATTAAACAACATACCACCTTTTGTAACCCTGTTATCTTAAGCGAGTGCTATGTATGACCTACATGTAAGCTGTTCTTGTAAACTTACTTGGTAGACTGGTCATAAAGATCTCCCGAAGTGCCATGAACTCATCTTCAGGAGATATGTCTGCCGAACCAAACTCATTTCTATCAGGCCACACCTCTCTAAAACAGTAAAGAAACTATGTTCTAAAATACTCTGCCATCATGTTTTACAAAGAAAACCACTAACAATACTAGTGCAATAACACTGCTCCCGCAGATACGGACAAACTGGTCAGGCTATGTATGGTTCACAGAATTTATTAGAATTATTTAAACCATCCAGTTTCAGTTTGAGAAGGGAATTTTTCTGCTCTGAACAGTAATCTTACTGAAAGAAGGAATTATGGAGGTCCCTGTAAAATTCTGTTGATGGGATTTGAATCAGGAACCACCATGTTACGGGTCTAATGCTCTATCCCTACATCACAACACCTCTCTTAGACTAGGTGACAAAGTCTGTTACTCCCTGGGAGTTTAACAAGAGCTGTCAGTAGGACAGCGCACTCGACTTTTTTAGTGCTTGCCTATAAAACAAAACTTTGACAGTTAAGGGCACACAAGACTTTAACTAGGAATTTCTAAGTACAAATCAAGAAAATTTTTCACAGAGTTATCTTTTTTTGCTTACAGATAGGTCTCATGATGGTACATAACTTTCAAAGTAATATCTCAAATGGCTAAGTTAACAAGTGGACAAGAATGAAAATTTTGACTGAGTTTCTAAGTCAAAAAGGGCCATAATTCAAATAAAATCCTTGACAGAATTACCTTCTCCTGCCCATGTTTGGGAATCATGATGGTTAACAAGTATTCCAACTTTCAAATTAATATCTCAAACAGTTCAGTCAAAAAGTGGACTGGTACGAAAAACTTAACCATGATTCTAAGTCGATAAAGGGCCTTAATTTTTAAAACAAATCCCTGACAGAGTTACCTTCTATTGCGTACAGATGGGGGTAATGATGTGAACAAGCATTCAAAGTTTCAAAGCAATATCTCCAAGGGTAAAGGCAACAAGTGGATTTTACCAATATTCAATGTATTTTCTAAGTCAAAAAGAGGCATAATTCTGCCAAAATCTTGACAGAGTTATGTACTCTTGTCTGGTGATGTAGGTCATGATGGTTAACAAGTATGGTTAATTTCAAAGCAATACCTCTAATACTTGTGAAATAAAGTGGGGTGGTTCGAAAAACTTAACCAAGCTCAATACACTTTCTAAGTCCTAAAAGGGCCATAATTCTGTCAAAACCCTTGACAGAGCTATGTACTCTTGTCAGTACATGGAGGTTATGATAGTAAACAAGTATGGTAAGTTTCAAAGCCATACCTCTCATACTTTTGAAATAAATAGGGGTGGTTTGAAAAACTTAACCAAGGTGTGACACCAACGCCGATGCCGGGGCGAGTAGGATAGCTCACTTTTCTTCGTAGAGTCAAGCTAAAAAGGGAACTTCTGAATGGACACTCTAAAGTTACAGTAACTGTAGATAATTTCAAAAGCAACCATAACCTTTGGGACCTCAAGTGTTTTTTTGTTTTTAAGATATGTTTTTACATAAAACATTTTTTGTTGAATTTCTTCCATATACAGTTATTTGATGAATTTTACTTTGTTACCTTGCTGCCCTGAATACAGCTACTGCCTCTCCTGTTTTTCTATCTCTCATGGTGTCTTGAATACGAATCATAGCATCTACCCTGCAATTAGATATATCAGGTGTGAGAAATATGCAGTGAACATATAAGTGCTAAAATAAGAGCTGTCAGTAGGACAGCATGCTCGACTTTTTTAGTGCTTGCCAATAAAACAAAACTTTGACAGTTAAGGGCACACAAGACTTTAACTAGGAATTTCTAAGTACAAATCAAGAAAATTTTTCACAGAGTTATCTTCTTTTGCTTACAGATAGGTCTTACGATGGTACATAAGTACTCCAACTTTCAAAGTAATATCTCAAATGGTTAAGTTAACAAGTGGACAAGAATGAAAATTTTAACTGAGTTTCTAAGTCAAAAGGGCCATAATTCAAATAAAATCCTTGACAGAATTACCTTCTCCTGCCCATGTTTGGGAATCATGATGGTAAACAAGTATTCCAACTTTCAAATTAATATCTCAAACGTTTAGTCAAAACAGTGGACTACGCCCACAAAACTTAACCAAGATTCTAAGTCGATAAAAGGCCTTAATTTTTAAAACAAACCCTGACAGAGTTACCTTCTCTTGCGACGATGGGGGTAATGATGTGAAATAGCATTAAAAGTTTCAAAGCAATATCTCAAAGGATTAGGCAATAAGAGGATTTTACCCATATTCAATGTATTTTCTATAAAGGGGCATAATTCTGTCAAAAACCTTGACAGAGTTATGTCCTCTTGTCTGTTGATGAAGGTCGTGATGGTAAACAAGTATGGTTAGTTTCAAAGCAATACCTCCAATGGTTTTGAAATAAAGTGAGGTGGTACGAAAAACTTAACCAAGCTCAATACACTTTCTAAGTAAAAAGGGCCATAATTCTGTCAAAAACCTTGACGAGTTATGTACTCTTGTCTGTAGATGGAGGTTATGATGGTAAACAAGTATGGTAAGTTTCAAAGCCATACCTCTAATACTTCTGAGAAAAGTGGGGTGGTACAAAAACCTAACAAGGTGTGACGCCAACACGCCGACACGGAGTAGGATAGCTCCCCTTTTCATAGAAAAGTCGAGCTAAATAGTGTAACATAAAATGTTACATTACAATAACAATTTTAACAATTCTTTATCATTTAGCATATCGTACATTTTGTCAAGATGTAAATTTAAGATAGCAGCAATATTACAGAGATTTATATACCTTTGCTGATCAACATCAATCTCCGAAGCAGCATCAAATGGTGTAACATCGTCGGGAATGTCACTACGTCCTTGAAATATGGCAGACAATTCACTTGAAATCTCATCCCATAAGTCCTCTAGCTCCTGTTCATTAGGTTCTACATGACCTTGACTCTCTGAAATAGATGATATGGTCAGTTATATACCAATGTGAAGGAACTGTTTCTTACACTTGACCTTCTGACATGGAAGATGCCTCGGTACAATGAAACCAGTTCAAGAATATACAGAATCCTGTGTCATAAGATACAAATTTTTCCATTAGTTTAGCTGCTTTTAATATTTGCATCTTCTCTTGCTAGTGAAGCTCCTGGTCGTACTGCTTTACCTCATATGTCACCAGTACTGGTTTTTCCAGAAAGTGGACTCGAGAGTGCCTCGATAAGCTACAAGCTTTCTTCACAATCAAGCTAAAATAAATTGGTATATACTAAACATATATGAAAAATTTTAACATGTCTCACGATTTTGTCTCTATATACAAAGAGTAGAAAAATTAAGTTATATGACGTTAAATGAGCATTCCCATTGAAAACAAAGCTTTGGATTTCTTCACTTTTTGTAATATCTGGTCATGTTAGAATCGAAATAACGTTCTTTTCAGAGTTGTTATCGTCTAATAAACAATTATTTATCGCACTGATGCGAAGTTATTAACCATCCTGGCATCCAGACTTCATGGCTAATTACTGCGTATCAGTACTCCAAATCATTAATTATTAAACGATGAACACCGTTGGAACAGATGTTATTTCATAAGTAATCAAAGGCAATAACTCTTTGAAATATCATTAGAGTGTAACATGATGATTTGATAGTGAAGCAGTGTAAGCAGTGTATGAAGTTTCACTGAATTCCAGTCAGTAGTTCCTGAGAAATAGCCTACACAAGAATGTGTGATGGACGCATGCACAGACGGATTGTCTGAGATCATTACCCTATCTCCTTGGCAGAGGGATAATAAAAGCCATAATAATCTAGAGACCAAAAATAATGACGACTAACCAGCAATCCTTAACCTGCTTATTTCCAAAATAAATGTGTCAATCTTTCAATTTGTTATCTACTAGTACTAGCTGTAAGTGTGGTTAATAAACAAATTACTACAGCAGTCAAAAGAAGTGATATCTCCGCAGCAATGCTTGACTAGTGAACAAAATTGTCTTAGTTTCAGGGCTATAATCTGAAACCTTGTCATCAAACATCAATATGAATAAAGTCTAATTGCAATATGTTTAAATATATGGAAGCGGTTTGTGTAATGTTTTATTTTGCAAAAGTCTGTATCATCAATTGTACAGGACTCCTTTATACTTATTTTAAACTTGTTTGAAGGGTATACCCGCTTTTACAGACTGTAGACATCATAATAATACTGATCAGACCTTAAGTCTGCACTGACCAGATGATCATAGTCTGCACTGGTCAGATGATCAGAGTCTGCCCTGGTCAGATATTCATAGTCTACACTGTTCAGATGATCATAGTCTACACTTGTCAGAAGATCAAAGTCTGCCCTTGTCAGATGATCAAAGTCTACCCTCATCAGATGATCAAAGTCTGCACTGGTCAGATGATCATAGTGTACACTAGTCAAATGATCATAGTCTACACTGGTCAGATGATCATAGTCTGCACTTGTCAGATGATCATAGTCTACACTGGTCAGATTATCATAGTCTGCACTTGTCAGATGATCATAGTCTGCACTTGTCAGATGATCATAGTCTACACTGGTCAGATGATCATAGTCTACACTAGTCAGATTACCATAGTATGCACTGGTCAAATGATCAAAGTCTACACTGGTCAGATGGTCATAGTGTGCACTGGTCAGATGATCATAGTCTACACTGGTCAGATCGTCATAGTCTGCACTGGTCAGATGATCAAAGTATACGCTGGTCAGATAATCATAGTCTGCCCTGGTCAGATAATCATAGTGTGCACTGGTCAGATGATCATGGTCTGCACTGGTCAGATGAGCAAAGTCTACACTGGTCAGATGATCATAGTCTGCCCTGGTCAGATAATCATAGTGTGCACTGGTCAGATGATCATAGTGTGCACTGGTCAGATGATCATAGTCTGCCCTTGTCAGATGATCATAGTCTGCCCTTGTCAGATGATCAAAGTCTGCACTGGTCAGATGATCAAAGTCTGCACTGGTCAGATAGTCATAGTGTGCACTGGTCAGGTGATCATAGTCTGCCCTTGTCAGATGATCATAGTCTACACTGGTCCAACAGAATATCAGCCTTCAAAGACATAAACATAAAGAAGCTTAAGACATAGAGCAATCCTATGTTATTGTGTTAACACAGATATACAGAACAACCAACCTGGATTTCTATGCTTCTTTTTCCTCCCTCCTGTTTTCTTCTTTTTCTTTTGTACTATAAGATGACCCGTCCTACTGGAAAAATTCTCCAGCATTTTCAGGAACAAGTGGCTGGTCTCTATTAGATCCTTTAAGTATGACCTGCAAATACACACTATACTTTTAAATGGCATTATCTACTACATTTTTTTAATAAAAATATTCAAAATTCTGAGAGACTTTTGAGTAACAGTGTATTCAGAACAGTATAATACTACTGAAAGGTTTTCTCAACAACTGCTTACATCCTAGCTGCTAAGCACATGGGTACAAAGACAAACATTTACATATACTGACTGCATAGTCAAGGTACGATGAAGGACTGAGATTACAAGATGTAGTGCATCTAGCTGGTTGGGACAACACACACTTTACCCTTTTACATCATTTAACAATGCAACTGTTAATTATATCCAAACTTCTGTTCATCTCCTCACTTACCTTGATTGTCTGTTCTGGTCAAAATGCCTCAGCAATGTCAGGAATATATCCCTGAACTCCATCATGTAGAATATGTTACCTGAAAAATACAACTACTTTGCTACAAACACATAGTACAAGAAACTCACTATAGTACTGACATCATGCATATGCTAACGTCTAACATTAATTTTGGTTAGCAGCAGAAAGTTTTTTATCATTCAACTCTGAGCAACTCGCATGTGCACTGTGCATAGAGCTGTATTCATAAATTTGTGTGTGTGATGTTCTATACTTGTCACACTTGGCAACCTTGCCGCTATATGGTTCAGTATCGGAGCTGTGTCCTCATCCGCTACCTTTTCTCAATAGCTGTTATATTTTTTCTGTGGGGCTAGATGCTGTCTGCAGATCTCTTTTCTTATTAACCTTTGACTGTTGTGTACTTTAGTAAAGTCTTTACAAGAAACGGTCCAGTGGCACTTTTTACAACATAAACAAGACACTGTTCAGTGGCACTTTTTACAACATAAACAAAAAACTGTTCAGTGGCACTTTTTACAACATAAACAAGAAACTGTTCAGTGGCACTTTTTACAACATGAACAAGCAGACCTATAAAACATGAGACAGTATAAAATGTTAATATTCAAAAGGTTACTTTTAATAACTTTAGAGCTCTCCATCAGTGTTGTATTGCCAGACTTGTCCATTGAATCAAGTGTTAACAGTAGCTCCTGATATGCCTTCAGTGCAAGGTGAGTTCTGAAATACCAACATCAAACAATTAACCAGCAAAACAATAATCAATGTCCATTTCAACCAAAAATTCAATATCCAAAACACTGTAAACATCAGATTTTCCTCAACCAAGCGGATACACATGTTGAAATATTTCAACGAGTTTAATTTTTTAAATCTTTATAGCAAAACAAAAATTTGAGTTGTTTCTTATACAGGTCTATGATGGAAGGACTTCTATGATGAAGACTGTTACCCTTTGTGTTGTTGTTGGCTGAGTTTAAAACCCGTTTCAGCCATATTTCATTCATTTTTACAGGTGGGCAGATTACCTTACTATCCTTTCTGGAAAGGACCAGCACTAGAACCCTATTTTCCATTTGAAACTGCCAACTTTCTTACATAACACGCCTGTTGGTAGCAGGGCTCATACCCATGACCCTCAATCAATGAGAGGTTACAGTGATTTCAAGTCAGCAACTCTGACCACTCAAGAACTAGAGTTACCTTTTCCCCCACACGATGGCCTCTTTTTTCTCCATCTGTTGCATTTCGTAATACTGGAACAGTTGTACTTGGATGTAGTGGAACGCCTGCACAGACATTGTCTCACTGTAATACATCAGAATAGTAATTTACATGTATATGTACCTCAGGCTTTGTCAACAAATCCTAATTGTTTGGTTTTCTTTTGGGAAGCTGCAGAATAGCCTTAAAAACTTTGAATAAGCATATTTTATAGCAGTAAACCGATACGACAAAATCTACAACAAAAGGACAAGACTTTTTGCATGCAACCTTTTTATCTGCAAGCTACAGCATTTAACAGTGGAAGGTTGAAAAACCTGACTGAGTTAAAAAGGCAATAAGGAGCTGCAGACCTGCTGCCTTATCCAACTTGTAACAGAAGCTGCCAGCCTTATAGCTTATAATCTGGCTGCTAATTTGTAAGCTGGTATTGAACTGTCAGCTCATTCAGTAATCTGCATCTGATAACGTCCTGTGCTCATAACAGAATAAATGTAGCTAATGTTTACCTGACAAGGTCAACCTGACCACTGTGTAATCTACAGAACTCCATGAAGAAGCGCATAGACCAGAGATAGTATGTCTCATCATGTTCCTGTGTCTTTTCTCGGTTAAGTATATCCTACAATAAAATATATATCCTTAGTGCAATAAAATACATCAATGCTGTTAGTCTTCATATTTCATTTCCAATCTTTATTAATGACCCGATTAACACAATGCCTATACTGGCCTGACTTTGTCTATTTCACAAATGTCTTTAAAAAGATATGTTTGTTTTGTCTACATTCTTTGAAAGATTTGCAAAGAAAACCCTCCAGTAATCAAATTTAAATGCATAAACACAATATTCTGTAACTTTATTATTTGAAGTATCCACCGAAATAGATTTTACCAGGTAGTTGCCAGAACATACATACACATTTCCCTGTACAGCGTGAACCATACCTTGACAGCATACATGAGTGGGTTGTAACAATTCTCCAGGAACTGTATGCAGAACTCTTTCAATCCCAGCCGTATGCTAAGTGTTGATCTTCGCTTCACTTCACGATCAATAATAGGCTTTCTGTTCTTTGGTTTCTTTTTGGGCTTTTTGTTTGTGTCGAGATTGATTCGTGACACGTCCCCATGTGATTTGTGGTAAATGAGATCACTGTCACTAATGGATTTGAAGTTCTTCACGACAAACGTACCTCCAAATCGCGAATGTCTGAAATAATTTCATTCTCAGCATTTTTTGGACAGCTAATCAAGTTTCTTCATTAAAAGTATGCAAGTCTTTCAATCAAGTCCATGCAATTTGTTTGAGAGAAAAGCTTAACAAATTAAAAGGTAAATTCATTCTTCACATTTGAAAAGATGCATTTTTTTCTATGATCCAAGAAAACAACAAACTGGGACTATTATGCACTAGATTTGTCTTCAATCATTATCAGATATATAAAGCTTTAGAAACAGGACATATTCTGAATTAATAAGATCTACTTTCTCTAACCACGCTACTACCACTTCTTTAGACTGCAAAAAGACCTATTCCTTCACTGTTTTTTTTCTGGTATGGTATATCTTATAGTGTTACCTAGAACTGAACTTCATCTGGTTAGCTTTCTTCTGTAACTTCTCTTGTTCCCTGACCATCTCTAACTCCCTGAAACGAATCAGTGACAATAACCCTTCACACATGTATTACTCCACATAATTACAACTTTCCTTTTCCTATAAGACTTTGAAATCATCAAAGCTGTCATTATTTTTCCAATCCACTATGATGGTAGATCTACTGGTTTAGGACAAGGACACCAATTAGGGTGGTACTGTTTTAGGACAGCTAGTTACATAGTTTAGAATGATACTGGTTAAGGACAAGAAGGCACACTGGTTACGCTAGTACTGGTTGGTGCTAGAAGACATCAAGATGTCCTAAATTAGAAATCAGTACCATCCTAAAACTAACCTGGCAAAGGATCAAACTCCTCACCACTTTATTGTCAGGAAGTCTATGAGGTACAACAATTTTACTTGGTTTCTAGACAATCATAAACTGCACTGACCTTTCATCTTTCTGTTTCTCCGTGACAGATCTCTGTACACCAGCTGCTGCAAGCACATCTGGTGACTGCAATACAGTTAGACAAGAGTGATCTTTCTTTGATCATAATTCAATATTGTCAACTCTAAAAACTTCAACATCATTGGTTCGGAATTTGTTGTAGTGGACAGTAAGCAATCAGTAGTTAAGTGTATTGCCGTCTGATTTTCCATCAGCAAGGCAAGTGTATATATTATAAAAAGAGCCACATTGACATGGCCAATCTCTTTGTCAAGGCAAGGTTTTTGTGTGAAAGGTGGTCATATAACAGGGCCTGAATTCATTGAAAAGTCATTGAATCACAGGTTATATGTATAGGTGCCACATTACTGATTGTTACATCAAGATTTCTTGTATTTAAACAGCTAAAAATACAACAACCTGTTACTCTTTTTACTATATTTTGACTTGTATAAAATAACTCTGAATTGTTTCAATCTACTTTTGCTAAATCATAAACTATTTACCTGTTCTCTAAACATTAGTGAGACAATCTCCAGTATATGCATAGACAGGTTTCTTTCTTCATCAGAGCTGGCTATATACAGTAGTATATCCTCTAAACCACTCACATGTAGTGCCCTGTTACATAACAAAGATGTCTGTATTGAGGTTAATCCTGACTATTACTATACTATTGACAATAAAAGACGTGTTTTTGGTACTATGGCTATACTATTATCTCCTATGTATTATACAATTGTTTACACAATTTAGAAAATTTACAGACAATATTAGGAAAATAACAGTTTTTTTGTAAAAGGCAAAACAAGGATCTGTATAAACAAGGGCCACAAGTAGCATAGTATGAAGTCAAGAGTTATCAAACTTAATTGTTTGATATCCCTGTGTAAATTAATACCTGAATGATACATGTGCATGAAAGTGCCAGTCGCACTGACTCGCACACAAGATTGTAACTAGGAATTCTAAGTACAGATCAAGAAAAAAATTCACACAGTTATCTTCTCTTGCTCACAGATAGGTGTCATGATGATACATAAGTATCCAAACTTTAAAAGTACACCGTAATATCTCAAATGCTGAAGTCAACAAGTGGACAAGAATGAAAAATTTAACAGAGTTTCTAAGTCGAAGGGCCATAATTCAAATGCAATCCCGGACAGAGTTACCATCTCCTGTCATTGTTTTTGGATCATGATAGTTAACAAGTACTCCAACTTTCAAAATAATATCTCAAACAGTTCAGTCAAAAAGTGGACTGGTACGAAAAACTTTACTGAGATTCTAAGTCAATAAAAGGCCTTAATTTTTTTTTAATCCTTGATAGTGTTACCTTCTCTTGCCTACAGATAAGTTTAACAGCAATAGGTCAAGGGGTTAAGTCAGCAAGTGGACTTTACCCATATTCAATGTATTTTCTAGGTAAAAAAAGGGTCATAATTCTGACAAAAACCTTCACAGAGTTATGTACTCTTGTCTGTGGATTGAGGTTATGATGGTATTAAGATTGGTAAGCTTCAAAGCAATATCTACAATGGTTTTGAAATAGAGTGGGGTGGTACGAAAAAATTAACCAAGCTCAATGCACTTTATAAGCTGAAAAAGGTACTTACAACAGAACACAGCAACAGTAAAACTAGACTGGACACTTACCACAGAACACAGCAACAGTAAAACTACACTGGACACTTACCACAGAACACAGCAACAATGAAACTAGACTGGACACCTACCACAGAACACAGCAACAGTAAAACTACACTGGACACTTACCACAGAACACAGCAACAATGAAACTAGACTGGACACTTACCACAGAACACAGCAACAGTAAAACTAGGCTGGACACTAACCACAGAACGCAGCAACAGTAAAACTAGACTGGACACTTACCACAGAACACAGAAACTGTAAAAATCCACTAGACAGTTACCACAGAACACAGCATCAATGAAACTAGACTGGACACTTACCACAGAACACAGCAACAGTAAAACTAGACTGGACACTTACCACAGAACACAGCAACAGTAAAACTATGCTGGACACTTACCACAGAACACAGCAACAGTAAAACTACACTGGACACTTACCACAGAACACAGCAACAGTAAAACTACACTGGACACTTACCACAGAACACAACAACAGTAAAACTACACTGGACACTTACCAGAACACAGCTACAGTAAAACTACACTGGACACTTACCACAGAACACAGCTACAGTAAAACTACACTGGACACTTACCACAGAACTTGATCATGAACACTGGCATCATCGTCTGTCCTCTGAAACAGTTAAAATCTTATCCATTTTCATCCTACATTTCTACAAGATAAACACATATATCTATCACATAAGCTCCATTGCAACTGAAAGACGCCTACCTGCTGACCCGGTTTCTTGAAAATCATACTTAAATAAAACCTGTAGTGTATGATTTAGGTGTTTATATAACTTGATGTAGAACTGTACATCTCACACTACATGGCCACGTTTCTATATAGATCATGTACACACTGAATACTACCTTCTGACAAACTTTCTAAAAGACTGTTTGGAAATTGTTAAAATGGTTTATAATCTAATGTACTGTTTTAATACAAAATGGTCCAATCTGTAGAGACTGTCTGGTACTTTCTTAACTTAAATCAACAAAACCAGCACATTGTTTTAGGCACTCATCCGACATGCCCACATTTTATATAGATCATGCTAAAATACTCCTTCACCATCTGGTTTTACACATTGATACAACATCATACAATACCTGTTCAGCATCAGTATCTGTGGGTATATGTAGAATATTTCTGATCAGGATCAGCAGACGTTCAATCAATAATCTATGTTCCTCATGTCTATGTTCCCAGTCCTGAAATATAACAGCCTTGCTGAAACCTTCTAACAACATTCACAATACTATCTGCCACTGTTCAGAAACCACCAACATCTTCTATGTTGATACAAACGTAAAACCACAAACGCCTTCTGGTAATCATGTTTTTGACAAACCAACATGTCTTGCAAAATCTCCTTAGTGGTAAATGTAAGAATAATTGAAATGGAATTATTTCAAAGCCTGATCAATCATTCCAATATACCTAAATCTCATGGGTTTTATTGATCTGCGTTTGTAAGATTTATTTGAATATCATCGGACTATATTAAAGTGCGTGTGAATGATTGAAAGGTTGTGTCGAGGCAAAATACACATTTTCCATCGAGACCAAACAAGTTTTTGCAGCTTCTGTTTAAAAGTTTTACAAGAGATCAATCACTCAATTACCAAATTAATGAATACAGATATCAACATAACACTGTCAGAATTATCTCCAGATACTTGCAGTCTATATCTGTAACCATTCACATGGCAATAATAAATGAATTTTGCACCCAATAACAAAGTTTCTTAATAAACCTGATTTTTTTATTTCATAGACTATGTTCATTGTCAAACCAACACAATTTGACGGAAATTGTGAGACTGTCACATGAGAATGAGTTGTCATTTCAAAATCAGATCAGAATATAATTATGTGTAAAATCAACCTTCCTCCTGGTAGTGTTTTGACAAACCAACATCGCCTAATGGAAATTGGCTGTGGGTCATTAAACGAGCATTTGTTGCATATTTTAAACTTAAACACAAGACAATGGCAAGAGTTTTTTCTCGGTGTTCACAAAACACATACCAGCTTTAACAGGTCTCCCAATTTGCCAGTGATAACTGCAAAAATTTCTTCATTGATAAATGCCTGAAATGAACACAAGCTTAGGTATAAACAAGTGACAGGAAATTGTCACAAAACCAGGTTTTCATTTTCCAGTCTGCTGGCCGTGCGCAAATGTGTTTTTAAGTCAGTAGATATACATGATGTGAAAAAGAAACAAAGGTCTTCTTCTATATATTGCATGTGTAAAACAAAGGGCCATAATTCAGGCAAAAATGATAAAAAAAAACAAGAAAAAAACGAAAAAAAAAACTTGCTGTGTGGGGTTTGAACCGCTGGTCTCATGAGAAATTTTTGTCATCTTACTGTAACAGAATACTCCAAAGTATACAGGACTGGTAATCTATTCTAAAAATAGACAGTAATAACAGAGTATTCTCCCTTTTATAATAACAGAGTATTCTCCCTTTTATATATACTTAAATAAGGAGACACAAAAAACGGACGGACAGACGACCTGGGGCATAACATTATATATTCAAAATTCTTTAGTTCACAATTATAGTTCTGTGAAAGTTTGGTTGAAATCTCTTGAGAAATGTAGGAGTTGCACACAGAAGAGTATTTCTCTATATATATTACATTATGTGGAAAAAAACAAAGGCCCATAATTCTGTCAAAAATGATCAAATCACAAAACCCCGACAATATGCGCCAGGGCACTTGGTGACAATAATTCTGTGAAAGTTTGGTTGAAATCCCTTGAGAAGTGTAGAAGGGAGTTGCGCACAGAAGAATACATATGTGAAAAAAAACAAAGGGCCATAATTAGGTCAAAAATGACTAAATCACAAAACCCCGACAATATGCGCCAGGGCACTTCATGACAATACTTCTGTGAAAGTTTGGTTGAAATCCGTTGAGAAATGTAGGAGGAGTTGCGCACAGAAGAAATTGTTTACGCCCGCCCGCCGACGTACCTCAATCTAATAACCAGGATTTTTCCTTCGGAAAACCTGGTTAATAAAATTTAATTTTTCATATGAAAAGTAAACATTTCAGAAATATCCTTTTACTTTTCATTCTTAACATTCTTAAGGGACCTAGAGTCCATGATTACACAAAACTGAGGACTTCTATTTCAAGCAACATGTCTACACAAAAGATAACTTAATCACAGGCCTGCTACTGGCTGGGTGTTTTAAGCCCTGAAATTCTCAATTTTAATGCACGTACAGGTTTTTTCAATATAAATATACAAGGAAACTTGTTGATCTTAAAGTCTGAAATCAAGACCAGGCCTGAACATGAAAGCTGCCACTGAACAGATTATTTCATATACTGTACAGTATGTGTCACTTATCGCACATCCATTGTATTGCCTATGGAAAACATGATGTATCATGATGTATAGGAAAAGTTGCGAGTCATGTTAGAATAAGATGTAACTATTTTCAAACTACATAATTAAGTTAACGTAAAATTGTTCAACATATGCAAATGAATACAATTATGTACCTCCTTCATGGCTTGCAGGTGTGTCTCTACCTCGAGGTAATTATTTCTCAGTGATTTCTCTTCTGGTACATGACCATTAAAACACAGTACAGCTGGCTGCGTCAGGTTTACCAGTAACCTAGAGAAGAGACAGAGTTACCATGAACATTTCCTTGCTCATAAAGAAGCAATGCATACACAAAGTTCTGGGATATACACAAATATGAAAAATGTGTATCTAGACAATGTCTGGAAACAAGCAGAAATTGTGACTTTATATGAAAATTCAGTACCACCACAGCTTCCAGGAACCTTCAATCCCATTGGAATATCAGATATAGATGGGGGGGATAACAACTATTGACACAAAACCGGAGTCATCTTATTGTACTGCATTTACACTTGTGTCTGTTCATATGGGCCAATGGTCCACTGCTGAAGATAATAGACTCCTCTTATAAAATAAAAATGAAATGACTGAATTTGTTTATGCTTTCAAGTATACCAAATATTGCAAAGCCAATGTATATACAATCACCTTATGACTGTTTCCCACAGTGTTTCCTCCTTAGTGTACTGCACCAGTATAGGTATGACATCATTCTGTACAATCTGGGCATGGCCAAGCTGCCGTCTGATGTCACATGTTTCATCTTCACGCTTCAGGAACCGGATCAGGTCCTTTACCGTCTCTGTAAATCAATCAAAGAACAATGTATTACTCTTACAGGTCTACTGTTATTAGGATTTTTAACATTCTTATTTATAATTAATATCACTTATAATTATGAGAGTTAATGTAACTGCACACCAGTTTAATATTTCTAAATATCTATACATTCAATTTATGTATTTAAATCGCTTGTAGACATTTACCATTCATTCTAGTATTTATGATGCTGATATGGCATTAAAACATGTTTGTGTATACCACTCAAACAAGGCTAACCAATAGTTCCAAATCTTTGCTAATCTTTAAACCTTTAATTGGCGCTTTCAGTTAGAAGTGAAGTATCATCAAATTAAAAATGTCAAAGATACACATTAAATACATGACTAATGAAAAGAAAAATTACCTGAGATTTTAGCCTACCTGGGTGAGAGCAGGAAGAAGCATAAAAGTGTAAGATAAATTTGAAATGTGAGATATGGAATGTATGAGGCAATTATTCTATTGTATAAGTCATATATATACCAAGACAGTCTGGTTCCTTCACGTATGTTTTTCCTTCCTGGTATCCTAAAGCACTGCAAGTTGCTTGCAATTCCACGTGCATCACCATGATGATCTTCCTTAGATATAAACCTGCAAGAAAGTAACATACAAATTATTTTCTATTCCTATCAGAATTTGAGGCCATTGCAGAGAGTGGTAGGTTTGTAGCAGTATTGGAGAGTCCAGTCCCTGTGCTTATAAAAGTTTCTGCAGCACAATCTCATGCTCAGCACGAAATTATGCTCAAGTAATATGAAGTCAAGTCAAGAAATATTTATTTACAAAGTGGGGTTTAGTTTAAAGATACATAAACCAAAGAACAGAACTTTTGATTAATTTTATGGAAATCTTATTTTATAAAAGATATAACTTGACTTGACTTCATATTACTTGAGTATGATTTCGCGCTGAGCATGAGCTTGTGCTCAAGAAACTTTTATAGTGGCCTGGGGCTCAATTCCCAATACAGCCATTGGGTACTGTCATCGGACAAAAAATTATACAAAATATATCAATCACCAGAATATACCATTACTTACGTCCTATGTTGTTCCCTTTTCAATGGTAAAGTTTAAATTATGTCCTTACGTCAAAAATATCAGCTTGATTCTCATATAAAAACTTGTTTTTGTTTTAGCATGCAAAAAAATGTATAAATTTTGTCCATGTTTTGACATAATGAAATCTGATGACTGTTGGTCTGGAAAGAATTATAGCTGTTTCACTATTTAAACATTTCACTCCCCAAAACCCAAATGATTTAATACCTCGACATGCTCAATGACCTAATACTTCAACCACATAATGGCCACCATCAAGCAATTGATTATACTGCCACGTTTGGTGTTTGCGCAAGAAAAAGGATCAGAAGAAATAAAGTGTGAGAGTATGTACAGTTAAATTAAAAACAAATTACTTACGAGGCTAGATAAAGATCTTTGTCATAATAGAGTGCTTACACTTTACTTTTCAAGTTTTTCAAAGACTTTTATTACATGTAATTATGTAATATAGTTTCACTAATGTAACTTATTTTATTCTACTAGTATTTGCATCAAATCAGTCATCACTTTTTTCTTCAATTTTCATAATCATGTTCTTTTTTTCTATCAAACTATTTGCCTCAGGACTAAAAAATTCCACTTTTTCGCTTGTATTTACGAGAAACTTCCAAGGTCAGTCAAGTGAAAATTTGCGAGCACTCATTTGTCTAGGCGAGTAATTTTTCCGAACTGTAAATGCAAATTCAAAATGCAAAATACAAAACAAGTGCTGTCCCTCACAAGTGACGAATCCCCCCAAAAGAGGTTGTCTCACAGTCTTTGTCCTCTCCATGTGCTCAATAAATGTGGTATGTAATTTTAAAATTCATGCGACACATCTGCTTGATACGGTGGCCTAGGACATTTGCGCAAATTTATTTTTATTGTGGCCAAAAGTTAAAAAAAAAAGACCCCCCCCCCTTGTGTCCCAAACTCTAAAAAAACCCAAAAACCCCCCCAATCAATCAATGCATGACAAAGTTATAGTCCGGACACGAATAAGTGTGCATATATACAGGAGTGTCCATTACTTTCAAACCCTAAGTTGTGACCTTGACCTTTGAGGTAGGGACACTTGGGTCTTGCACGCGACACCTCGTCTTGATGTGCTAGACATTTGTGCAAAGTTATTTTACAATCTTTCAATGCATGACAAAGTTACAGTCCGGACACAAATGTGTGCATATATACAGGATTCCATTACCTTCAAACTCTAAGACTAGTGTGACCTTGACCTTTAGAGGGACGTGGATCTTGCACGCGACACGTTGTCTTGATGTGCTTGACATTTGTGCAAAGTTATTATAAAATCCTTCAATGCATGACAAAGTTACAGTCCGGACACGAATGTGTGCATATATAGAGGATTCCATAACCTTCAAACTCCGAGTGTGACCTTGACCTTTGAGGTAGGGACATGGGTCTTGCACGCGACACGTCATCTTGATGTGCTAGACATTTGTGCTAAGTTATTTTAAAATCCTTCAATGCATGACAGAGTTAAAGTCCGGACCTAAATTTGCATTTAAGTGGGGACGCACAGACTGACGGACGGTGCGATTTTAAAATGCCACCCTTTGGGAGCATAAAAATAGCACAAGCAGTCAAAATCGTAACCGGAAACAGTTAGGATTGACTTGATTCACATATTAACTTATAGTTAGATGCCAAGTTTTTTGTAAACGTACCACCACTCGCAACTACAGAATGCAGCAATTCAGTTCATCGATATGCTGATTAAAGGTGATCAAATATAAAATAAAATTTAAAAAGCTTCTACTGCAAAATTCAAGTGGAAAATTGACTGCAAACAATGCCAGAACATGTAATCATTTCAGTAAGACAGTGACTAAGTCAAACAAGAGCTGTCCCTCACAAGTGACAAAAGAGGTGCCTCACAGTCTGTGTCCTCTCCATGTGCTCAATAAATGTGCTATGTAATTTTAAAATCTTTCCATGCATGACAGAGTAACCATGCATACAGTATTCCATTACTTTAAACACTAAGTGTGACCTTGACCTTTGAGGTAGGGACTTGGGTCTTGCACGCGACACATCCGCTTGATGTGCTAGACATTTGTGCAGTTATTTTAAAATCCTTCAAAGCATGATAAAGTTATAGTCCGGACACAAATGTATGCATATATACAGGATTCCATTACCTATAAACTGTAAGTGTGACCTTGAAATCCTTCAATGCATGACAAAGTTACAGTCCGGACACAAATGTGTGCATATATAGAGGAATCCATAACCTTCATACTCCAAGTGTGACCGTGACCTTTGAGGTAGGGATGTGGGTCTTGCATGCGACAAGTCGTCTTGATGTATTAACATGTGTGCACATTTATTTTAAAATCCTTCAATGCCTGACAGAGTTACAGTCTGGACACGAATTTGTAAGTGGGGCCGGACAGACGGACGGACGTACTTATATTTTGATACTTATGTGGCTATTTTGTTCTCCCTATTGTTCTTTTTAGCCTCTTAACGGAAAATAGCCACATAACAGCATTACGGAATGAATGACATCAAAGTAAATGTACTGTTTCCTACGGTGTGATTTTAATATGCCACCCTTCGGGGGCATAAAAAGAAGAAAAACAGTTCTTCTACCAACATTTTCTCATCGAGCGGCCCAAAAAGTCGTCAGAAAAAATGCACAGAAATAAATCTAAAATTTGTTTAAACATATATTTGTCTGAAGTATTTACATACTATACATGTTCTGTATTCTCGACTTAGCCGCGACGTCATACTGACCTGTTAACCAATCAGATTATTCGGTGGCGTTCATTTCTTCATTCAGAAAAAAGTGAAAACTCTATCTTTACCGTAGACTCATATGAAAGTTTAACTTGATTTCAAAAGAAACAAAAAGCTTTTAACAACATATAATTATTATAAATCCAATTTGCCAGTTACAAAGTAATGGTAGACCATTGTCCCCTTTGATTTTTATTACTGGCTTTTGTACATTTTAAAATTAGATGCATAGATGACCAGCAATGAAAGCCGAGGAATCACCTTTCCCAAATGTAAATAATTTATCAGTAGACAGTACCCGGATGTGCGAAGCCAAAGATAAGAAATTATTTATGTTTCTTTCTTATTAGCAGGCATGACACTATTCACTTATTAGAAAATACAGGAAAAGTGGGTTTTGTTTCAGGATGATTAGGTTTTAGGAGCCAGTCTTAAAAACAATTTTTCGAGGCCTGTGCCGTATTTTGGACAGCTGTAAAATGTCAACCTGTAAAATCGGTCTGCCTTTGAAGTGGAAATAGTGAGACTGTATTGTTCGGTGTTCACTTTCACTCATATCAATCAAGTAAAACTGTTGCACACTGCACGAATACTTAAATTAATAAATTACAATTGAAAATGTTATGACTAAGGGTGAAAGGTCTAGGAGTAGGAGGTGGAAGGCATATATGGCCCAAAATGTGCACCTCTGTGCAACCCTATCCATTTGTGACCTCTTCATAGTCTTTGGTAACTTTTGGTTACTCTTGGTCACATTTTACACTTTCTTTAAAATATAGTGACCAGTGGTGACCTGAGGTTACTAAAGACAAAGAAGGGTGACCAGAAATAGAAGCCTGTGTTTTAGTTTCTCTTAATTCAGTGTTCCCACTCAGTATTTTTTTCAAGGGTATACTTACCCCCTGGACACAAAAAGAAGGGGTAAATCTCAATTTTTGGGGGTATGAAAATTATATGATAGACAAGCAGCGACCCAGTGTTCCCACTCAGTATTTTTTTCAAGGGTATACTTACCCCCTGGACACAAAAAGAAGGGGTAAATCTCAATTTTTGGGGGTATGAAAATTATATGATAGACAAGCAGCGACCGTTTAAAATTTTTACAACCCGCGGAATCACTTCTTATCCAAACCGTGTAGGTACTTTTTCCGACTTTTAACACTACCCGGATAGTTGTTTCAGTACTAGGGGAGGTACCTTGCACTTTGTTGTTGGGCATCATTTATTTTATTGACGTGAAGACAAAATCACAATGCTTTGTCTGCCACATTTTTGCAGAAAATACAGGATCAATAGATTGGTCACAGTTTTAGTGCTAATATTAATTCCCAGAGCATTCGAATATGAAACCCCGTCTAATTTCATGACGCCAGTCTAATCACAAGCAGTTATGCCGACCATTGGCCGAGAAAGTAGCTTACATGATCTATTTTTAGAACATAGTCAGGGATCCAGCTAAACCTATTCGGTCACTTTCCGTCGCCTCGAACTGCAAATAGTGAAAATTATTGTTCGTGATATTACTTTTTTTGCATGATTTACGTAATCAATTAAAACAGTGGAACACTGTTAATTATTTTGAATACTACATTATAAGGTTACAATGGTGACCAGAAGTGACCAGAGTTACCAAAGTCATATAATAGGTCACAAATGAACCCATTTGCGCAGAGGTGCACATTTTGGGACCTATCTAGTCCCACACCCCACTACACAACGGTAGAAGCAGCGCCAAACCAATTATTTAAAATTATTCACGCTAAATGATCACTGCCAAATTTCCGTAGTGAATGAAGAAATGAACAAGTGTAAATTGAATTTGAATAAACAAATAAATAGGAATGAGCTTGAATGAGAAAAAAAACACCTTTTCCGCCTTTTATTATTTTTTTACATTTCCCGCAAATTAAAACGGTGATCTAGTAAATGTATTATTTGTACGTTTTACATTACAGACGAACTGGTCCAATTATCCCGGAAAGATCAGTTTACAGAAATGGTGTAAAATAGTAAATGTGTTCCGCTACATCATGGGTTCCGTGAAAGACGGTGCTGCGAGACCCAGCTCATTGAGCTTGTTGATGAACCATCCAAAAACTTTTCCTCAGGTAAAGTCCTATTTGATTTTAGTAAAACCTTCGACAAAGCAGCGCTCTGTTCTAGGGGCTCTGTTATTCCTACTCTACATAAATCTCCCTGACACGGTCACCTCCCAGTTACGGCTATTCGCCGATGATACTGCCGTTTACCTTCAATATCTTCTCTGTCTGATTGTCAAATGATACAAAATGATCTCTTTAAGCTGGAATTTTTTGACAAATTGTAGGACATGGAGTTTATCCCTAGGTAAATGCCAGGTCCTCGATATCACATGTACGTAGCAGAAAGTCCCTTCCCTTGTAATCTTCATGGTCAAACACTTTCCCCAGTTTAGGATGGAAAATACCTTGGTGTAGACATTAGCCAAGATCTCAGCTGGAATACACACATCTCCAGAATAACAACAAACGCAAATAGAACATTAAGCTTTATCAAAAGTAGCATGCATCAAAACAAAACATGAACATATCAAATCACTTTTTTACAAAACATTATTCAGACCACAGTTTGAGTACGTATCATCTGTTTGGTCGCCATACACATAATTTAATACACATAAGCTGGAAATGGTCAAGCGATGCACAATCAGATGGGTCAACAATGATTACTCTAGAGATATCAGTGTTACAGACCTGCAGAACACCTTTGGCTGGAGCACCCTTGAGAACGGGCGTCAAGTCTCCAAACTGGTTATGTTCTACAAAATATACTACAATCTTGTAGCAATCTCCCCACCCAATTATCTAGAGGTCCCAAATAGGCTTACAAAACATATGAACCGCCCTCAGTCTCCGCCAAACCCATGCAAACTCTGACTTCTTTAAGTACTCTATTTTTCCCCATACCACAGTCCTGTGGAATAGGTTACCCCCAGCATATTGCAACCCTGTCTGATCTTGAATCGTTCAAGCAGGCAGTGACCCAGCCCAGTTGTTAATCATATTTCTTTATGTCATCATAGGGGAAAAGTCTACAAACTTTGATTGAATTTGGATAAAACTGACGGAAGGTGATTATTTTTATCTAACGAATTGTCAGAGTGATGTCTCGTGACTACTCAAGACCACAATCCACCCTTTGAAACACACCAGATTCAGAGAAATGAACAAACATATTTAAAAAGCTACATATTGCACCGCCATCTTCCTTGGACAGAACTGGCTGACGGGAAAGACTATCTGCATCCGCATCGGAGTTTACTAGACTTGTAAGATTTGGTGAACTCAATAGAAGACAACGAAGAAATCTACAATTGACTTGTAATATCCAGTTTAATCTTAGAAAAATGATTAATGCCTGTTACAACCTCGTACTTTTGACATTTCAGATAATCAGCAGACTTATCAGTAATGACCTATCACAGTGATAAACGTTTCCTATGATGGGCTGGGTATTTTTTCCACTTTATCAAAACCTTTTTTGCTCTATTCAAACCCAAAACCATGGAATGCAATAAAGTTTGGAGTTTACTTTGGTTTTGCTTAATTTGAGTTCGATTTTGCTTTTCATAAATTTTATTTCCTTAGTTTAATTTTTAAATGTTTTTCCCTACCAGACCAATTCTACATTCTTGTGTGTTTTTGCTTTGATATTTGCATATTAACATATTATAACCAGAACATTACGAGCTATCCTGATCTTGCACATCTAACAATGCCTGGCAATGAATCCAACCTTTAGTCCTCGAAAATCCAAGTTATCAGATTGGTTCAATATTCGTACTTCAGCTTTCTTTTCAGAAATCTTTCTATACAAGAATGTTGCCGAAATATGGACATATGCTAATAATTATGCTACCTCTTTCAGAGAAAGGAAACACTGAAGATCCAGTAAATGTCTATTACTTGTATTCTTTGTAGTTTTAGAATTCATAGTTGCATTTAATTTAACAGCACAATGCACTAAATACATTATTTAACGTGAATGTGGAGATTGTTGCTTTTGTGAGAATCAGTTTCTGCAGTAAGTGAATGCCTGGCAAAAAATGGTTAAAAAGACACCACTTTGACTTAATATTTATTAATTTTAGTGAAGTATTTGACATGGCCAATCATCTAAAACTATTACATAAATTACATCATCATGGTGTGCGTAATGGGGGTGGTTGTAGTTGTGTAAATATGGTAGGGTCAGTGTGGTGGAGTACTTCATGACGTGAAAAACGGTTCTTCCAGAAGGGAGTTATTGATCTGAAGAATACAGAATACAATGTCATGGCACGGACAACTCTGTCATATTGTGGATTAAATCTTTCGAAGTAAGGCACAAACTGTTGTTTTAAAGGTGAATCAACGTCAGAGATTTTCGACATAATAGGCTACCTCAAGGCTCAGTACTAAGACCATTGCTTTTTTTTTCTTGTACATTAACGACACAAATCAATTCAGTCTGAAGTTTGTCTATTTGCAGATGGCACTGTCACACACATAATACTTGCAGGAGTGCACTACCCTGCAATAGGATCTGGACAAATTGGTGAAGTGGAAAAAGTTGTGGGAAATGGAATTCAACCATTTGTAAAGTACTAAATATTTTTAGAAATAAATGACAAATATCCTTTTAAAGACTGGTTGCAACATTTGATAAAATGAGTTAATTAAAACAGTAGAAATAGTTTGCTGACCAACTGACAGTGAACCAGATCATTTGATTCCTGTATAACCTGTTCAACTTGTGTTTGCAAACAGGGATAAATTCCAGTCTATCTGGGTATTACATAGCCAACAAACTACATTGTATCAATGCTTGGAAACATTTAATCCATTCATCAATGTTATACATCAACAGTGAGAACATGATGATAACTACTTTGATCAAGTTATCAATAATTTATTAGTGTAATTTTGTTATCACACGTACAATGTACTTACAAAATGAAAATAATCAGGTGCATTCCACTGCTAATCAGTCTTCAGAGTTATCCAAAAACCTTTAATCAACAAATATGTGTGCATGAAACAGTTTGTAACATGAATCATCATCACCCCCAATTAACCTTCAACACTTTTGCTATCTGAACGATGCATACAAATAATTTTCAGGTACATGTAAGTTATGAATTAATATTCATTATTTCATTGAAATGACCATATTCTCTGTTCTGAGTCTCCCAGTTCACACCACAACAAATGATCAATTTTTAAATCCAATGATTTAATACTGTGTAAAATAACTTTTTATCACAGTTTTTCCCCGCTCTGTCTCTATATATAAAAAAGAACATCACAAAGACAAATTTGCATCAAAGACATTTATGTGCAAATATCTGGGCCAGCAAGTGCTAATGTTTGAACTGTTTATTAGGAATGCAAGTGAGCAAACGTCTTCATTATACCTTTATAAAAATACATTGTATACATCACAGGGATCAGGAAATTTTGAAATCTCAATCGGTCCGGACAAGTCGAGGGTACATCGTCAACCCCCCCCTCCCTCACCCCCTTCCTCGAAAAAAAAGTTACAAAAACGTAAAAAAAAAAAAAAAAAAATGATTTTTTTTTTACGTGATTTATATATTTTTCAACCAGCTTTTCATTGTTGTGCATGATCATGGAACGGTTAAAGTATTTAGTTGCCTCCTTTGGATTCCAAAATGTTTCCAAAAATGAAAATGTTTTTCTTCTTTCATTATTGATTAGTAAATCTCACGAGTCGATAAAATAAATGCGCCGTTCACGTGGAGCTTTCCATTTTCTAAGGGATAAACTTTACATAATTTTCGCCATAAAAGAATAAGAAACGGAATTTCTAAGTAATAAGAAAAATATCGAGCCAGTTTTCATAAATAAATATAATAATTTCCAATTGATTTTATCATTGAAAGTGAGTTCAATTTCGATTAGAACTGATTACGTTCAAAGTCACCCCCACAAAGTTTTGTAATAATCCATGTGTCAGGAATAGGCTATTAAATTTTTGTCGTTTTGTTTTGAATAATTTTTTTATGCTTATCGGGTTGCCAGACCGATTAACATTATCTGTCGGCTTGCCCTTCCGACTTTCGGAAGCATTTACTACCGGTTGCCGGTCCGGTTATTTGTTTCGTTATTATTCTCCCGATTATTTTAAGCCGGTTTGCCATTTCGGTCATTTGATTTTTTGAACATCGCAAATATGTTGCGTTGTGCCATTTCAACAATAAATCGAAAGGCATTGAATGCCCTAACATGATACATTATATAGCCGGCACTATTTGAGTAATAAAAATTAACTCTTGGGTTTTATTTTTTAATAATTTCTTTCATCTGTTTTCTTACCGGTCAAAAGTACACGTGGACCGAATCGTTTTTAATTAAACCATAATAACACATAATGACAGGTAATGTTGGCAAAGTGTAGGTAATGATTAGCGGCCTAAAGACAATCGGTCCGGCATAGAGTCAATCGGAGCTGCAAACAACAAATCAATAACGTGTTAGCGACGCCCGAGGACCAATTAGGTAAAGACCGCCGCGGGTTATTAACATGACACGTTTATTGGGGTATTGGATAGGTGCTAATAACACAGATGCTATGTGTAATTACACAAGCAACTCCTTTTGTCATATTTGAATGATTTTATGACTTTTTCAAAAAAATCTCAGACCGATTTTTCAGCAACTTTTGGTGACGTGAATCGGTCCAGCAAGTTGAAAATCGGTCTAGACCGGCAAATTTTCGGTTTTCCTGATCCCTGATACATCATATGTTTACAAAGGATGAAATAATACTTTCACTAAATGTTTGTCTGTAACTTCACACTGTGCATTATTAAAGAAATTCAACTATTCACCTACTGGGCAATCATCACTCAGCCAACTTTAAAATACACATGCTTTACTTGAGCATAGAAAGGAATGTTGTAATGTTACATAGAAATACATGTAAACATTTGAACAGTCGAGGTCAATTTCAATCTCCCTGGAAAGAAAATCTTACTGAAGGTAAACTGTAATTAAATACAATAATCACTGAAGGTAATGCTAACTCCTATATACCACCTTCACACAGTAATTCTACATCTTTATTAGTTGCTTTGATACAGTAAAGAAATAAAAGTCCTGAATATGGGTGCAGGATACTTGGTTGCAGTTGTCTGTTGAAAAGTATATAAGGAAGTTTCAACTGATTCTGGCAAAAATATTATCTGAGCACAGCATGCCGATGATATGCACAACTAAACTTGATACAAATCATATCTTTGAAATTTCATGAATTTTAGACAGTGTATGCTGAGGAACAATGCCCCCAGCAAAACAACTAAATGTTTACATTTCTTAAAATATTAAAGGGCCATAACTCAATGAAAAATTGTCTGCAAATTAATATACAAAACTAAGCTTGGTACTAATCACTCCTGTGAAGTTTCTTTAAATTCTGGCTAGTGGTTACCAAGAAAAAGCCCAGAAATATCTATGTACACTATATGTACATGTATGCAACTAGACTTTCTTCAAGAAAAACATGTCTGCTGCCGGACTCCCACCAACAGTGACACTGATCTTTGATACATTGACCTCAAACTCATCAATAAAAGGGATTCAATAGTTATGACCAATATGTCTAGGTTGTATCATCCAATTGTTCTTCAGTTTTTGAAGGCAGACTTGTGGAGACAATAACTTGATGAAAATATCTGTGTGCAGCATGTCAAAGGCATGTAAAAATAGGGTTGGCACTAATCACTACAGTAAAAATTCATTGAATTCCAGATAGTGATTTCCGAGAAATAGTCCGCTCAAAATTTGTATACAGACACACTGATGGTCGGACAGACAGGCAGATGGACAGACAGCATATTTCCAATATAGCCCCCATATACTTTGTATCTTGGAGTACAACAATGCAGATATCATATTAGTTTTAGCAAAGAAAGTCTACTTCTCCTTTAGATATTTTGAAGACTTATGAAGATGCATTTTGCATTGTTCTTTAAGCTGACCAATATACCAGTGATATTATAGTGTCAGCTTTTCTACTACACAACATTCAGCTAACATGTCTTTTCATTAAAGTTAAAACTTATTGAGTAACCTCACATTTATGTAAGAATACATCACTGTTTCCTCAGATTTCATACCCTGTGTAGGGGTTATTCAGATGTGATCACCAATGTAAGGGGCCATGCACAAGGACAGAACTTTTCAGAAAAATATCTGGTATAAAACATAGCACCTTAAATTCATGTTGTCCAACTTATGGACTAGTGTTAATATAGATCTCTTCAACCCTTGACTGTAAGTCCAGGAGTCTGTCAATATCCTAGAAACTTATTTTCACGACCTCAGACATCATCCAGGTCTTCTTTTTCCTCCTCAAAGATTTCTTCTTCACTATCGTCGGTAGTTCCCCTATCCCCTTTTACTGCATCTTCCTCTTCTGAATCTGGTACATGTTCTTGTGCTGTATCAAGTATCTGCAGAAACAATGACTTGACAAACCCTTCCAACTTGTTCTTCTCTTTCAGTTCTACCAGCTCATTACTGTGTGCCTGTGTACAGATATGAAGCTCTCTTCAATTATTAAAGAAAGTGCAGTAAAGTAACATAAAAGGTCAGTATGGTAACGCTAAAATCAGAAGTGTTAGTTCAATATGAAGCCCTTATTCTAATGTCATTGGTATATGAAACTTACTGTTCATTCAATAAATATTTCATTGTGTTAACCATTAATCATTATGCAGCATTTATTAACTACTCATATATATATATACACACATATTATATAGTCATATATATCAAATTAATAAAATAATTTGGGAAGAAGAGCAGCAATAAAGACTTAATTTTTCACCAAACTCTGAGGGCAGCAGCTTTAAACATGTGCAGCAAATTCTTCTATGTACATGTATAATCACCAACACTAAATCATGTGCTGCTGAACAGAAAGTATGAGTTAAATGTCACATCGGTATATCTGTACATATACAGAAGAACCAATGGGCTAAGTTAGTATAGTTGAACCAAACAGAACATACTCATGTATTACCAAATAAACATTTATTCCCTGTTCTTGTAGAAGTCGGATGTTTGCCACTTCATGACCTAGCATATGATTTTTTTCATTTTTGCTGTAGGAGTCTTCTGTTGTAACCAGAAACGCAAATTTATCACTGAAAAAAAAAGAAAAACATAAATGAACAAAAAATGAAAATAAATCACTGAAATTGGTATGAACAAGAGCTGTCCCTCCCAAGTGACGAATGCCCCCGAAAGAGGTGCCTCACAGTCTGTGTCCTCTCCATGTGCTCAATAAATGTGCTATGTAATTTTAAAATCCTTCCATGCATGACAGAGTAATCATGCATACAGTATTCCATTACTTTAAACACTAAGTGTGACCTTGACCTTTGAGGTAGGGACTTGGGTCTTGCACGCGACACATCCGCTTGATGTGCTAGACATTTGTGCACAGTTATTTTAAAATCCTTCAAAGCATAATAAAGTTATAGTCCGGACACAAATGTATGCATATATACAGGATTCCATTACCTATAAACTCTAAGTGTGACCTTGACCTTTGTGGTAGGGATGTGGGTCATGCACGCGACACGTCGTCTTGATGTGCTAGACATTTGTGCCAAATTATTTTAAAATCCTTCAAGGCATGACAAAGTTACAGTCCGGACACGAATGTGTGCATATATGGTTATATAGAGGAATCCATTACCTTCAAACTCTAAGTATGACCTTGACCTTTGAGCTAGGGACGTGGGTCTTGCACGCGACATGTCGTCTTGATGTGCTAGACATTTGTGCCAAGTTATTTTAAAATTCTTCAAGGCATGACAAAGTTACAGTCCGGACACGAATGTGTGCATATATGCTTATATAGAGGAATCCATTACCTTCAAACTCTAAGTATGACCTTGACCTTTGAGCTAGGGACGTGGGTCTTGCACGCGACACGTCGTCTTGATGTGCTAGACATCTGTGCCAAATTATTTTAAAATCCTTCAATGCATGACAAAGTTACAGTCCGGACACGAATGTGTGCATATATGCTTATATGGAGGATTCCATTACCTTCAAACTCTAAGTATGACCTTGACCTTTGAGCTAGGGACGTGGGTCTTGCACGCGACACGTCGTCTTGATGTGCTAGACATGTGTACCTAGTTATTTTAAAATCCTTCAATGCATGACAAAGTTACAGTCCGGACACGAATGTGTGCATATATAGAGGATTCCATAACCTTCATACTCCAAGTGTGACCTTCACCTTTGAGGTAGGGATGTGGGTCTTGCACGCGACACGTCGTCTTGATGTGCTAGACATGTGTGCCAAGTTATTTTAAAATCCTTCAATGCATGACAAAGTTACAGTCCGGACACGAATTTGTAAGTGGGGACGCACGGACGGACGGACAGACGGACGGACGGACGGACGGACGGACAGACGGACAGACGGACAGACGGTCAGACGGTGCGATTTTAATATGCCACCCTTCGGGGGCATAAAAAGTACTCAAACTGGAAAGCCATCTCTGTTGAAATATGAGTATACATGTCTCAGAAAAACAAAGTAAACTTTATGGCTGGGAAGTTACTATTTTGTAAAACCCTGAACTGAAAAAGAAAAGAACTTTCCATGAGACACATAATTATTGAGAAACATGCTATTATATGTAACTATATCACTCACCTTAGTACAAGTCCACTTGCCTGGTGGGTATGGTCAATTTTGACCCTAGAGGCATGATTTGAACAAAATAAGTGGAAAACCATTAGACAATGTTATATACCTAATAGGTTTTCTTATAAACGTCTTTGTAAACAAGTGACCCCCTGGGCAGGGTCAATTTTGACCCGGGGGTCATAATTTGACCAATCTTAGTACAGGTCCACTAGACAATGCTACATGCTAAATATCTAAGCTCTAGGCCTTGTGGTTTCAGAGGTTTTTAAAGTTTTTTCCTAGTTTTTGTCATAGCAAGCAGAGTTCTGCATGGAATGGAATTTTTTTGAACACTTTTGGTAAAGCTCCATGCAATGAACATCCCTGCATAGTTTCATCACCATTGGCTAAGTGGTTTCGGACGAGATGTCATTTGAATCAAAATGTTGACGGACGACGGACAATCATCAATTAGAAAAGCTCACCCTGACAAAGCCAGGTGAGCTAATAACCCTACACCTCTAATACAAGAGGCATGGATACCAACTGTTTAGTTAATAATGGAAGTTTTTTCCTGCTTTGATTTTAATGTGTATATAATAATGTGCTTTGATAGATTGCTATAGCCACTTACAATACAAGAAACAGTCATAACAAGAGCTGTCACATGACAGCACGCTCGACTATTCGAAAGGTTGTTGGTAAAATGGGTTTTTTGTCAAAGAACAGGAGTATTGTGTAATTGTCTGTAAGAATTAAGGTCAAAGATATGAAACTTGTTCAAAGACCTTTGTAAATGTACATTACATTCAAAGCCTTACTCTGGATTCTGTAAGCCAAGTGGAGGGAGGAGGGGATAATTTCAAAGAAATACATAACCTTGTAAATTTGATCATGAATAACTTTGTAACTTTTCAAAATTGAAATGTATAGAATTAAAAAAGCATGACCGCTGCATGCTGCATAATTATTCTATGATATTTCAAAAGAAAGCCATTTCGAGTATTTCCATGTTAGTCTGGTAAAAACTGTGACAAAATTGTGACAAAATTCTAAGTTAAAAGGGGCATAAATGTCAAAAATCAAAAACATTCATTGGTGAAGATGTTGACAGTAAACATACATTTTAAGTCCATAAAAAAAATCAAAGTTAAAAAGGGGCATAAATCTGTCAAAAATCAAAACAGAGTTATGGGGATTGTTTCCTCAGATGTAGATGTTGATGGTAGACACATACTTTGAGTTTCAAGTCAATACCTTTGATAGTATTCAAAACATTTGACTTTATAAAATCTTTTACCAAATATTCTAAGTTAAAAAGGGGCATAAATCTGTCAAAAATCAAAACAGAGTTATGGGGATTGTTTCCTCAGGTGTAGATGTTGATTGTAGACACATACTTTGAGTTTCAAGTCAATACCTTTGATAGTATTCAAGATATTTGAATTTATAAAAATCTTTAACAAAAAAATCTACATTACAAAGGGGCATAAATCTGTCAAAAATCAAAACAGAGTTATTAGGATTGTTTCCTCAGGTGTAGATGCTGATGGTAAAGATATATTTTGAGTTTCAAGTCAATACCTTTGATAATTTGCAAGATATTTGAATTTATAAAAAACTTTAACCAAAAATTCTAAGTTAAAAAGGGGCATAAATCTGTCAAAAATCAAAACAGAGTTATGGAGATTGTTTCCTCAGGTGTAGATGTTGATGGTAAACATACAGTTTGAGTTTCAAGTCAATACCTTTGATAGTATTCAAGATATTTGAATTTATAAAAATCTTTAACAAAAAAATCTACGTTACAAAGGGGCATAAATCTGTCAAAAATCAAAACAGAGTTATGAGGATTGTTTCCTCAGGTGTAGATGCTGATGGTAAAGATATATTTTGAGTTTCAAGTCAATACCTTTGATAATTTGCAAGATATCTGAATTTATAAAAAACTTTAACCAAAAATTCTAAGTTAAAAAGGGGCATAAATCTGTCAAAAATCAAAACAGAGTTATGGAGATTGTTTCCTCAGGTGTAGATGTTGATGGTAAACATACAGTTTGAGTTTCAAGTCAATACCTTTGATAGTATTCAGGATATTTGACTTTATTAAAAACTTTAACAAAAAATTCTAAGTTAAAAAGGGGCATAAATCTGTCAAAAATCAAAACAGAGTTATGAGGATTGTTTCCTCAGGTGTAGATGTTGATGGTAAAGATATATTTTGAGTTTCAAGCCAATACCTTTGATAATATGCAAGATATTTGAATTTATAAAAAACTTTAACAAAAAATTCTAAGTTAAAAAGGGGCATAAATCTGTCAAAAATCAAAACAGAGTTATGGGGATTGTTTCCTCAGGTGTAGATGCTGATGGTAAAGATATATTTTGAGTTTCAAGTCAATACCTTTGATAGTATTCAAGATATTTGACTTTATTAAAAACTTTAACCAACACAGACGCCGACGCCGGGGCGAGTGCAATAGTCTCCTTATTCTTCGAATAGTCGAGCTAAAAATGAAAAAGTTTTTGTCTAAAATCTGTAACACGACAGCAGAATCAAGGAATCAAATATTCTTGGTGTAGGGTGTCACAAATGATAAACCTTTGAAGATTGTTGGGAACAACATTTCAGAGAAGGTGCATCCATCCAGCAATACCTGACATGCCAAGAATAAGAGGTAGTAACATGTGCAACAATCATCACTCTGTCTCTTGTTGTTATCTCCCCTTACTATATTTAGTTTTCAAACTAGTCTACAAGCAGGCAACACCCAATTGCCTTGGTACACCTTATGTTTATACATTGTCTTACCTTGTGCTTCAACAGTTTCTAGTGTATGGCAGATATGTAGCTCATGTGTGAAACAAGATCTCATTGTAGAGGTCACATACTTGTATATTTTCACATACTGCATATTAACTGCTACATACATGTATCTACATGCTCAAGATACAGATGGCACAGTCTAACTTAGGACAAAAATAGAACTTGGCTACTTCCATGTCATGGAAATTTATACAATGCAGGACCATGTACAGATATAACCGACTAGTACTTACTTGTTCCTAAAACTCTCTCGTAATAGTTTCTCAGCTAAAACACTGTACTGTACCTCCAGATCTGAAAGAATATACATGTTCCAGTAATATGTGGCTTCATATACACAACAGATTCATGTAATACTAATTCTAATACGGACCCTACATGATTTTTTTCATAGAGAGTACTTTTGTTTTCAGCTCTGTTCCATGAAATTTTCTTCGATATTATCAGAGTTTTCATTAATACCAGTACAAACAGACGGTGATGACTAATTACTAAAATGTCTCTTTTCAGATTCATTTCAGCCTTTGATAATTTTATTTGGCTGCTGCTAAGCTTTTTTTCAAGTAATTTATATGCGTATCTCTTTCACTAAATGTGTGAAATTTATTAAGTATACATTATACTTATCCTGTAGTTAACTTACAATGCCCTGACCATGTGGGTGTGGGTTTTACTTGAAATTGTGATTCACCACCAAGAAGTTTTGCAAACACTGGTTCAATAAATTCATACGGATCTGAAAGAAAAGTTACACAAATATTTAATAAGACAGTCATTATCTAAAGAAGTTTCCATGTTTAAGATTTCAGCAAAGTCAATCTATATTGAAATAGAGAATAAGAGAAAATATGAAAATGTATGGACTGGCCATACCTAATACATGTTGACACATTAAAAGACTCATTTCATTTTTTCAAAATGGAAATAAAGAAATGTAGGACTTTAGTTCCTAGGACATCAGTCATAAGCTTACATTTCTTATGTAAGGTCCACCTATGTGGTGTGCTTAAGGGCTTATGTCCTTTCACCTTTTGAAAGGGTACAGACACATGCAAAATGTATATATAATTATGGTAGATATAAAACATTGTTTGATAATATTTGTGTCAGACATTGCAAAAGTAATTGAATTTGTGTATTTATATCAGATTTTTGGGGTTGTACAATGTAGAGTGTGGGAAAAGAGGTAAAATTTCTGCAACTTGCACCTTGTATTAAAACCATTACTAAATTAAAAGTACCTTTATCAGATGTAACCTGTTCTATTTTATGATCAGCTGGTAGTGTCAACTGTGGTTTAAAATTCCTTGCAGTAAATGCAGACTCTATTATACGCAAGTATTTTGCCCCTCTAATTCGTTCTTCAACTGGCATTTCTGAAAATTAAGACATGACACAATTTATAAACATGTCTCCGAACATGAACAAATATGGAATCAATTCTGCATATATAATTCTGATAGGGTGACACATTAGAATCACAACTGACTACTTTGGACAATTCGTGCACAAATGAGTGAAAACTCCAATTCACTGACTTGTTGTTAGTAAAGTGTTTTTTCTAACAAAAAAACATAAATACATGTATATCGTATGGTCTTTTTGCCAGCTTAAGCTATGTTAAGTGTGTTTGAAGTTACAAATTTGAAATTGTCAGACAATTTCTTTCAGACATGATCTAGAAGTCTATGACAATGTTACAATCTGCCAAATCATCTGCAAATAATTACTGACAAAGGAAATTATTAAAAGATTCATCCCATATATGATATTTAGACAACAAATGTAATGATGTGCAGGTGAAATCCAGAAATGGCAAATATATACATACCGGTAGCACAGTTAGCACTTAATTAACAGGTTGTAGTCATATTTCAGAAGCATTTGTAACCACACCTAAATTAATTTATATACATACTAGCTTAATCTGAGCTAATGTCAGCAACCTATTTGATTTTTTAACCATTTTGAACAACATGAACTAGATGAAATAATACCATAAACATAATGTTAACTACAAACCATTTATTATGCCAAGAAACAAAGGTGCAAATATATATGGCTGGAAGTTGACTGCCACTTTATTTATATAAATTAGATGAACAAAAGTCTTTAGTAATGTTAGCACATCAATGTTGTAAAAGTTCTCCATCAAATGCACTTCAACCTGGAACACAAATAACAGGGCAAAAATGACCTCGTATATTATCATATTTATTATAACCAAGAAGGCCAACATGGCCTGAAAAACAAATAAAGATGGCCAAAATAGCTTTAAAATACAATTAAGAGAGCCAATATGGTCTGAAATAAAAACAGTTTACGATAAACAAATCTACACTGGGACTACACTCTTTGCACAGTTCTATCTACAGGAATACAAGCAATAAATATGCTCACTGACATGTGACATAACGCTTCACACTTTCAACATATTTCTTGATCTTGTCATTCAGTACTGAATGTGTACTGTAGGTATATATACAAATAATTAAGCTTTCACATTTCAGAATTACAAAAAAATTAATTTGGTGAAATTGATCTAGGCTACATGTATTAACCTCAAATGTCACCTGTTGATATTATTACCAGTTCAGCAGACTTGAATTTATAAATTGATTCATACATTTTTCAGTAGCCACTACAGCGATGCTATTATTACTATACAAGTGTTAAGATGACTAACCTTAGAAAAGAAAGCTTGTTGTCTGAAAGGTACAAAGTTGAATGTACCAATAGCTTTCAAGAGGCAGTTGAGCTGTTCTGACGAATATCCTTGGGTATCTTCTATGTACTGGTTACACGCTGTCTGCAGGACCGTTTTGTTATAATGCTGTCCAAGTATACAGTACCACAACATCTGAACAACCAATTCTGTATCTAATTCTGCCATCACAGACTCTGATGCAATCAACAATGGTAAAATTTTAAGTAGCAAAGTGTTAACATACTGACTATCTATAAACCTTGCCAGCAATGTTTTAATATCAGTGACTGTTAATGCACTAAAGTTCCTTTCCAACCATTTATTCATGAGAGTTACCTCCTGCTGACTGTCTGCTCGTTTGTGAATTTCCTTTAAAATCATAAAAACATCACACACTGACATGTGGGTGATATTGTCTGTGAGAAGTTGATTTAGAACTTGAAATATCATATTATGATGTGTTGGAGCTGTGGCATACAGCTCGACCAGCATGGACATACAAATAGATCCGGGTCTGTTAGAAATATAGTTCCAAATCTTCCTGGTAACTGTTTCAAAATCTCTGTTTGCATTGTCACTGAAATTAGTTTTGTCAACCTGTCTAAGTAGTCTGAGGAAGTCCAGTAGTTTATCTACACTGTATGCATTGTTCTCATTCATCACTGTCATAAAATTTGTGAAGACTTTGATATAGCATTTTCTAGAAAAATCCTTTAAATTGTATCTGAATAGCACTAACTTCATTAAATCTTCTGTTGTTAACATATGAACCTGTTGAGTTACAACATCAAATATTTCATCAACAGCCTGTTTATTCTTATGCATACTATACACACTATTGCCTTGTTTTGTCAATGAACACAGGTTCAGCAAAGCTTGCCTGCCGCAGAAACCAGTCACTATATTGTATGGCACTTGCAGCTTAAAACAAAGACTATTATAGGCTTTTGACGTTTTCAGTGGTTGCTCAAGTTCACAATACCACTCCACTGGAGTAGGGTAGTGTAATACACCCGAGTAAGAGGAGTATTTATCCATGTACAGTGACGGTTTCAAGGCTCGTATTACAGCTGGAATGCCGGTCAACCTTACTTCATAGCTAATCCTTACTTTCAATTCATCTGTTTTTGACTTTTGGCGTTCTTCTTCCTCCTTTGCACTCACACGCAGAAATTTCATCATATCCTCATAATTCTGTTTCGCATCTATCTTCTTTGCTCTATTAATTGACACCGAGTGTTGATAACCCTTTTTTCTATTTGAGAAATTACTGATAAAATGCATCTGCAGATACATTTTCAATTTGTTTGGCCTAATTTTATCTACACACAAACTGTGGTGTTGATATCTAAGGCAGCTCAGAATCATGGAATAACTCATCCCTTGTGCCTTCAACATCTTTGTGTAGATCATCGTGATGTTTGTTCCTTATCTTGAACCAGCACTGATCATGCTGCTTGCTACATTTCACAGATTGTTTTCATTCCCAAACCAACACAACAACCTTAAAAAATATAGAGACACATCATATTATAAGATTTATCCAAAAACTCTAACACCCTTTACCCTGAAGCGGAAAGTTACTTTTCGGAATTCTAACACTGCACTTTTAACAGGCTGACCAAATTGTCCAATCAGGCTTCCAAAAATAAACTTTTTTTAAACAAAGTCCTTTTAAACATTTAACATTTATTACAACAATGTACAAAGTTCAAAGGTAGAGCATAAATCAACAAGTGAATAAAAGTCATCTTGAGAAATTTTAAGTTTGAAATAAACGAAAAATACATTTTTGAAAAACTTTAGTGCAAATCTACATGGAAGTTTCTGAAAGACATAGGAAATGTTATTTGAACCAATAGGGTATGAAAAAACTCAACATCACCACAGATCACTGGGCTATTGCTTGTGCCATGTTGCACTTCTACATTCACTTGCCATACATTTTATATGTGAAATCAGAAAAAGCCCTAGCGCAAAAAAACATACCTTTGAGCATTTTTTATTTTGGGTTCAATTTAATTAAGTGTGCATTTACTATGAATCTGAGCTGTTTTAGAGCTTTTTGCTCAATGTATTAGTTTTCAAGAAAATGCCCAAAATATATTTTGACAATTCGGAGACAAATTTTAAGAAGAAAACATGAATAATTCAGAAATTCCATTTTTTTTCTTGATGTCCTTGTCATAGCTGATGAAGAAAATCATTTTTGAAAAGCTGATTTTTGAAAGACCAACTGAGCAATTTAATCAGCCTGTTAAAGCACCTTGCAAGGGTGTTGTCAATACCATTTTTTCATGTCTTTGGTATTTAAAAATGTGCTACTACTGGGGATCAAACTCTAGAAATAAGATATAAAATATTATTATGAGGTGGAATGGTATTATATCTCAACATTTGTTATGAAGCTGGTGACCCTAGCCTCATTGTCACATGTCCGAGTGATGCACTACCTCTGAGCTATGAAGACAAGCTACATTAACATACAATTTAAAGAAATATATATCGCTGGTATTACATCTTGGTTTTAAATACTTTTAGTGTACATTCAATCTTAGTTCAAAAATAAAATTAAAACTACAAAAGTTACAAGTCGCGAAAACACATGATTGTCTAACGCAACGTAGACAATGACCAACAATTCTGATTAACATTTGTTTTGAAAATACTGTTTTTGTTTGTGCACTTACTGATTAATTGATTGTACAGAATCATACTCGCATAAACGTTAAATGAAGTGAAACGTGAAAATGAATATTCTTGTAATAGGTGCGTCATTCAACTTTGGTATCGTGTGATTTGAATTCCGACGGCAATGGTTACATTTCAGCGGAAAGGAACTACAGTCTATTCTACTTTTTTCCCTTTGATTGCTTATAGTCCCGGCCGACCCAGGGATTCTCCCTGGGCGAACTTGCCAAGACTCCTGACAGGCACAGGTTAAAGAGAGACAGATGCAGATAAAAAGGAAACCAGACCCTAGCTTCTATCTGCAAAAAGTTTTTCTATCGTATATCTAGCTATCTTGTCAGTTGCCTCACACCTCTCGCGAGTATAATGGGCAGGGTGCACGCCGGGTGTTAATAAAAGATAAAATAAGATAACTGCAAGAAATCTCTTACACTTAGGAGTATCAATTAAAATTGTAAAAACTGTTTAAAATAGTAAAACAATAAAATGTTTAAAAACAACTGTTGAACGATAAATAACTGAGCTTGGCCACTGCCTGATTGAATGATTCAAGATCAGGCAGGATCGCAATATGCGTGGGTAACCTATTCAGACTGTACGAGTACTTAAAAAAGTCCGAATTCGCATGGGTTTGGCGGACACTAAGGCGGGTGCATATGTCTTATTAACCTTATTAATTGTTTGGGCTAACTAGATAACTGGGGAGGGAGATTGCTACAAGATTATAGTATATTTTGTAAAACATAACCAATTTGGAGGCTTAGTTTATACTAATTTATTTTAGCTCGATTGTGAAGAAAGCTTGTAGCTTATCGAGTCAGTCTTGAGTCCGCTTCCTGGAAAAACCAGTACTGGTGTCATATGAGGAATTACGGTCGTGACCCCAGTGGGGCTCGAACCGCAACCTCCGGGATGAGCGGCTGACACCTTAACCTCTACACCACCGCTCCCATCTTGACACCTGTTCTCAAGGGTGCTCAAGCCAATGGTGTTCTGCAGGTCTGTCACACTGGTAGCTCTAGAGTAATCGTTTTTTACCCATCTGATTGTGCGTCGCTGGACCAACTCCAGCTTGTGAATATTAACTTGGGTGTGTGGAGACCATACAGATGATACGTACTGTAATTGTGGTCTGACTAATGTTTTGTAAGAGAGTTTTTCATGTTTTGTTTTGATGTTACGTTTGGGGAAGCCTAGTGTTCTTTTTCATTTGTTGTTATTCTGGAGATGTGTGTCTTCCAGCTGAGATCTTGGCTGATGTCTACACTAAGGTATTTTGCATCCTTAACCGGCGAGAGTGTTTGACCGTGAATCTTATAAGGGAACTGGATGGGTTTTCTGCTACATGTAATATTGAGGACCTGGCATTTACTAGGGTTAAACTCCATGTTCCACAGTTTTTCCCAAGTTTCTAGCTTAGAGATATTATTTTGAAACCTTTGTCAATCGGAAAGGGAAGTAACTGCAAGGTAAACGGCAGTATCATCAGCAAATAGCCGCACCTCGGAAACGCACCGTGACAGGAAGATCATTTATGTTGAATAGGAATAACAGAGGTCCTAGGACAGAGCCCTGGGGGACCCCAGTTGTTACAGGGACTTGATCAGACGTGCAACCGTTAACCACTACTGACTAAGATCTACCTATTAAAAAGGACCGGATCCAAGACACAGTTTGACTGGGGACACCATGTTCCTGGAGTTTAAAATAATAATTTGAGGTGGTTGACTTTGTCGAAGGCTTTACTTAAATCAAGTAAGACGAGGTAGGTCTGTTTACCTGAGGATAGGTTTTTGGATATTTCGTCAACTAGTTAAATGAGCTGGGTCTCATAGGACCGTCTTTCACGGAACCCATGTTGCAGCTCATAGAGTATGATGTGTTTTGAGAGATGCGTGGATATATTAGATGCAAGTTTCTCACCTATGAGATACATATTTCCGCGCATTTACCCATGTGAGATAAACTTATCTCACATCGCTTATCTCACATCGCTGCCGGACTATTTTTACGTTAATTGTAAGCAGACATAAAAATCGAAAAATGACTGTAAAATTGTTATTTTGAAATAAACATAGGGTTGTTGGCATTCAATTTCTATAGCAGTTTTGAAGTAAAATTCGAGAAAAAGTTGATTTTCATTTTTTCATCCCCATCCTGTATTTGCACTTATTCCTTCTTACTTGTGTGAAAATGCGATTTAAACGGTGAGAAAATAAATCTACCATGTCCATAGGACCGTCTTTCACGGAACCCATGTTGCAGCTCATAGAGTATGATGTGTTTTGAGAGATGCGTGGATATATTAGATGCAAGTTTCTCACCTATGAGATACATATTTCCGCGCATTTACCCATGTGAGATAAACTTATCTCACATCGCTTATCTCACATCGCTGCCGGACTATTTTTACGTTAATTGTAAGCAGACATAAAAATCGAAAAATGACTGTAAAATTGTTATTTTTGAAATAAACATAGGGTTGTTGGCATTCAATTTCTATAGCAGTTTTGAAGTAAAATTCGAGAAAAAGTTGATTTTCATTTTTTCATCCCCATCCTGTATTTGCACTTATTCCTTCTTACTTGTGTGAAAATGCGATTTAAACGGTGAGAAAATAAATCTACCATGTCCATTGAGTTTGAATAAGGAAATCCCATCCGAGGGTTGAGATACGTCCAAAAACGAGGCTCTGCCGAGTTTTTTGGACATATCTCAACCCGAGGTTGGGATTTCCTTATCCACAACTCATGAACATGTTAGATTCACTTTATGTGTTCTATGACTTTACATAGAATACAGGTTAGCGATATGGGTCTGTAGTTTGCAGGGTCACTAGTTTCACCTTTTTTGAATATTGGGGCGGCATTCGCCTTCGTCCAATCGGAAGGGAGTTGACCAGTATTAAGGGATCTTTTGAAGATTAGTGATACTATGTCAAGGATCTCATAGCGGAGCCCTATCAAGACAATAGACTTTATCATATCAGCAGCCTTATCCACTTTTAGGTTTTGGACGCCTTTGGGGTCAATTTCAATGTTGTCAGAGTCCCATATGAGGTTGGGGGTGTTAACGTCACCAAAAATCAATCTGGTGCCTTTGAGGGATCTGGTTAGATCCAGTTACCTTTCAAACTCAAAGAAGCTTGTGAGATCTTCTCCTTTTGTCGGTAGTAGGCAGCAACATACAAGGGCTTAGAATTGTTCATGTGTATTTTGACCCATAACAGTTCACAATGGGTATCAAAATGTTGCTGCACAGATGAGATACAATTATGTTTAACCAAAATGAAAACGCCAACTCCTTGACCTGTGAGCCTATTTTTGCGAAAAGGGATGTAACCTAAATTCGATTGGAATATTTCACTTGTGATGTGGTCTTTGGTAAGCCATGACTCAGTTTCTCCGACAATATCTGGGTTGTGAGTGTCAAGTAGGTAATGCTTTTTGTTAACAACGGACTGGTAGTTTAGATACATGACCTTGACATTAGAGTAGGGGGGAAGAGGATTAATTTTAGGTTTGGAAGTTGACCTGGAGGGACCTGACGCAAGGCTATCATTTGGAAGAAAAGAGTAAATGTTACGATTACTTGTAGGTGAGTTGCAGGTGCTTGAGATATTTGAGAAATTTATTGAATTGCAATAGGGGCAAAGCCAAGAGAACGAGGTGTCTAAATAGAGAAGCCTGTTATATGAAGTATCCCCTACACATTGGCAAGCAATGTGGTGCCACCTTTGGCATTCATCACATTCAAGTACTTGATCAGTATCTTTGACCTGGAGGCCAAAACTTCCACATGGAAACTTTTTACTAAAATACCCATTGGTTCGTTTACATGCCCGGTGTATAGCAACGATACACGTCATACTACCTTTAGGTTTCTAACCAATTCACTAGATGGGTGGAACACACTTAAGAGCGACTGTGAAATTTCAAGTGCCCCGGCCGGGTTTCAATCCGGGGACTTCCGGATTGGTAGTCCAAAGCCTTAATCAGTCGACCACCGATGACAAGATTTGTTACTGTAAAACGTTGTTTTTACATCATTATTTTGTAATGCTAATATGGTTCTTCTTATTCCGGATAATGTACAGCACTCCTCTGGAGCATCGTCGAACAATCGTGTCTGGGAAAATCAGTGCAAATTATTTTTTAAAATTGTTGTATTGGTAGTCCAGAGCATGAACCAGTCGGCCACCAATGACAAGATTTGTAACTGTAAAACGTTGTTTTTAACCTGCTTTTAATTTGTACTGATTTTCCCAGTCACGATTGTTCGACGATGCCCCGGTGAACAAAGCAGAATCATATAAAATAGACGGGAAATAGTGCATGAAATATAGTATATTGAAAAAAGAAATGTACTTGGCAGGACGCACAGACGAACAGACGTGTGGACAGACGGACGTTGCTATTTTAATATGCCACCCTTCGGAGGCATATAAAACGCGTGAATTATGGAGGTTGGGTATTGTGAAATGTGTTTTCTTTTCCTTTTACTTTGAGAGAAACGGCATTGACATTGTTTCACCATAGTCCAAGGAATCGGTACATGCAATTTTGTCCAAACTTGTACCGTAGTTGAGGATAAAATCCTTGGTAAATATGAAAGTCTTTCCAAAAATCGAGTGTTTCTGCTTTCGGCGTTAATTAGTAGTGTTAATAGATGTTTAGACATGATTTTCTTTTTGAATAATCGGAACAAACTTCAATATTTTCTATGTAATTCTACCTAGTGTCATCTTGTAATGTGTCCTTTTAAAAGAGATGCAGACGTTTTAAGTTGACAAGACACACGAATCTGGCTAATGGGAATGAACCTGAGATGTTCTCCTCAAATACGGCACTGTCTAGACCAAATTGCCTATGCTGATTCCTTACTTTATGTTTAAACAATATTTATTTGCCGTATTTCACAAAGAAAACTGAAAGAGAAGCACAATTCACAAATACCATCCCTCAAGAAAATCATGCGTTTTGATTAGAAGCTGTTGTCAACGCCCTAAACGACTGTCAACGCCGGAGGTTGTACACTGTGGTCTATATGTTTATACTTCCGTGCGCCATTTCTGAGAGATTAAATATTCAATATTTACCCTTACCGAAATACAGTTATACATAAAATTACAGATTTACTGATCTTCGTTATAAATATGTTCAAACTAAAAACGAAGCTGTGCACTTTGTGGCCTCGCTTTGGTTTATTAATTTCAGACTGCCGAGATCTGGTCTGCTTAATAGAGAATATTAGGCTACTGTCTTTTGATAACATGTGATATCAGGTGAGGTAGATGCGGTCGGAAAAGGCGAGGCTCTACCGAGCCTTTTCCGACCGTATCTGCCGAACCTGATATCACATGTTGTCAAAAGGCAGTTGACTAATATTCTATTTATCATGCAAATCTTCATATTGTATATTTTTGACACTTTTAGGGGCCTAAAATAGAATAAATACGGTATTTATTAAAGAAAATGATTTCAAATCACTACATGTGCGTCGAAAAATAGTTCTACATTTCAAAGGACAAAAAATATAAAAATGATACGATAAATGAAATGTTTTGATTACTTTTTATAAATATAGCTTTATAATTACCTTCATGAGACTATTTATCAATGTTTTTCTGTTCTAATGTAATGATATTGTTTCGCAAACAAAATATTTGCAAAGACACACGCAAGAATTTCCAAGTAAAACACTGACATTTCAAAAATGGCGGCGTGGGGCTCAACACCACTGGGGTATTCTAATTGTAAACAAAGGAGGAACTTGAGAGTTGATGAGTAAAAAGTGAGCGGTTAAAAGACAGTTTTCAACTTTTGTTAGGTAGCTGATAGGTTTCAGGCCATTTCTACCACGCATTCAGAACTTACTGTGAAAATTGGATAGTGCTAAAAAAATGAAAATCAACTTTTTCTCAAATTTTGCCTTAAAATTGCTGTAGACGGACAGCAAATGATCTAACTAAGAAAATGAATACCAACAACCCTATGTTTATTTCAAAAATAAAAATTCTACAGGGGATTTTCAAATTTTATGGTGCCTTGCTGTTCGTTTTAAATCATTCAATTTAACTATTTGGGCTGTATTTTTATGCAATAACTACATCATTAACAATGATTTGTAAACAAAAATACAAAAATGATACGATAAATGAAATGTTTTGATTACTTTTTCTCTGTGATTGCACTTGAGGAGTCTTGCTTGTTGAACTGGAAGTAGTCCGGCATGTGGGCGTGGTTACAAAGTGTTATCACGTCAGTGACGTGATATCATTTTAAAATATCGGACGGGTGTTATCGGTCAGATTTAATGCTAGATGCATGATAAAATAATATCTCTACTTACTAAAGATATATATATATATATACTCACAGTGATCTAGCCTAACAGCTTCCTTCTTTACTCATTAGGTCATTGCATTCTCAATTTTGCAGTTCACCATTTTTACAGCTGAATAAATTTACTATTTCGTCAAGTAAATACAAATTATTTTGTAATTTACTATTGTATAAAATGTATTTTAATGCATAATGCACATACTATAGTCTGTAAGTCATGCATAAGTTTCACTTATGACGGATCTGTGTTTTTTCAAAATCAGTAGAGGTAATTTATCTAGTTTGAAAATCATAGGCGTAATGATTATCCAGTTATCTTAGCACTAGGATTTGTGGTTTCATTATCACTTATGTGACTGTAAGTGGGTTCTTTCACTTGGATTACTATGGTAGTAGAGAAGATGCTTTTGTGTTGTATATGGTTAAGAAGCTACAATGAATTTCAGTTCCAACGTATTTTTTATATAATGCGAATAATTTAATCGACACAAAAGTAAGCGTCATAACTTGCATACCTCTATGACGAACAACTTTAAAGTCAGAGGATATAATTGATAGGTACTTGCAAATGTACTGAATTCGAAATTCATACTGATAATATTTGTGAAAGTATTGTTAGAGTTCATTATACAGGGCAACAAGTGTAACACATTTACAAGCACATATGTATAGTTCAAAGGAGATAACCTGGGTGACATTTTGATTTAATTTGAAGCAAATTTTATGAAGGTCCGTCCATAAGCGCAACTATATAAGCTTGTATTTGTGGATGAGATTTCGGCATGTCTCCCACCATGCCTATACCTATCAAAAGTGTTTTTCTGTGTCCAAAATAGGAGAGATTTACCTGACTGCAATTTCCAGCCAGTTTTTGACAAAGATTGAATTTTATTGGTTGCCAAAAAGTAGGTCAATCACGGCGACCAATGAGATCTAGGGTGTGATTGACCCAGTTTGTATGTCTAGATCGTGGTAGCCTAAATGTTGTTGAGAATTTTGATTATAGTTATTGTGCGTAAAACAAAAATACCCTTTAACAAAGTGTTGTCCTATTTTTAATTTATCTTTTTGTGTGATAAAAATTTAAGTGGTCTAAATGGCGAATAAAAGTGTTCCGAAAGATTGATTAAACCTGGGTGACACTGATGATTACAGTAATTTATGTTGTTAGCGATGTATGGTAATTAAATTAGGTGATCTCTTTGCTTCCATACCATTTAAACATTGTTCTTGCACTGAACAGTATTTTTTATAAAGGCGGCGATTCTCAATCCCGAATTTGTCTGTGTGCTCGTGCCTAGTATCATAACTATCACTTATTTTCACATTTACGTAATAGTTAGAGGCTTAATAGAGAAACTTATACAATATAGAAACCCAAAGGAGGAGCTCTACCGACAGACTGGGTTTCTATGTTGTATAAACTTCTCTATTTTAACCTCTAACTGACTTAGTGTTTGCCCTACATTTAGTTTTTATTTACTACATTTTATGACGTCATGCGCTAACAGGTCTACAGAGTATCGCTCTATCAAGATAGAGTGATACATAGAGTAACCTGACAGAAGTTTATGGCAAATAGACAGGGAACAATTTAAATTTTAGATATTTTCATTGGATGGAAATGTAGGGCAAACAGCAAAAAACTGTTACAATGATACGTTGACTGTTTAAGAATAAGGACAATACACAAACCTTCAGATAAAGAATAACGTTTGCACAGGCGCCAGTTTCTGACATAAAAATGCTCTACGGCATAAATTATTATAGCTATTTTTGTCACATTGTGTGGGTTTTTAATGAAGTGCATTTTCTTGCATAATTTCATAATTTCTTTGTCCATGGAATGGCATCATGCCTTAGTATTCAGACATTCTAGTTCTAGCCTTGAAGTATGATATGAATTTTACTTTCTATTCGTTAACAAAGTAATTTAGATATGTCCTGCGTTTAACTTCACATAGCTTAGATAATCTCGAATCTCCATCAGTTGTCACACACTTTATTAAGGTCCCTCTAACACTAAAATTATGTCCTGTTGACTGTCCAGGACATATTCTTAGAGTGGTCCTGTCACATACACAACTGTTGCGTCTAAAATTTGAATTTTCCGTTAAGGCCAGACTTCAGTCCAGTAAAACGTATCTAGATGGTAACAGTTTAATTCGTAAGTATATATATTAAAATATTTATTATCTTTTATTTCATTTCAACATAAGGGGATTCGTGCAGTTGGCAGTTGAAGTTGGGTGTTTCAATTTTCCTCTCAACCCTTTTAGCATGTTGAATTTTTCAGTAATATCGCGAACGTTGTGTTTTGTACATAATTATGCTGTCCTTTGCATGATGGTACAAGCCGAGGATGGGATGTCGGGATTTGCTAACAGGTACTTCAATGATAACTAGTGTTCCCCATCAGTGTGTCTTATAGACAAAATGCATGCACCTTGCTGCTTTGGGAGTTGGTCCCTCTTCGAAGAAACACATACTTTGAAGTTTCTTCAAAGGTTTTCTGAAATTTTGTGACAATTTCAAGCAAAGCATCTTTGCCTGATCGTAATGTTCCGCTTTAATATGCAGTCGTTGAAGGTATCAGACTTTCTTTTACTGTCAAACAGTATCTTGCCTTATCACTCCGTTGTGCCATCTCTTTCAGTGTACACAACTCTACTGCAACACAAAAAAAACCAAAGTGACCGGAACAAACTGCAAAATTCCCATGATTGGTTGCTTCATGACCTCAATTATAAAAACATTCCAATTCCAGATTGCTTCTTGGGATTTTGCTGGTCACAAACTTCTACCTCTTGACCACGACTCTAATGCCCACTCATATGAAATATGGAATTTCAATTTTACTGTCAATAAGTTCAACAGAATATGTGATTTACGCATTTAAATACTCTATAACATATAAATATATATAATATTTTAGTTAGATAATACACACTCGTCATTTGCCTTATTTGAATATCATGTGGAGGCCGTTCCACCGAAGATAGTATAATGCTAGATATAAGTGATACATAGCAGAATAGGCCATTATAAGCAGCAAATAAATGTCAATTTTGTCGAAGTTTTATTGTCAGTCATTTTGACTGAAAACTTTTTTACATCAGTGATATTGCATGTTTTCGTCAGTTTTCACGTCATTTTCTTATTACACATGAATATCGACATCAATTGATGGTAGAATTACCTTCAAGACAATTAATTATTTACTGTAGCTAGAGTTGTTTTCTCTTTGATGGAGGTTTATTTGCTTTTGACTGTTGGTGTCTGCAACAAATCGCGACTTCAGATTATGTTTGTACAGAGCATATTGTAAAAATAGATGTTGCCTGATATACTGGCGTTGCAGATACATGTATGTTACAAATGGAATACATGCGTGTGTTACGTTGTCTTTACCGAAGTAAAGTCTACAAGTAGTGAAATGCTTTATAAGCATGGCATAAAATAGAAATAAATAAAACTTATCTCGTATCCTGTATCAATGCAAACAAATCGCAAGGAGAATACCGCATTAACAATCTTTATGCAGACAGGATGCGACCTAACTTATAACCATGACAACCAGTAATTGTTTGCGAACATTTAAACTCAAAATAAGACAGATATATATATACATGTATATATATAGCAAATGTGTTTGATTCCCTTAATGGTCTGCAATGAATTGTTAATATCCCATACGGAGGTTAAAAATATCTCATTTAGTTCTAATATTACAAAAATGCTCTGTTAACTTTAAAATTTCATAAATTTTGGATAAATTGCTTCTCCATTAAATTTTACACTTCGGATTTTATAATATAACAAAACTGTCAGGAACACAGATCTGACTTGATTTTAGTTGCGCCTGTTTGCTTAAATCAACGCCATAATTAACAGTTCAAAGCTGGAGACTTTATAAACCCGTAGTAAAGTTTAGGATGTATACTTGTCCGCCAACTTCAAACGACATCTCCTCTGAAACCACTGGGCCAATGTAAATGAAACTTGGCATGCATGTTCCTTGCATGAAGCTGTACAAAACTTGTTCAAAGGATTTCATTTCATCCAAAATATTGGTCCTCTGGAAACAAATAAGAAATTTTTTTATAAAAAATCTTCTCTGAAATCACAAAGCCTAAAGCTTAGATATTTGGCATGTAGCATTGCGTAGAAGACCTCTACCAAAATTTTATAAATCAAGACCCCTTTGTTAAAATTGACCCCGCCCGGGGGTCACTTGATTTTAAAAAAGTTTCTATAGGAAAAACTTTAAAAATCTTCTTCCCTAAAATCACAAGGCATAGGGTTAAACTATTTAGTATATAGCATTGTCTAGTGGACTTCTAACAAGTTTGTTCAAATCACGCCCAGGGGTCACTTGTTTTACATAGACATAGGTAAAACATCTTCTCCGAAACCACAAGGTCTAGAGCCTAGATATTTACTGTGTAATAGTGTCTAGCGAACCTCTTCATAGTGAGTTCAAATCGTGCCCCTGTGGTCAAAAGTGACAACGCCTGCGGAGGGGGTCCCTTGTCTTTATATAGAGTTATAGGAGAAACCTTGCTTCGAATGAGTTCCTAGAGTAACCACTGACCTTCCTAGCAATTTCTGACTTTCCCTTGCAATCAGTGACTTCTCCTTGGAACAAGTGACTTCCTTAGCAACCACTGACTTCCTCTAGCAACCACTGACTTCCTTAGGTAAGTGCACAGGAACTCAGGTAAACGATGTATGGCCATCATGGCACTTTTCTTTCTGTTGTTAACTATATTCTGTTCATGCATGTGCTGTTTATTTGAGGCAAGAATAGTAACTATTTTATTTTTCACTCCAGTTAAGAGTTCTACGGTTCATTAAACAGAACATGCGTTGTCATTTCGGTAAATATAGCTTTTAAATTTCATTCATATTTGATGTCGAACCGACACCTAGTAATAAAAGTCTCTTCAGGGACATATAATGATGCTACATTAAATGTATTTGTTTTGAGTAAATTAAGGTAGCACCACTATTGTAAATATTTGATAGAGAAATAAACCTTTGAAATGTTATGCATGAATTATATTTTAATGTTATGAAGTTTTGTGAATTTTTTTACTGAAAAAATAGGCTTATTGCATGTTAAACCTTTTACCTTCTGCAATCGCGTTAAATGCAAACCATTCAAATAGTAGCAAATCATATGCTTATGACAACAGTGCAGTCTCATGCGTGACAAGCTGCCTTTAAAATCAATAATTTGGTTGCGAAATAATACGTTGTTCTGGAGATAATATAATTGCAGAGGAGAGATAGCATCGCGTGCGCACGCATGCGCGTAACGAACAGAAGAGATGAAACAGCAAAATCATGTTAGTTGATGCATTGCATCAAAGAGAACAGTAAAATGCGCATCAACACTGTTTGTTTATGCATGCTGCATGTCAAAACGTAGCAACAGAAGTTTTAAATCGATCCAACTATCAGGAAAACTTTAAGAACCTTTCATTGTAGGGGGTTTTGTATGTATCTTTAGTGCTTTAATATATTTTGAGAGAACTTGTAGATAATGTGCGAAAGAGGTGACATTTGGGTAAGTTACTGATATCATACTTTAAAGGGAGACAGACAAATAACAAATAACACCCCCGCCCCCCCCCCCCCAAAAAAAAATAGTGTTACGATGTCACAGATGTTATATAAACCAAATATTTTTATATTATCATATCACACTATATTACGACAAATTTTACAACATATTAAATATCTTTCCAAAATGTAGACAACGTCCATGACTGCAAGCGTCAATCAATAATTGGAATATGATCTGCTTTCAACATTGATGAGTGAACTTTTTGCATAAGTTAGGTTTGTAATAGATAATGGTTCTTTCTTGTATATCTTACGCTAAGTTTTCCAGGACATGTACATAATTATCTGCTTCGCCTTTTAAGGGTTTTACATAGGAGGTCAAAAAATTAATGAAACATTGCCTTTCTGTGATATAATGATATTGTCTGAAGACTTAAGAAACACTGTACAGATACTATTCGGTCTCATGAAAATATTAAAATTGTATCACTTTTCGTTGAGCTATATTCCGTATCCAGTCAAAACATACAAATTTCTTTTTATTGGCGCCGCCGATGACGGCGGTGGCCTATTATGGAATAGTTTTTCCGGAAGTACATGCTAAGAGCGGTTATTAGAATGCGAAGAAAAATGGTTTTAACTGTATGCTAAAATAATACGAAATAGACATTAAAATATTGATTATACACATTTCCTTCATTAAAACGTAATTGTTTAATTGTAATGTTCCTTTTCATATCTTTTAGAAAAAATACGAAAACGTAAAACAACTTCTCCCTTATCGGTTTTGCAAAATTATAATATCAGCTTATTTTTTACCATGTGCTTTAAAGTCAGTCTCCGTGGTGTAGTGGGTAAGCTGATAACCACCTAATTTTACGAGTGCAGTTCGAATCCCGGTCAAACCCAAATTTTTAAAATAATTTTTCTTCCGTTTTTTTTTTCAGCTTTAAAACCACCATGATTTTAAATGTTTTCTGCAAATATTCATAAAAATTTTCATTCAAATCAAACTAATAATGATTGCTTATCAAAAAGCTAATTTTAGCTATTTAACGCCACACATGTACAAAACTATTTTCGGCGCCCTTTGATGCTTTGCATCAATGGTATTCTTGTTTTATTTTTACTAATGTACATGTACATGTACCACTGAAAAAAGTAGTTCTGTCAGACCTATATCACTACACTGTCTAACACAGCTGAATTTGATGAGGTAAACTAAAGAGCGAGTTAGAGGCTTACAACGGGACGTGCTACCAATTGACGATTTAAATATTTCATTGAATATCGAAGACGTTTCAGAAATTTTTTGTTCGCTATAAAGAAACAAAGTTATTGATTTTTGTGGTAACTTATTGTAGCTCCGACTAATTGTCGAGATTTTACAGATGTTGCAGAAATATTCTCAATAAGTACCAGACATAGATTAAACTTATAAATAATTTTTTGTAATCACCTTGCTAAACGTTACACTCACTATATGAGCTTGGCTTGATGATATATTGTAAAAGAATACTTGACCTGATTGTGAAAAATTTCATTTATTCATAAAATGAAAAAGTTTAAATCTACTAGAATAATTATCACAATTTCTAAAGAGTGCAAATGACTAGTTACTAAACAAATATGCATACATATTTAGCAGTTCTAACATTAATGCCCCTATTATGCAAACAAAACAGATGAAAAGTACTTGCAAAGCAAATCTCATTTGTAATGACGTTAAACAACAAATGACAGGAAAGAATTCAAAACTACCAAAAGTAACTGTTCCTGACAGATAAAGCATGGGATAGGGAGAGTGGGTCTTTTTTTCTTCTCGTTTTCGTACTTTATTTGGAGACAGTATGCACTTTCAGTCTCTTGTATAGTGTTAGACCTGGTCAAATATACATATTATAGGTAAAATGCAGAACCAAGTGCATGGTTTTGGTTAAAACTATTAATTCAGGCTACACATGCAAATAATATATATTATTCATTGTCAAATAGCAGTATTTAGTCAGTTGATGAAAGTGACACCAGCAGTGGTGACATAATGGCTAAATGCGAAAGCTTTGTCTGTCTGGAATTAGCATGGAGTGCGAGTGTCATTTTACAGGGGCGTCAGGGGATTCGAATTATTGAGAAAACGGTATGGATATCATATATCTTTGAGCTTGTTTTCTCGATTTATAGTGCTTCCAGAGTCAGATCCAGTGCATTTTGGTGTTTGACAGAAATTGCTGGCAGTTTAATTGAGTCACACACCATCAGGCTAAAATGCTGTACATTTGTTTCAGTCATGTGGATGCAGTGTTAGGGTTGTGGTTTTGAAAGTTGCGGAGTAGAGCGTCGTGCGAAAAGCCAAAAAGCTGCAGACTATCTCCTTTGTTTGGCATTGTGATAAAAGCTCACTTCCGTACCCTTGACATCGTAAATAGTCTAACAGGCTGTTACTTCTTAAAGTAAGCCTTATTTAAAAATAATGATGGTTAGACATATTCCATTATGTAAATTTGACGACATATACTTCTCTTCGTGTTCATAAGCATCACCATATGGAAGCAATATTATTGTCATATCTTGTATGTTGTCTGTTATTGACAATTATTACTTTATTTGTCAAGAAATTTAAAAGTCTTTCAAAAATTGTTGAGCTTTGACTTTTTTCAAAACATAATAAACAGGTATAAACCTTTGATAATTACGAATAAAGGAAATCGGAGAAGATTTTTCAGATTCGTTAAACAAATCTAGATTGTACTTATTTTCATTGAGTACGAGTAAGCTTTTGACGCTGTATTTCACGTATTTTGACAAAAATGTTGAAATTAGCAATTATCTCAAATATATATACAAATACATTTGTATAGCGCAAAAATGAATCGTACAATATTCTGTTGCGCTTCACTCAGTTTATAGTTACGAACAAGTTCTATATACCCCACTACATCACAGTCAAGTCTTGTTCATTAAATTCTGTTAAAAGATGTTTTCTCTTTTTTCTGAAGTTTTTGGGAGAGCATTCAACCATTTTGGACCAACCATAGCTATTCATCTGTCAGCTCTAAAACAATTCATATCCCTCGGTGTTAAGTGTAGTATCAGGTTAAATATAAATACTAGTAAATCTGAATTATTTGATGTGACACCTGATTTACCGTTTTAAAAAAGCTTGATATGATATATATGAATTATTTTTAGAAATGTTTAAAAGAGAGTCTTAAGAAGACCATGATTTGTATTTTATGACTCCGGGTGGTCCATTAATGACCAGTACGTTTTTGTTATAAACGAGTTCTATTTTCTGTTACAAAATAATGTGAAAAATACATTTAATGTGAACAAAAAACATTCACTTAAAGTGACATTATGCGCATCTTACTGCAAATAGTGCATTTTGGTGACAGTTTTATAAAAGCAATTTTTGGTTGCAGTGCATTTAAATGTGTTAAATTAATGTAATGCCGCATTAGTATTTGAAGCTTGTGCTTTAGAAATAAAGAAATCGAACTGAAAATTAATAGATCCTTTCTTTGCAGTGATCTCCCTTGTGTTGTTGTTGTTGTTAGTATAGATTTCGGCAGTGGAAGGGAAGCAACTCCCGCATGCAGTCATTCTGGTTTTTCTTTTATAAAAAGACTCTCCCAGTCAAAATAGGAAAAGTAATATTTGGAAAGTTATCATTTCGTACTGCTAGCGAGAAGAGTTTGGTGTATTGGGTTAAAAGCTATTATTTCCTCTACCCTTCTGTACATACACCTATTTCAGCTGGATTTTTACTTGAAAAAAATGCGCACGCCTCATGTTAGATCAGTTTTGTTTCAAACATAAAGACTTAATGTGTTACCTTCTATAAATAAAATTACTATTATTATTAACACTGCGTATTGCAATCTAAACATGTTACATGTTTCAATCAAAAAAAAATGTAAAGAAGGGTTTAAGTACCAGTATTCTTAAAAACTGAAAATGTTAGGATTCAGTTGTGTTAGAAATGTTTTATGCAAACTCGTGAATCTAAACATGGGGTTTGCATTACTTGTTGTGGATCAAATTTGTAGTTGATAATATATGAGTCATGATAATTCTCTCATAGTTCTATTTAAGAATGACCAGTTAATATAATAGTATGTTTTATGCATGCATTCGATTATTATATGTAAAACATGTAAATGGATGAGACAGAAATATATTAATAAACCTTATAAACCTGCTTCGTTTTCACTTTGTACTGTGACTGCGAAGAAATCTTTGTCTTGTGATTGAGAGGACCATATTTGCTTTCTATTTATTGTCTTTATTCTTTTTATATTTAAAGAGATATAGGATAGCGCAGTGTGTGGTTGTTTTTTACTTTATTTCAGTATTCCTTTATTTAAGATGTGCTTACTGTACTGAGTATTTTGGTTAATAATCCGTCATGTTCGTTTTGGACATCGCGTTATTTGTCTTATATTCATGCAATATCAGTTGCGGCTTATTATGCACACAATGTAAAATGCGATAAACTTTTAAGCAATATAAATGTACTGGTCCTAAAAGCGATGTCGGTCTCCGAAATTGGCTATATAAAAAGATTTAATCAGCGTATAAAATCTCCTTTAAATGGATACATTTACCAGAATGAAAGTTTGAAATCGCCATTTCTTGTGGGATCAGAGCTACTTTGGGTAATTTCAAGTGTTTTATAAAATAAAAATTTCCCTCACGCTACTGCTGCTTTGCATTGAAATAGTTATGACGTTTTAACTTTAACTACATGTGCAGGCACATTGGCCTTAAACTTCAGTTACTTTTAGGATGAATAACGAAAATGAACATCTACATTTTTTGTATTTCTTATCTAAGTTTACTTCAGTGATATGAGTTTGATATGGATAATAATTATATAGCCAAGATCGCGAATATCCACTGATATGCCTCTTTCAAAAAGTAAAATTCAACTTTTATTGATCAGTGATCTGCGTATTTTTTTTGTCTGTTATGAACAGTCGTATGTAACCAGTATGTAGCAAGCAAAACTCAGTGTATCAGATAATTTTGTGAAGACATTCCTTCTAGCTACATTACAAACTCTGTGGTTGAAAAATAATTGAAATGAAACGTAAATTTGAGTTTATAGAAAAAAAACTATGGACAACTGTATTATGTAAATTTTCAAAAGCCAGGGCACCAAAAACCTAATTTTCAAGAACACGACCTAGTAAGCAAGCGACAAAGGACTACCGTGTTGTTCAGGAATGAGAAATCACGGAAAGTGAACATCCATACAAATTTAATTGGTCAACCCAATTAACCCCCTTTTGAAAAAAAAAAAAAAAAAAAATCCCAAAAAAAAAAAAAAAAAAAAAAAAACCAAAGAGCAGCATCATAATTATAGTCGTATCGTGGCTAGCAAGAACCACCCAGGAAGCAAAAAAAAAAAAAAAAAAACCAAAGACCCCCCCAAGAAAAAAACTAAAAAAAATGGCAGGGGCATCAAACTGGAAAGTTTATCAGCTGACTGCGAAGAGGTAAACCATCAAACATGTGGTGCGTGTAGGAATACTGGTATAAAAGATACTCTTCATAAACTCTATTGCCTTCTTTTAATATAAAATATCTTATACTGGGCATAACTGAACTTTGAATTTATTCAAACAGTATACAAATATTGGTCGCATTTGTGGAAAGACAGTGTGCAACATCATTGACTCAGTGTCCATACAAAATTGAGAGTACTGATTTTGGTGATTTTAACCTGTAAAATACAAAAAAATCAAAAAAAGATTTCCTTAGCTACTTTCAATTTGCAGGATAGTGATGATGAATCTAACAATAAATAAAATAAAATACATGAATGTATTTGGTTCATGTCGTTATTGCACAAGCCGTGACACTATTATTTGTAATTCTATATTTCAATGTATCACCAAGAAAGAAACGTAATTATTTATTCGTTATAGCATCCAATAATTTTCAGTTCACGCTGACACCAAATGCCAATACTGTCAGCAGATGTCGTGTGACTGATGCAGTAGTTCGCCGATACCTGGAAGGTTGATACCAAATTCTCACATTATCATACTTAGCAGATTCATGGTATTTCATAGCAAGTAAGTCCACGTTTATATTTTTTCTAATGTCTGGTCGTATATGTGTTTGTAGTTAGATATTGCGCATGTTGTCACAAAGTCATAAATGTATATGTATATCTATTTATACGTTGCAAAAAGTTTGAATAATCTAACACTTTTCATTATTTTTCATTTCCTTTTTTCATTTTTATTTCAGTTTTGTTTTTTTTTTAACTGCGTGGTGTTTATTTAATATTTTTGAATGGCGAAACTTTGTTAATACCACGAATGTAACATGTTTATTAAACACTCATCAGTAAGTTTATACCAATGGGTAACCACAATAAGCTAATTTTTAGATTTTACTTGTGGGGAGGGGCATCGGCATACACGGTTACAATTTACTTCATCTCGACTGTGATGACAGTTAAAAACTCACGAAGTCACTTCCGTGTTTGTTTCCTAGACAACAAAAGCATAAAACTGACGTGCCCAATTTGAGCTTATGTTGAATGTGGCGTCTTAATATAATTCTCGTTATTGACCTCTATTTTTTAAAACTTTTATCATGAATTTTAGTCTAATCATATACATGCTGATATGGTAGGCAACACATCGGACGTCACTTATAATTTTCTTGCACCCCATTATGAAATGATGTGACAGAGTTCCATATGTCATAGCAACTAGAGAATTCTCTACTTTTAAACGAATCATTATGACACTATCGAGCAAAGTTTCATATCTAAGGTGGTCTTTTCTCTATACAATGTATGTCAAATAACAATGGAAAGCTCTGACTGATCTGACTTCTACGTGTTGTTTCGAAAGAAGTATTTTAAAGTTTAAACAGGAGTGGTCAAATTAATGATCTTCGATTCAATATACAACGTAATTATTTACGTTCCCGATGTCTGTAATATCTGCCTCGTCGTATTTTAGAGAAAAAAAATCTCAAAATAACGCGAAGAAAACTTTTACGGCCTCTATTTGCCCAACCGAAGTTAAAAAATAAGTTTAATTTTTTTTCTAGGACTGTATGTCTTTCCAACATAAACATTATGAAAATGCGAGTAATTACTTTCTTTTATACTTGTGGTATGTAAGTTAGTAAGTGATTGGCTAGTCAGTTACTATGATATAACTGATATTGTATCATGGCTACTGCATATTTGTATAGGAAAACACTGTACTGTATTTGTGATAATTTGCATTGTGTATGGGGGCGGAGCTTTGACCGTGCTCTATCTGAAATAGAGAACATGATCTATCTGCAATAGAGAACACTTTTCAGATTTTTTTCAAAAACAAAAAAACAAGCAACAATTGCCAAAGAAGAAAGATGTAGCTCTGTAAAATTGACCTAAACTTAAATGTTTAAGAGGAATGGAAGGGTGGACATACATATACACGAACTCGAAACACGAGTCTCCTGAGCAGTTTATATCATCATGCAGTTTTCATTTGTGAAAGCATGATGTCGTCGGCATCTAAAGGAACTTGTGAAAGAATGACATCGTCTAAATATTCTAATTGACTGAATTCAAGTTCATTAGCCATCTGTAACAAAACATTATCCTGCAATTCTAAAATATCCATAATGCAGAGTTCATCTATCTTTCTTAGCGTTCTTTTTTTAAGGGAACTGACAAAGATCAGAGTGACCAAACAATATTAACGTGATCCCACCCATTTTGTTACGTCACACAATGTTTCGGGGCCTACGAGCTGTCAATCAAAATGTACATGATGGTGTACGTGCCATTATCAACGTGCCATAATACAAATCAGATAGAGTGACTGTTTGCTCAAATAATTACGTCATTTCTCGGGGGCTACGCCCCTCGAAATAACATAATTATTCTCGCAAACAGTACTCTATCTAATACTTACAAGCGTCATAACTCGTGCTACAACGTTGATATAAGTGTATTAGCATTGTACATTCCTAGTTAAGGGAATGATCAAAGAGGATTGTAACTTGTAAACCAATCATATGCCATTGCTCTTCCTTTGTCTATAAACGAATGTCTGGAATTCAATGTCTTCACGCTCCGTGGCATTTATTTCTACTGCTTCTAAATGAAATAAACATACAACAGACCCCGGGGAAGTTGGAGATGACGAGACCAAACAAGTATAAATATTTTGCACTTCAACAAGCAAGCATTTTTTACATCAATAAATGCATAAATGCATGTTTTAAAGGGGAAAAACTATGATACAATTTGTGCGTTGCATTAATAATGTATTTTCTTGATAAGAATGCGAAACGTTTGTTGATATTGGAGACGGAGAGAACGGATGGGTGAAGGGAGGGGAATTCTAGACATGCAGACATACGTGAGAAGTGTACCAAAAGCTTTACTAATTAACATCAACAACAATCTTTTCACCCATGTGTCACATCAAAAGCGCGCGTAAATGGAACCCCTTAACAGACTATTCTCCTTCCTCGCCACGTGTAAAAAGTATCTGCCTAGTCACATCCAACGCACGAGGCCATTCTCCTTCCTCGCCACGTGTTAGAAGTATCTATCCAGTTTCAGACACATCTTGTTTTATTAAAAAAAGCTTGACTTAATTCTAGATATAAAGCTTGACGATATCGATTGTTTGGAGTTGCACGGAAACTAAGGCTTTAGCTTGAATATAATAATTATATTAGTTATAAATCAGTGAATTCCACATTGATTGTAGAATTCGGTTCTTCCAGCTTGTTGCTACTGCCCTCGATGTACAAATGTACCGCTTCCAGGAAAGGGTTATACTCCTCCATAAAACATGAAGTATTTCGAGGTATTTGAGTACACAACTTCTATAATATTTTGGGTGTGTCCTCTGAATGAATGTAAACTGCAACAGTTCCAGTTTTGAGAAAGATAGACTACTGTTAAAGACAGACTACTGTAATACAAGTAGACTTGGGGTTAATCATTGCAATAGAATAAGTTATTTCATTTCCTCCAAGCTGGAGAGCATACATTTTATCATTATCTAAAGACAGTAATACACTTATAGAAATGCTGGCTACTACCGTCGAAAGACCGTCAAACTTTTAACTTCTGTTCAATTGTATGTTGTGCTAAAATAATCTTTCTTTTTTGGGGGGGCAAAAAAACAATATTTCACACTTCACGACTGCGTTTTTACGATTTAGGCCACGCAATCAAAATTCGTGAAATATTGAAGCATGTAATTTTATTGTAACATCGGACTTTCGTATACATGTATAATTATTAATAACAAGTCGACTTATAACCTAGCTTAAAGCGGTGACATCAAGTTTGGCTGCAAATATTTGAAATTAAGTTCTGTCAGTTTCTTTATTACCAGAAATATATCCTAAAAGCAAATATTTTGTTGTGTTGTTGTGCCTTGTAATTCAGAAAACATGATTAGACACAGTAGGTAAAACACATATACATGCATTTTGGACTGAAACTACGTAAGTGTCGAAAGTGATTCAAGTTTTTGCCAGTTTCACCCTGAAAATACGTCATGGAATAAAACAAAAATAAAAAAAATAAACCCAGACGTTTATAGAACTGATCGATACATAATACTCATTGACCAAGAAATTTCCATGTTGACTCTCAACTGACCTTACAGCTTCTCGCGGCATGTCAGTTGATGTCAGGTTTCCAATTAGTGCTGGGCATGTTAACTAGCAGGCTTAAACACTGATCCTATTAACGAACATCATGTTGTCTCTTAGAATGAGACCTTATTTTTGCTCCTCAATGATTATTTTGCACATTATAAAATGTGTTTTTTACAGTCAAACTTAGACATTATATATTTTATTAAGTACGCTATTCTATCTGCACTTATTTTTGCGCCTCAATGCTTACTTACGACTTACAAAATGTGTTAGTTTAAACATTGTAAATCTTATTAAGTTTTTTAACTGCACCTGACTTAGTTTAGAGTTAAATTACAACTATGTGTATAAAAATACTTTATATACTTGTAACATATGATGTAAATAGACCCCCGTATTGGTGGTTTATTGTTTAATATTATCCACTGTGTATAATACTTACGATTTATGTAACGATAATCCAAAATCATAAGCATAAGCACATTACCTTCCCAACACTTTGACCTAAAACAACTGCACGAATGATAAATTCAATCATATTTTGACTACACAAGTGTGCTCAAAATAAATACAGCACGAGATTTTCATGGAAATGTCTAATCTTATGACGCACACAATTTATGAAATAAGCGAAAAATAACCATAGCTGTAACGATATTTTTCAATTAGTAAATATTGTAAAGGTAGACTTTCATTAATAAACAAACAAAAAAACTTTTATATTTGATAAAAAAAATGAAACTATTGATTTATGTACATGTATATTCTCCACTGTATAAATTCAGAGAATGTAAAATTGTGATATCCCTGTACATAGATTTGTTATTAGTAGAGTATAGTCGTTTTCCGTTTTGTCATGTTGATATGTTTTGTATATAGATATGTATGTTGCTGATGCTGCCCGTTTTATGCGGGACTCATGCATATTTGTAAAATAAACTTGGAAACTTGGAATCTTGTTTTCAACATTTCCGTTATACCCTGCATGAATACTTCTGTTAACCGGTTGAATTGTTTCTTTAGGTGATGTCGTTTAATTCTTCTGTAGAAACAGATCTTCTGATTCCACAAATATAAACAGGGGTTACTACAACTTCGCATGTGTCTGATTTCACATCACGCTTAAGATTTGTTTTTATTTCCGTGCGGGTAGGAATAAACCAGTACTAATATAACAAACAAATAACAAAACAAAAATTGCAGTGTCTTCGACATAAATGCATTCAGTTTAAATTTAATAGAGATATAAGTTTTGATCTGTGACATGATAACTTATTTTTAAAGTAATATATCAAGAGTTGTCTCTGAATACGAAATAATTTCGTTACTTTCATCAACGACACGCTCTATAAAAACTAATGGATAATTTGTAATGCCAGTATGAATTCTGATATAGTTATATTTTATGAGCGTTTTTAATGGGCCGTATCAAGCTGATTCTGTACTGTTAATAGTTCTTAACGCCGCCGGAATAACAGCACGTGAACTATTTATAGCATAACCAACTTTCAATCACTTGAAATGTTTTCGTAATCAAGTTTATAATAAGGATTATAATAATCTTGGACAGATGCTTGATTATCATGCACCGACATATGATAGACATATCACTACAGGCACTTTTTTCATATCACAACATACAGTTTATTTAGGATAGTGTGGCAGTGTCGCATTAGAAGATAGTCAAATATTACTGTGAACAATTTATCGGGTGATATACGATTTGAATCACGCTCTGTCTTTTTATGCAAATATCTATTACGTCACTGTCACCGTATCCTAAATGAACAGTACTGCGCAATCAACACTAACTTGTAACTGCATGCTACTTTTTACAACGAACATGTTAACTGTTGTAAGTTGAAGTCAACAGAATAATATCTACCTGCGTTTACTAGCAGTTATGTTTCAAAGCTTTTCAGTGATTAAGAACTTTTCCTCAGCAATTCTATCGATAAGGAAATAAAAGGCCACACAGTTATTCTGACATTTAATAAGGAATATAAGAAAAATAAAAACTTGCATACTGGAGTTAATATACTGACATTTGAAACTGTTTCATTTATAGAAATATAAAGATATGTCACAGGGATATTCCCGTTTCCGCCATAATTTTCGTACGTTATTGCAAATCCAATCGGAACCCTGAAGTAAAGGGTTGACATTTTAACATTTTATGGCACTCAGTTTTGCTGTAAAAATAAGTTTAAAATATTCTAAAAACAAGATCAGGCCCTTTGTACAAGTTAATTGCCTGGTCTTGTAGATCTGCTGACTAAATTCATGTAGATTATAGCTGTAAATATAAATGTTCGTAAATAGGGGCATCTTAGAAATTGAAAAGGGTAAGAGTTTATTCGTTTTTTGTGACGAATGAAAAACAACGGAGGCCTAGTCGCAAACTGCTTTATATTATAGGTATCCGAATCCGCTTCAGTTTTCAGCGAGGCCGTATACCCCTTGAAAAATGTATATAACTATTAAATAGTAATAATTGTATTTTTCTTTGATATTTACAGCACCAGTGGCCATACCGTTTCTCCTGTTTACAAAATATACAACATTATTTACACCAAATCGTTTGTGCATTTCGTTTAATGAATTCTGACAGTCTCTAAGACTTTTCTGTCCCAGTTCATTTTTCTCATGTTCTTTCTTTCGCTCTTTTTTCTCGGTCTCTCTTCTTCTTTCATGGAATACTGTTTCACTGTCAATTTATAAAACTGCATGTCCTGTCTTTTTCCAATCTTCAAAAGTCTAAATAAACCTATATTAAAGCATTAACAGAACAAAACTTATATCGTATTAAAGCAACTACAAAGCACCCATTAATAGCACAAGGAAAAAAAGACTGCATCGTCAATAGAGCAGGTTAACACGAGCCGGTTATCACAATGTTATAAAGTCAGCAGGGATATTTTCTAATTAGCTAATTATAGGTCTGTGACAGTGGCGTTTATCAATAAACATTTTGTGTAATTACAAATAAAATATTCATAATGTTTATATTGATGATTTGATTTATTGCATAGTTACCCATAAAAATGATGTTGTATTCCATAAGGATTTAAAGCTATCTGAACGTCATAGTACGATCTTTGATAACTCTTGGATAACACAGATAATTATTGGGGTTATATTACAAGAACAAAATATCTCTCTTGGGTATTTTTTCTTTAAAAACGCATTAAATTATATTAATTCTATTATACGACGTGTTTTATATTTTATGTTCCAGTGACGCACAAAGCAGTCTTGCACGACTACTTGTTTTTGTTGACTGTTTAACCTAGACTGAATGATCGTACTTTCAGGTATCTGAAATCACCTTTCTAGTTTATATAGCTAGCCTACAGAATGGCTGAAAATTATGAAATCACCTTTCTAGTTTATATAGCTAGCCTACAGAATGGCTGAAAATTATATACATGTTGTAAATATGTCTTTTTCAGTCTTTCTCGAAAGAAATCCATTTAATAATTTATCAGTTTGTGCGGCATAATTAAAATACACTGACATTATATCATGTTTAAAAAACGCTTTTCATGCTCAGCTGAGGTTAAGCACAACACAATTTTAACATTATAAGAAACAAGAGAGCTATTGTTTAAATGTAACTTTTAAAATATATACGGAAGACTTGTTTGACACACTTTTATATATATTTTATAAAATATGAACCATATAGTTTGAGTATGAACATCGGTTGAGTATAAGCACGGGAAGAGGCAATTTTGTGAGTGTCTTGTTTTACGACATCCAGTACACTAGGATTCTAGTAGCAGAAGATGATCAATCTGTGGTTATTTCTTATGAACAAGATTCTTTAAATTATAACGAAATAAGCAAAGTGTTAAAGCATATGATTTTAGTTACATCTTTTCTTGTAATACGGTCAATACACTCTAGCAGTTTAGAAATGCAAAAGTGGCAAAATATTTATTTTGACAACTTGTTATCGTGTCTCAAATTTATTCAAATTTATAGACAAGAAAAACAATATAAAAATGAATTTTCAATACCTCATCGCAAAAAATGACTGAAATAGAAATAAAAACAATAGCGTCATTCAAATAAAAATGTTCAACAGGGGAAATCTTTGCGTTTCTAAATCGGTTAAGTGCATATATATATCTTCGATCTATTATAATAAAAAAGAAATATTATTGATGGCTACTCCCCGTAAAAAGATATGTATCAAAGTTAAGCAATTTATTAATTGACTTTTATCGCAGTTTTAGCGGTTATCAAATTTTGCTGCTTTGAGCTCGGTCCCTCGAACCGTACATAAAGTCTGCCAGCGACAAAGTCATCAATAATTTGTTCACCTCTCTGGTAACCAAGGTAACCTATCAACAAAGCGCAGCTCATTGCGGTGTCATATCTTTTCATTATTGATGACACAATTACGCATGGGACAGATCACATATTGTGTTTTAAAATCATCGTTCATTATACGGAATAAGTGGCTTTTTGCGGCCATTAGACTTTGCATCACGCGATTTTCCGGAATAACAGTGGTATTTTTCATTATGGGTAATCAGAAAATATCCACGTTCGCGGAAAATGCGTTCATGGGGGTCTGCAATAGCAAATATAATGTCAAATATATATTGATGTAATGGTAAAAGCTTTTGAGCAGTATCTCTTAACGTTCCAAAGCACGCTTTGGTTGACACGGCTGCACAGTCCACATCAAGATAAAAGTGATAAAATGAACATAAATACTGAAACAATCAGCTTAAAATATCGACAGAAAGACAGAAAAATAGTATACGCGCTATTATAACTCATTTAAATCGGTTTACTTTAATAAATGCAAAATACCGGTACCTAACCTATTTTTAAGCAATTGATAGGTTGTTTAACTCAAGGGACTAGTGTAATTATCTCGGTGAACATTTTTTAAAAATAGTAATATACCTTCACTATAACATTCACTTCACGCTGTGAATTGTTTTAGTCTGTTATCACGGATAACTGTCATCTTAAACTTTACAATCATTCGTTTCAGACAGCCTTACAATCGAAATGTCTCTAAAAAAATTGCATATCAAATTCTTGATTCAGAAAACATATGGGAAAATTCACATAAAACATGTTTTAGACACTTGATAATGTGAGCATCATTCTGAAACAAATCAATAAACGATGAAAGCCAATACATCCTTAAATGTTAATCACAATTTTGCCGAACGTTACAAATTAAAGGGTTCCTAACTTAATATATTACTGAAATACGGGAAAACATTGACCTGCTTACAGCAAGTATTTTTTTCGTTTTGACAGATGTAGACTCTGATTGGCCTTTATTAATCTGTACAGTTTGCTTATAATCTGTAATGTTAGCTTAGTATTCAGTCTGTTTGTAAATTTTGAATGAGCACAACTTCGAACAATTATTTGAGTGTGCTGTCTGGAATTGAAAGGTTATAAAATAAGCAGGGTCAGTGTTAATTGTTCTTATTTTGGACCGATGCCTTTTGCATACACATTTAACTATCTTCAGAAATAAATAATATTGTAACAGCTCTGAAGTTCTCATGCGAATACGTAGCTTATAAGGGTTCATAGTTGGACCGCATGTCACTAACGAGAAATCCCATGTAATAACTACCGCCTAGTAGAAGATTACAGAGCTTCGCTACTTAAAATGAGAAAAATGCCTTATGACACACTCTTGTTAGAGCTTTACGAGTGATTGGAACTAACGTAATGGTTACGTGAATGACAACGCTCATAGCTCTGAACTGTTTTAATGATGCTAAATGACATTTATTGTGTGTGTAATTAATTGGTAATGTCTTTATCTTTTGCAGGAATTGACTGGAATGGCTGCTGTTCATTGGAAAGAGGACATATTTCAACACACATTTTCTTGAACTTTAATTAAACTTGATAATTTTTATATATCTTCGATTCCAATAGCTGCTTTAATTCATATTTCGTGTGAAAAATTACTTGTTAGATTAATACCGGTACTTGAATTTTGTATTTTATGACGGTATAAAAATGTTCATTTAAAGATAACAGTAAAATGTCCGTCCGGAACCAATTGGCAAAGAATTATTATAAAATCTCACCGATGCCTCTTACATCGAATCAACTAGCGAATGCTAGAAACGCTGTGAGAAGAAGAAACATGTACCGAGGCCCTGATGAAGCAGACGAAACCAACAATAACGGAGCAAGAAGTACATCTGGTGAGGCTGAGAAAAAAATACCCGTTACGGAAGTGAAATCAAATCGTGAAACTGTTGACTTATTTCATGTTCGAAAAAGCGATAGACTCAAAAAAGGAAGTGACGTCACAATATATGGTAAACATGAGTTGAATAAACTGGTTTCAAAAAATTCCCCGAACAAAGCGAATGAATTGATTGAAAGCAAAAATAATAAAGCAAAAAATAAAGAAATAAAAACAGACAGCTATAATCAAAGATCAAAACCGACAATAAATGACATTGCACCGTTACGACCAAAGTCCGCCAGACCGGAATCAAGATGGGAGCGACGTGTGGACGATGATGTTGAATACATTAGCGACGAAGAGTTAGAAAGCAACACGTCGTCTGTTCGACCAGTGTCAGCAAGACCAGAATCAAGAATTGTTCGTTGGCGTGAGTCTGAAAGCATTTCAGACAGACCAAAAACTGGTCATGGACGGCGGGTGGCAACTGATGGCAATTCAGAACAAGCCGACCAGGAAAAGGAACGACATAAGGAACACAAAGAAAGACCAAAGTCTCGTATGGGTGACATAAAAGATATAAAAGAAAGTTCTGCTAAATCTAGTGATATTAAACTAAATTTAGACAAGGGTTCAAAACATCACCAGTTACAATCGATAGACAACGAAAATGACGTTGTTTTTCACGACACCGCCTACCATGTTGGTATCAGCACTTTCTATCCTGATCTTATAGACAAAATTCATGGAATTGATGACATAAATTTACAGATTGACGATATTGATCGTGATGTTGATCCTGTTCTGTTCTTCATGCAGGACAATAGCAATAAACCCGAGAAAAACGCTAAAAGAAGAACCTCTTTATCAAGAGATGCAATAAGTGTTATCACAAATGAGAAAAATTCACGGCAGAGTAAAGCGACAATCGGTTTCCAAGGCAACAATCAAAACAAACGCAACTCCGTACCTGAAGTGATTGATCGTTTCCATAGAAACAAAATTTTAAATCTGCAGAATTCAATAGCAGACGACAATCAGCGTCATTTTAATCATGGAAGGCACGAGAGAATTAAAAGCGATTCTCTCATAGGTAATTTAGCAGCGGGGGAAAATATCTATAAATCAAGTACAAATGCTACCAATAATGAACTATCAACGTCTCACAGCGTGCAGCGAAAAAAGGACACAGAACTAGGTAAACAATCAAGCAATTACGACAGTGTTTCTTTCACATCACAAAAATATAGCATTGCTACAACCAGAAAACCAAGGAAACTTCATCCGTTAGGACGACCGTGTCTTGAAGAATAAAACACTGCCATTTAAAACAATATTTTCATGTTGAAACATTAAACTCTGTTAAAGTCTTAGGGCGACATATAATCAAAACATGAGTAGACGTTCAAGGGATCGTATGGTGTCTTCTTAAGGTCTTTCCTGGTGAAAATGGACAAATTGTCACGAAAGTGTTCATATTGGATATATATATTTGAAACTAACCACGCAAAGAGACTTGAATACGGCATGAAAACTTGTACAATATTATAATTGATTCATGAGAATTTTGTGAAATGCTAAGCACCAAGTGCTTACACTGAAGACTTATACATGTATGCAATTGCATTGTTTAAATCTACAATGTGTTAACTATGGAATGGCCAAAGAGGACATTTTAAAGATTAGAAAATTGTTTATGCTTTCGCTGTATATCCCTGTACTTGACGGTTCGAAATAGGTACACCTTCATAATCACGTATAAAAACGTTGATTAGGAATGAGTGAAAGAACTATTTATCAGAAGGGTAATGTGTTGTAACCAAGCAACAACTGTATTGGCCATAACTTTACTGAAAGTCATCTTTATAAAACTTGAAGAAAAAGTTATTTATTTGAATTTGTTAGTATGAAAGTTGTTCTCTTTGTAAATGTATCATTCTTTTTACGGGTTACGGTTTTATATCAGCAGCGTCCAATCATATAATGAAACAGGGTCTTATAAATGGTGTTTAATTATTATGTTTAATATAATAATAAAATTTGGCCAGTTGACTACTTGTTCATAGTTTCGTCTTGACAACTTTAAACAGATTACCATTTGGTAAAAATCAAAGTGAGCAAATAGGATACAAACACCAAACTTACTAAAATAAGTCTTTGCTTTGTAAAAAAAGAAGATAGAATGTTTTCTCGTTGTCCCAATAGTGAACTCGTGTAGACATAAACACTAAAAGGGAATATGTTAAGATAAATACTGACACCAAACTTCATACCAGAATAACATAATTTAACGTAACTAGACGTCTACAGGTAACAAGTTGATCCCGCCAACGCCCAAAACCCGATCAAGGTATAATCTGTTCATTGTTTTACCTTTAATCTCTAAGTGTGACCTTGGCCTTTGAGCTACAGACTTAGATCTTGACATGCCGTCTGATTGTCGTTAATTGTATTTGTTGTTCAAAGTCAATTCAAAATCCTTTAATGCAGGAGGAAGTTACAGTCCGCCTAATGTCTCATTGATCCAGTTTTTCCTTTAACCTCTAAGTGTGACCTTAACATTAGGCAAAGTAGCGCTGGGGACTGATTGAACCCCCAAAAGTATTCGATTTAAGCTTATTTCACACTGTACTAAATCCCTTCCTCATCAATAGGGAACTTTACTAAGCGTCGTAGTATATCCTGCCAATAAAGAACTTTACTCAGCCTTGCGCCAATACTGACTTTACTTAGTTTTGCCCTAATAAGGAAGTCAAGTTTACGCCGTGACAATGACGAGGTGCACTCAGCCTTGCAACAATACTACGTCTACTCTTCTCAGCTTATTACCAATAAGGAACTCTAATCAGCATAGTATCTATATTAAGCTTTACATAAGGCAACGCCTGCGTTCAGCTGCACTTTTATTCGCCTAAATCTGTAAAAGTTTAAATCTTTCTTATTATGTTTAGAAAGTATGTCAACCTTTACATTTTTGGAAAGGCCTTTTTAGTTCTAAATAAATTAAACAAAACAAGTAATGCTGTGTATTATATAGGGCAAAATTAAATATGTCACTGAAGGTGATAAAAGTTCTAAACTCTCTATCTAAAGTTGAATTATGCGCATTTTTTTCAAGTAAAATCCAGCTGAAATAGGTGTGTGTACAAAAGGGTAGAGGAAATAATAGCTTTTAACCCAATACACCAAACTCTTCCTGCTACCAGTCCGAAATAATAACTTTCCAAATATTACTTTTACTATTTTGACTGGGAGAGTCTTTTTAGAAAAAAACAACTGCATGCAGGAGTTGCTTCCCTTCCACTGCCGAAATCTCTACCACCACCAACAACAACACAAGGGAGATCACTGCGAAGAAGGGAACTATCATTTTATCAGTCCGATTTTCTTTATTTTTAAAGCACCAACTTCAAATACTAATGCGGCATTATCATTAATTTCACACATTTAAATGCACAGCAACCAAAAATTGCTTTTATAAAACTGTTACCAAAATACACTATGTGCAGTAAGATGCGCATAATGTCACTTCAAATATTTTATGTTACTTTTATTGACCTTATTCTTTTAGTAATTATGAGCATCGTCTTGAGATTTGTTTTTTTGTTCAGAGATCGAAAAGGCCATGGTTAAAATACTTTCTGAACACAATAAAAGTATTTATTTTTCCAATAAGTAACTCTGCGACATCACAGAACTAAGCTTTGCCCTACCTCTTTGTATATTTCAATGCAAAATTGTCTGTAGAACATAAAAAAACATTGTTTCAACCCGTATCTACAATATTCACGACTCATCATGAATATATGTCAAAGATCATAACTTTTTTTCACGCTCCTTTAACAGCTTTTTTTTCTTCTGTGTAAAGATCATGAGTCTTGCTAGAGTGTAATGTTGATCTAGAACTTGAGTGTTTCACGCTTATTGACATTTTTCCGACCGACTTTTCACTTTTCTCCTTCCGTAAAATGGTCATGTGCCTTCTTGATTGATTATTGACCTATAACCTGGGTTGATGAGACATTCATCATTCCTCCGAAATAGAAGATGGAAGCGATACTCTCCGAGTGACCAATCCGAGAAGTCTCAAGTCTTCCATGACACTGATGAAGGCAGCAAGTTCTAATCGTGTATGGTGCGTCGATAGAAAAAGCCTTTGTAGCTGACAGTCTGGTAGATTATGTGTATTTCTTAGGCTCTGGAGAGTATCGCCTGGTTTGATGTCTACAAGTCCATATCTGACTCACAAGTTTTCTTTCATCTCTAACTTCGGCTGCTAGGTCACGCCCATCGGTCTTACCACTTTCCTTTGAACGACAATTAACCTTTTCCAGAATATGTTTGAAGTTTTACCTATCTATATCTTAAGATTTACATATCAACTTCGGATCATTTTAGGAAGGTTAGTTTGAAGTGCTGGCAGTAAACAGTTAATTAATTACATCGCCTTGTTATAGAAACACTTACTCTATACAAATGCATGTATAGGCTATTGTTAGGGTTTCCAACTGTCCAGAACAGGTTCATTAGAAATGCCTAGAAAGTTTTTTTTTCTCACATGATCAGTTACCAGAATTTAGCATAGCCCTATCATTCAAACGAGGGTTTTGATTATACAAGTATTTTGCAGAAAAAGAGACTGGACTGATTCTAGGCAACGATTACAGTAAATTACAAGATCGAAGATGTGGAGGTGAACACTACGTAATTATTCTCGCAAATAATAACCTATCAATCACATAATCTTCACAAATCCATTACATGCAGGAATTTTGTAAGCGAACTTAAAGAATAAAAAGTGAAAGTAATCCCTAAACACCGTTAAACACAGCACTCACCTACGGTCAGACATACACACAGTAGAATGAATCCAAAGGCAGCAGACAAAGTACACACTTCAGCTTTAATATTTTAATAAAGGCAACGATTTTGCTAAGTGCAAAAGTAAAGGCCAGCTCATAATTTATGATTCAACACAAAGCAAAAAAAACAACACATATATAAGAAATAGGTTGGACGTGCTTGTTTACATACGTTACGTCGTTACATAATTTACGGCACGTCGTCCTTACAAAAACGTGCTGTATTTTATCGTTAAATAAAATACAGGCTTTTTCCCTATATGTTTACACAGGAAAAGCAGCCACTTGTGTTAGAATAAAGTAATATATGAAAAATATTCCTGTGCTTAAAATTCCTTAATCTCGTCCCTAGTAGACATGGTTTATGATGAACAAATTTGACTTGAATGATAACCAAGAAAGATTTGTTTTATTCGATTTATATTTTACTTTTTATGGATGACATGGTAAACAGGGTTTTGCATACATTATATTATTATACTGTATCTGATCGGCATATTGATAAGAAGTTGAAGACTATCATCAAGGGATATTATTCATTCATACGTGTGTCAAAACAAAATACAGTAGCCTCCATTACGTTAAAAGCCGAACACTATTACGTTGTTTAATACTCTGTAAATAATTGACAAACAACCCATTCTTCAGCGAAAGATAGGTCTTAAATATATCAAAAGTGTTAAAGGATCAGAACATAGTGCCAAAACGAATGAATACTTAGGTGAATGGATCGTTATTTCATAGTTACATCTTCACGCCACTAAAATATTTATTTTTTGGTTCACCGAGTTAAAAGGAATTTACCCTTCAAAGATACCTTTCAATTGATCATAATACTTTAAAATACCAAAGCGTTTTATTAACATAATATGAATCCATCCGTATATTTCCATTTAATATGATGAATATATTTTGTAGCTTTACTGGTAAGAAAGAAGATAATATGCCTATTTGTATTATATCTGCATATAAGGGAAATATTTCAGTGTAATTTATTTCTAACATGTTTTCAAAGCATTCATTGCAATTTAGCTCGACTTTTCGAAGAAAAGGGGAGCTATCCCACTCGCCGCGGTCTAGCGTCGGCGTTGGTGTCACACCTTGGTTAAGTTTTTCGTACCACCCTACCTTATTTCAAAACCAATAGAGGTATTGCTTTGAAAATTACCATACTTGTTTACAATCATAACCTCCATCAACAGACAAGAGAACATAACTCTGTCAAGGTTTCTGTCGACTTATAAAGTGCATTGAGCTTGGTTAAGTTTTTCGTACCACCCCACTTTATTTCAAAACCATTTCAGACATGGCTTTGAAACTAACTATACTTATTCACCATCATTACCTCTATCCACAGACAAGAACACATAGCACTGTGAAGGTTTTTGTAAGAATTATGCCCCTTGTTCTACTTAATATAAAATACATTAAATATTGATAAAATCCATTTATTGACTTAACCCTTTGAGATATTTCTTTGAAAAGTTGAATACTTGTTTGCACCATAACTTTCATCTGCAAACAAAGGAAGATTACTTTGTCAAAGATTTTTTAATAAAAATTAAGTCCCTTTATCGACCTTTTAGTCTTAACTGTTTGAGATATTACTTTAAAAGTTGGAATACTGGTTTACTATCATGATCGCCAAACATAGGCAGGGGAATGTAACTCTGTCAAGTATTTCATTTGAACTATGGCCCTTTTTGACCTAGAAACTCAGTTAAAATTTTCATTCTTGTCCACTTGTTGACTTAAGCATTTGAGATATTACTTTGAAAGTTGGAATACTTATGTACCATTACGACACCCATCAGTAAGCAAGAGAAGGTAACTCTGAAAATGTGTCTCGATTTGTACTTTGAAATTCCAAGTTAAAATCTTGTGTGCAACTTGCACTGTCGTATGCACATAATTATATCATCAACCATTTGAAGTATCAATTTTAATACTTTGCTGTAGTAATCAGAGATACCTCTTGACTAAATATATCTTGCTACTTGTGGCCCTTGTTTATACAGATCCTTGCTTTTTTACTGCCGACATTTTGTGTTATTGACAAGCACTGAAAAAAGTCGAGCGCGTTTTGTCTAATGACAGCTCTTGTTTATATAAATTTACCAAAATGTAGTATCAGTTGTATAACTTTCACCTTATTTTTTCATATTATTTGGCAACGTAGCTTTTTTCACATATTTGCATCGTCAGATCTTACTAAAATACACCATATCCAAAAATGTAGCGTGTCTTTTTAAACTTTGACATTGTTGATCTTAGTAATGCAGCATACTTTCAGTTAACTTGTAAAGAAATCGTACATAGTGTTTTCTTTTTTAACAATTACGGTATTTATATCACTATCGCATACTTTGGCAAAGAAAATATCAGCCCAAAATACATTCCATTCTTATCACCTAATTAAATAGCAGTTTTAAACGGATATATATTATATAAATAGATTGTTTAAATGGTTTCCCGTGTATGACTGTAGATTGATCACGCTATCATATCTCGTTTAAATTTTTAGGAATCCCTGTAGAAATTTTCCATTTGTAATCGGGTATTTTGAAATAAGAATAATAATACAAGTCATGCAAAATTTTGTTTATATATTTATCATGTATGTTCTAAACTTATAAGCCAAAACAAGGACAACAAGATATGTTAATGATATACAACTGTTGAATACATTATATAGAGGATAATTGTTGGTTTCGGTGTAATATCACGTTATAATTTTACTGAGTGGGCACCAAAAGTGATATTGTCAAAAGTGATATTGTCACGAGTGCCGCAGCCCCGAGTCAAAATAACTACTTTTGATGTTCACGGGTGAAATAATCGTGAATTTACATCGATACTAACAACTTTTCTGTTTATTTTATGTCTCTGACTCTACTTTTGTAGAGATTGTTTCAATACAATGCGAAAATACAACCTTCACACATGTTCCCTTAAGGTAAAATAACAACATCTAAAAATAGATGTAAGCATTCAGAAATAAGAAGGTTTTCAATTAAATTATATCTTAAATTTGACAAGAGCATCGTCTGCGGGTGCTGGGCGCTCGTCTGATTTTATACTTTTACGGCTTATTTATTGCCATTTTTAAGTAATATGTCCTTGACCTTGACCCCGAAACACTATCACGCAAAAGGTTTTCGTAAATAATTACTAGACACTAGGTTTGGTCACAATAATTCAACTGCAACTAAACACATTGTATTTTCCCATTTTCTATTTTTAGAAAAAGTCCCTGACCTTTACTCCATGAGCCCCAAACACAATCCCCCAAAAAGTCTTTATTTATATGTTTTACCGATACATATTTAATAATTCAGTAACATTATGTCAGTTGTACATAAAGATATGAATATATAACCGTTTTTCTATTTTTATTTACAGTGACCTTGAACTTGACACCAGGAACCCAAAAATACAACCCATTAAAGATATTCTTGAATACATACTACAAGATATTGAATATGTAACCGTTTTTCTATTTTTATTTACAGTGACCTCGAACTTGACACCAGGAACCCCAAAACACAACCCATTAAAGATATTCCTAAATACATACTACAAGATATTGAATATATAACCGTTTTTCTATATTAAGTAACAGTGACCTCGACCTTGACACCAGGAACCCCAAAACACAACCCATTAAAGATATTCTTGAATACATACTACAAGATATGGAATATATAACCGTTTTTCTATTTTTAGTTACAGTGACCTCAACCTTGACACCAGGAACCCCAAAAAACAACCCATTAAAGATATTCTTAAATACATACTACAATTAAAGATATTCTTAAATACACCCTACTCAATCTATGACAAAGAGCATGGACGGATAATTTTTCAATAATGATTCACGAGAATGAGACGCCCACCAGAAGCATATTTTTCGGATCCATCGTACGTCTTAACTATAAACAGATCAAAATTATCAGGGTAGATGGGACAATCCAAGTGTAGAAACAAGAAGTCAAAGAACACCAACTTTATTGAAGAATTGATGATGATCTTGTTTTATTTGTCTATTCTAATTTGGAAGGAAATTCAACTCAACCGTATAAAGTTAATCTGACACTTGGTAATGAAGATGTTTGTTTTGAGCTAGGCACGGGTAGTTCCCGAACTTTGATCAATGAGCACACTTACAGTTTGCCCTACTTTCCAATCCAATCAAATGTCCCTATTTCATTCAAAAAAGCTAATTGTATTCTCCATATTGACTCGATATCTCCAATATAAAAATGATTATTTCACTTATTTTTCCAATAAGAAAGACTGTGACATCACAGAGCTAAGCTCCGCACTAAATCTCTATATATTTCAATACAAATATTGTCTGTATATGGGAAAACTGTAAGCCGGTTATAGATCCATATTACAGAAATAAAAAAACTTATTGCATCGGTTCGCTAACGCTCCCTCGCAATAAATTTGTTTATTCCTGTAATATAGACCTATAACCTATACATACCGTGCACATCTAGGTAGTAATAGACTTCGTCAATCTAACATTAAGCTGAAAAGTTATTCAGGTCAGAGCATAGAAACATAAGGAGAAATTACAGTAACTAGTGAAGGAAAGATATTAAAAGCCATAATTGTCAATAGCGAATAGGTCAAATGTAAAATTTAATGTATACGGTTTTGTACGGTGTATCTAAATCCGGGTGTTCTGAGTAGAATTCTAAACGAAAGTAAAACGTTATCCTGAAAATGTCTCTGCTTATTCATATTCCTAGAGGCATATTTACAAAAAATACATTGATTGTAACATCGCTATAAATAGATTTTCCATTTTGTTGGTCATACTTAAATTTCTAGTATAATAGCATTCATATTTCATGATTCCGGATTTTAGCAGGTGACAATATATATTTATTTATAAACAATGTTTGACACAGCATTTATATTGGACATAAAAATCGAATGTATTGTATAACGCAAATGCACAATGGGATACCATCCAGCTTTCTATTTAAAGTTTGCATGACGCAATGGCCCGTTAAAGTACATATGTATTCAATGCACAACAAAACAGTGTTTAGCTTAGAAGCTCATGTCTGATTTCCTGAAGCGCAACCATTTTGTAAGGTGAGTTCATCGTGTTTTTTTGGAAAGAGTTTAGAACTGTCTTATATAAAAGATAACTGCATCATATTTATCTTTAACTCGCTTAGAATACCTTTTCATGGCATTATTTTTATTGTTTGCGAACTTTTTAACGTAAACGCCGTTTATAATCCATTTCGTTTTGTACACTTACGTATTGTTGCAAAAAACTTTTTCAGCTCTCAGATAACAATGCGGAATATCGATAAAATGAATAAAAAGATCGACCAGCCAACCGAAGATAGCTATAAATATATGCCTGCAGATGAAGGGGATATGAATAGTTCATTTCAGGCAAATGGTTTTCGAACACCCATTCAACCTAGAGAGATACACCTTTTAAATATAGGTGATCATGTTGGCTGGCATCGTCAGTATTTGATTTGGCACCATACCATTGTTCTTGAAATTAATTGTATCAGCCGGAAAATCAAGGTAATACACTTTTCAAAAGACAGACAAACAAATAAAATGGCAATTATTGAAGAATGGATTGATCTGGAAGAACAGTTTGGTAGTTTGTTTCGATTTAACTACCCAGAACATATATATCAGAACAATCCAGCGGAAATTGTCGTGCAACGGGCCTATGCTAGACTTGGTGAAACAGAATACAAATTTCTAGAAAACAACTGTGAGCATTTTGCCACATATTGCAAGACGGGAAAAAAAGAAAGCCACCAAGTTCACTGGGCAAAAGGAAAAGTAATAGAAACAGCTGAAACGAGTGCTGTTTTAACCATCAAATCTGGTCTAAAGCTAGTGTACAAACTTATGCAGGATAGTACAAAAAAATCGTTTCACTATGTAGCAGAGAATACAGCACACGGATATGCAATTGCTAAGGAAGCGGGACAAAAGACTTTTAATATGGTAGAAAGGAGAACAACACAAGCATGTATGTTAGCTTTCGTAGCTTTAGAGATGTGTAATTGTGTATGGGATATCAATCAGATGAATGAAATCAGAAATGAGGGGAAAATCACATATGGTGATTTTAAAGCAAGCGCTGTACAGCGGATTGCTGAAGGAGTACTTGGTGGATATTTTGCTATTGGTGTAAGTGTCTTGGGTGAACGCATCGGTGGATTCATTGTGGGAGCTTCTGTTGGTGCACACAGACAAGGCGTAGGTACATTCGGTGGAAGTATTGTAGGAGGCGCGATAGGGTCACTTTGGGGTAAACTATGTGGCTCAATATCTGGTCACTGGTTAGGAGAAGGGTTGTCTAGGAAAGAAGAGAAACAGATCTCTACATTGATAGCAGCTAACTCAACAAACAAATGCACATTAACAAAGCAAGTTGGAAAGTCAAGTTTTAAAAGTAAAGCAAATAGAAAATTAGAAATAAAAAAAATTGGTAAAAAAAGAGATATGGTTCTTGCAAAGGATGAAAGTGAAAAAACTATTACACAAATGAGTAGAGCTACAGAGTTGGTTGAATCTTCAGAAAATACAAATAATCGTGTCTGTGATGCATATATCGTTTATAAAAGAGGAAACAGTGGGAAAATAACCAGTTATGGTAAAGCAACTCATGAATTGCCACTTTGCGTTGAAAGTCCGTTATACAAAGACATTGCTGCACTGACTGTATATTCGTTCGGAACTGCAAACAGAAAAAAGAAGGTTTCGAATGCATGGGTATCGAATGCAGATGATGCAGAACGAAGTTGTACAGTGACAAGCGTGACTTACGTAGTGATAAAGAAGGAAGCCGGATTGTCAAGCTATGAAAGCAAAGCAAATGGAATAGTAAAAGCTGCCAAAAAGTGTGAAAGAAATGTTGTGACACCTGCAGCCGACGGATGCGCAGTAACTACTGAACGAGTGAGTGCAGCTACATATTTGGCTAGTGCAGAGCTGGATGCTACTAAAATAGGTGAGATAAATGATATGACACTTGCAACTGAGGAATTGACATGCACTATCGGAAACAGGAGTATAGAGTCGGTTTACGCTTTTGAAAGCTATACCACGTATAGAGAGAATGGTGGGGAAATAACAGGTATTGACACATCAGAAGACATATTGCACCTGCTTCACAGTGCTACTAAAATAGGTGAGATAAATGATATAACACTTGCAACTGAGGAATTGACATGCACTATCGGAAACAGGAGTATAGAGTCGGTTTACGCTTTTGAAAGCAATACCACGTATAGAGAGAATGGTGGGGAAATAACAGGTATTGACACATCACAAGACATATTTCACCTGCTTCACAGTACGACAGATGGTGATTTCAGTTGCTTGCAAGGCTTTGGTTGTGGAACTACTAATTCAAGTCCACATTGTCTATATTTTCCAATCGGAGGAACTTTTGCAAGTCCATATTGCCCATATTATCTTTGCTAACGTTACTCCTGTATGCACAGGAATGAGTACTTTCCTTCTAAATTAGGAGTGTGTATGCTAAAGTTTGGTCACTGAGTATTTTAAATGCTCGTGAATGAATCTACTTTCTGTCATCAGTTTGCAAACATGGACTCATTAATATTCCGAAGCCGAGGTTGACATTACTTTTCAAGGGTTCACAATATCTGCTATCACCCTCAAGTGTATGTGATATTTATTTTATTATACCGAAAAACTACGTCTTTGCTCTCGTCTAAATTATTCAAATCAGACTTAGAAACCGCAGCATAACGCTGATGTTGTTGAAATTCAGCCATTTTGGTCGTCGGACACATCAGAAAACGTTCATAGATCCAGACGCTATTAATTTAATAAGCGCCTGAGAGGAAATTTTATTGGAAACCCAATAATCTAGTTTTAGACTTACAGGGTGTAACATCATGATATTACATGGTAACATCATTTTTTGTTCACCGATGCGGTATGTGGATTTTATATAGGGAAAAGCACGTGAGGTATAATAACACGGGTTGATGTTTATGCAGGCTTTGATGACAAAAGCTAGCTATTAACACTTCCGTAATATAGCTCTATTATGCAACTTTAAATTAATAACCAAAACTTTATGAAAATGCGTATTGCGTTTTTGTTTGTTTTTTGTTGTTTTGTTGTTTTGTTGTTTTGTTGGTTTTTTTTAAGGAGGAAGTGTTGACCGGTGACTGGGTGGTAGTCTTCTATCAACCTTGTCCGGACACTTTATTTACACTGATATTGATATGATTACTGAACTATATTAGTGAATTAGTGATCTAGGTCGATCTTTAAAAATGATAGTCGGCTCGATTTTAAGTATATGAAAGAGCTAGATTGGTAGCTAGATTGCATAGTAAACATTCCTGTTTTATCTTTATGCAGTAAGAAGGCGCAAAATGTCACATGATGAAAAAATTTGCACCCTGACCGGGACTCAAATCTAGGACCCTTCGCTTTTAGGACGAATGCTCTCCCGATTGAGCTCACCGCCGCGTTTACATTTTCTCCCAACTTACCATTAAGTCCGTATCGTGACATGTGCAGATTTAAGACTATTATCCAATAAAATGCCTTACAGAATAAATTTTTCATTCCTAAAATTGTTATACATTCTTCTTGCTATTTAAATGGCCGTTGAAGGGTTACCAATTCTGGTCAAAAGAGAGCTTAGTACGGCTGCGCCGAAAAAAAGCTGCACAGTGACCCTGCGATTAGTGGCTTCATTATTAACCATGTTTACTTAAATAAATGTTACACAGCGCTAGTATTGACACTACTACTGGCTACACAAATATAAATTCAATTATTTGTCGGCAATTGACCTAGTGTAAAATGTTGAAACCCTTCAACAATTAAATAAAAGCCGTTTTTCATGAAACAAATGTTGCTGTTTTGATTGTATTTCTCAAAATGTTTTGCTGAGGGTTATTTGACAAACTTTACACTGAAAAACTGGCTTGTCCAAATTCTATCTTTGTTTATTTTTTATGTTTTACTTATTCGTTATTCCCCATAATGCAGCGGCGCATGAGCAACTTTCGTCACAAGTAATTGCCTTTTAAAGGGACATACCCTACCTCTAGCAGATTATATTCTCGAAACATAGAGAATGTGTGCAATGAACGTAAAATGATAAATAAATTCTCAAAGAACAACATATGGCGAAAATGTATCATTTTACCACAATTAATCAATATAGAGGCCTTCTGTAATAAATCGCATCCACCAATTCTTAGATTGTACAACAACAACTCTACATAGATTAGTGAACGGTTTACGGTACTGCAACTTATTTTTAAAAAAGCTGATTTTGTTGATAATGGCTGGAATGCATAGTTTAAACTCTTAGGTTAACTTATAATTCTTCAGAATATTCTATTATTTATGTGTTTGAGATTATTTAGTTTGACATCAGTTATAGGGTATGTCCCTTTAATTGTAAAGAAATCTTTATGTGCCAGTTTAAAGTCGATTGAAGTATTATTTATTTTGAAGAAAAAAAAGCTACGATTAAATATTGTATCAATTTAAACTCAAATATCTTACTATACGCTTCAGCTCTCTTCAATTAAATAGCGGGTATATTTTTAGTATCTTATCAATTCGGGAAACATTCATATTGATTCACGTCACTAGTAAACAAATCGATGGAATGTTTTGGTTTCCCGCCGATGATGCATGTATCCCGGATAAAATTTTAGGAATCCCGAAAGAAATTTTCCACTCGTGATCGGGTATTTATAAATAATAACAAAAGAACTAGTTATTAAATAGTTTGTGTATTTATTTATCACGAAGATTTCAATCAATATATATTTGTTTTTGGAGTGACGGTAAGAATATCGACAGAAGTATGTGTTTAACATCGAACCAGATATACAACCGTTAAATACATGTTTAGGGTCTAATTTGTAAGCCCAACATGAATCATTCTTTTTAAGTTCTAAAACACAGAAAATACGTATAGCACACAAAAGAGTTGCGATTGGTAGGAAGTTTAATACGTTTAAAGATTTTTTTTTCAAAATAACTAAAATATATTTCCTTTACTAAGAGGACATCAAAACGGGACTGAAATGACTGAAGGCTAAATACATAAATTAATTTTGTAGAAACAGCATGCTACCCCGACAGGCCTCTGCAGAAAAAATTAATGGACATATATCCATAATATGGAACAAAAACTCTAAATGAGCTTTGTTTATTAGACGATGAATACCACTAGAACAGAACTTATTTCATAAATTAACAATAATTTGGAGTTCTGCTGCGCAGTAATGAACCACGAAGGCTGGAGGCTTGAGTGGTTTATAACTGAGTATCAGAAGTGTGTATGTATTTCAGATTTTTATCGTTGGTACCGGATAATCAATATAACCAACGCCCAAAAAGAGTGTAGTTACTTCAATTTTCGAGGGATAGTGCAAGATACAGAACGCGTCCCGGTGTACAGAACCGGTACATCGGACCTCTGTTTTAAGTCTCATCCGAAACACCATTGGTAATTTTAGTGGGGGGCCTACCATCCCTGGATTACCAGTCCAACACGCAGGGTAACGCAAGTCAAAATATAACTAAATCTGAAAGAAAGACATAATACAATTTTTGAAATTTGATAAAAAATAAAATACATATGAGAAATCTGAAAGTTCATAAATATGCAAATATATGCAGATTAGACATACTATTAGAAACGCCCCTTTTTCAAAACTGAATTTTGAACCCCATTTACTCTTCTTTTTTTTCATAATTGGTTTTCACCTGAAAGTGTTTATCTTAATTAAAGTGACATTATGCGCATCTTACTGCACAGAGTACATTTTTGGTAACAGTTTTATAAAAGCAATTTTTGGTTGCTCTGCATTTAAATGTGTTAAACTTATAATAATGCCGCATTAGTATTTGAAGTTGGTGCTTTTATTGGACTAATAAAATAATAGTTCCTTTCTTCGCAGTGATCTCCCTTGTGTTGTTTTTATTGTTCGGCATTGGAAGGGAAGCAACTCCTGCATGCAGTTGTTGTTTTTTTAATTGACTCTCCCAGTCAAAATAGGAAAGTACTATTTGGAAAGTTATCATTTCGTACTGGTAACAGGTAAAGGTTGATATATGTATCACGTGATCTAGTGTGAGATGACATGTTTTTTCGGGCTCTCCAAAATGTTGGATTTAAAGTGATTTATTACATAGTGTTATGGATAAATTTTGGATAATCTTGTGTGGAATAGGTACTCCTTTAAGACTTCAGAGATGAAAGTTTGATTTTAAAACGTGAAATACTTGAAAATCAAAGAAAACTAAATTATCTTTGTTCTCATAAAATATTTATGTTATTTAAGGATACCATAAAGTCAAATCTGCCCCGAGGGCATATCATATAAGCAAGCAAAACAGCTATAAATATGTATTAATACCTACAGTTTATAAAAGAATATCATCTACGCGAATGGTGCGCTAACTAATGACAATGGCAAATAACGGTAGTTACCAACCGCCAATGTTCTTCGTCTCGCCAATGGCAGGACCAAGTCCTTATTCAGGATATATGCTTAATCAAGCACCGATTCAATCAGATATGAACGGCTCATTCATGGCACTTCTTCAACAAAGTCCAGAATTAAGTCAAACTTACACACTAGGCGAACACTCTCTCACACGTAATGTGAATACTACTAGGAGTGCAAATCCTGAGACAACCTTAACAGAACTACTTCCAAGGTCACAGAATAATACTGACAAAGATGAGTTGAGCAATACATATTGCTCATATGAAGACGATGAATGCGATGACTTAGAAAATGAGTTTGAATATGCTGATTACAATGAGCATAGGCTTCAGATTGATTTGGAAGTTTTTAATGTGTTGCATGTAAATAGTGATGTAGACTGTCCCTACATATCAGCCCTGTCAAAAACTTGATAAAGAACTGCAGAACTTACCAAAAACTGCTTATATTGACAAGTTACTAAAACTCACATGTAATGATAGCACAAAATTGGAAGCATACAGAGACACTCTATTTAAAAGAGCAAAGTTTTCACCAAATTGCCCGGAAGGAAGTCTGATTCATAGAAGAGGATCGGATAAATGTCCCCTCGCGTTCAAGCTCGCAAAAGACAGCTTTCTTCTATATATGCTAACAAAAGGCCAGCGAACAGCGGAAATCGAGCATATCTTCAAAAAGAATAGACATAAGAATGAAGAAACGTCATCCAAGATACCTGACGAATGTGATAAGGCAACATTTATGGATTTGACCATGATTCAAGCTGAAATGATTAATCTTAAGCAACAAATAATGTTCATAAGAGAGACCAGAAAACAAGATTCTGCAAGGATCGAAACCATGTCTCTTGAACTAAGAAAGGTGAAAATGGAAATCACAGAGCTAAAAGAAAGGGTTTCGTCTGTAGAGAGAAATTTGAAGGAACTGATCACCGAAATAAATAAAACCTCAATGAACATGGTTGAAGAAAAGGTAAATGTAGTAAGTGAAGAAGTGAAACTGATAAAGAGTAGTCTCATGATAAAGATAAATGCTGAAAAATCAAATAATGAAAACGAGGAAGAGTCTTAAACACTGCCCGTATTAAATAACTACGCTGCTATTGTGCGCAATAACCAAAGCAAATCTGATCAACATCCAAATGAACCAAATTCCTCAGCAAAAGCAGTTATTGACCTAACAAACTCAGATCAAGTCAGACAAAATAGCATAGCCAACCAGTCAAATGTCAAACACATTAGAAAACAGCAAAATGAAACAAACAGTGGCAAACAAATACCAACACTTATCACAACAAATCGACAAGATGTACAAGACCGGAAACCCCAAAATAGAGTAAGAAAACAAAATTTGGAAACTCGCGCTACAATGAAGATGAAAAAGAGAAACGCGAACGTAAAACATACATTGGGAAGAACACTTCCAATGGAAGAGTAAAACGAAACTATTCGTCAAAAGCAGACGCAAAAATGTTTAAATTCACAGGTGCCTACAAAGGCAGAACGATCCGCTATTACGTTGGTGGAATATAAAATGACTCAACGGAGGATGACTTCAGGGGATATTTAGAAAGCAACGGTATTTCACCAGTCTCGATTTATATGATTCAAAGTAAAACCGGAAACCAGTCCGCCAAACTTTCTGTACCAGCGAATGAAGGTCGTTTGTTGGAAGACAAATCTTTCTGGCCAAAATTCGTATATTGTCGTAAGTGGTACGGAAATGAAACATGGGAATACTACAAGAATAGGGTCACGCATAAAAATAGCAAAGTCAACGATAACTAACGATACGACTGTGACAATAATTACGATGATCCCGAACAGTACGACACTGATAACGAAGGTGGGAATAGGCCCCAATATAATGAATATGATAAAAACAACGATAACGAACAATATGATCGTGACAATGATAACGATGATCACGAACAGTACGACATTGATAACGAAGGTGGGATTTGGCCGGCGTATCAGTCTTGGGTCACGGACGATAACGACAACTGGAATTATAACACATAAACTTTACAAAATTCATGAATATACATACAAAACACTCAATGAATTGTGATTACATGCTTAACATATTAACTTGGAATGTTCGTGGTATACTAAGCAGTGCTTCGAGTGTCACTAGACTATTAGATATGTACAACATTGACCTTGCCTTCTTGACGGAACACAAACTTTTACCACAGTGTAAGAATTTTTTTGACAATATTCATCCAAAATATAAAAAATTACACTGAAATTGATAATAACGTTAACTATTGGAATACTTTTGCATGCGGAAAAGGTGGAGTCAGCATTGTTTACAGAGCATCACTGTCTTTTTCTTGTAGGTATTTAGCAAATATTGATTGTCAAAATGGCCGCATCTCGGGTGTAGAGCTGTCTTCAAGTAACCATGTCCCAATATTTGCATTTTGTATATACATGCCTTCTGCTAATTATGATATCTCGATGTATATTGACATGATTGAGAATTTACAGGCAATCTATATGTCATACTCCGAATCTGGGTCAGTCATCTTTCTCGGAGACTTTAACGCAGAATGTGTACAGAATATAGGTAAAAATACTTCGCAAAGAGACAGGTTATTGTCATCCTTCGTTCAAGGTAATAGTCTTACATCCTTGTTACACCAAAGCAGTCGTGAGATCGATAATTCTATCTTTACATTCAAACAAACAAAAAAACAAAAATAATATCAAACAGGGAATGCCACGTACCAAAAACGCAGCCTCCCCAAAACGAGCCCCACAGCACCCAGAAGTGCACACCAAGTTGTAAACTATTAGACGATGTAATTGTCGATTGCGGTCTCGAGTCGAAGATATTATCTATACAGATAATCAGTAATGATCTGACCAATGTTTCCGATCATCTGCCTGTGTACGCGAAGTTGGATGTGCCTTTAACAAACACTTACAACCCCAGTTGTAATCAGAAAATCGCTTGGCACAAAGTAAAGTCTGAACATATTGAAAAATATAATACTAACATAAGAGAGTTTTTTTCGGGAATTATATATAGACAAATAGAATATACAACTGTTGGTGATATTGAGATTCTATACAACAATATTATTTCATGTATTGCTACAGCCTCTGAAAATGCGTACCCTATTAATCGATGTAATTACCATGCAAAGCCGTACTGGAACCAGGAAGTCAAAACTGCACATGCGCAGCAACGAGCTGCACGCAGGCGCTGGATATCAGACGGCCGTCCACGAGGCTCACATAATGAATCATACCAAAACTACAAATCGAAAAAACGCGAATTTGTAAATTGCTAAACAAAAGCAATAAATGAAGTAGAAAATAAGTACTTTCGCGAGTTACAGGATGCGTCGGAGTGCAGCAGTAAGTCGTTTTGGAACATTATCAATAAAAAACGCAAAACTAAGCGGTCTCAATGCAAGCTTTTAAATGATAATGGTCATTGTCTTAGAGATCCAGAAAGCATTGTGAATTGCTTCCGTAATTACTATTTAGGTATTTACTCTCCACTAAACCTTCCAGAATTTGATATTCAATTTGAAAAAAATATCTTGACGTTGTTTGATGAAATACAAGCTAAATGTCGTAAAAACAAAGAAAATATCGAATTTAATAAATGTGAATATGTCACAAATGACCTAGTTACATCTGTAATTAAAGGCTTAAAGCTAAATAAAGCTGCGGGGCACGACAATATAGCTAACGAACAGCTGTGCTATGGGTCGGACGCTCTAGTAGACCCGCTAGTTTTTCTGTTTAAAATGATGCTATTTCACGCCTATATACCCAAAAGCTGTGAGATTGGTATTATAATACCTATATATAAATGCAATGGCAAAAGCAGAAGCGACCCCAACAATTACAGACCAATAACCTTGTTACCCTCTATCTACAAGCTGTTTGAAAAAGTCCTACATCATATTTTAACAATAGAAAACGACCCACATCTAAGTGAATTTCCCTCAAAACAGCAGAATGCGTACCAAAAACATATTGGTTCTATGACAGCCTCTTTCAATCTCCAGGAAGGCATACGTTACCAATTAGAAAATGGGAGTAATGTGTATATGGCAAGTCTGGACACTCAAAAGGCATTCGACACAACGTGGTTAAAAGGCCTTTTTGTAAAACTATACCTAGCAGGGGTTGATGGTCGTTTATGGTTAACATTAGTACATGCCCACACTGATATGTTTAGTTGTGTAGCTGTAAATGGATTGCAATCTGCCCCATTCCCCGTAAATCAAGGTGTTCGTCAAGGAGGGGTTATCTCCACTTGGATGTATTCTCTGTTCCTAAACCAGCTGCTAATCGACCTTGAAAAAAGCAAACTTGGTATAACGATAGGTCCATATGCGTGCGGAAGCATCACGCTTGCCGATGATTTAACGTTGGCTTCATTATCCCCAAACAATCTGCAATCCATGCTTTGTATTGTAGAAGAATACAGATGTCACTGGTGCTATGTTATAAACGCAAATAAAAGTTGCGTACTTGTATTCAGTAACACACAGACAAGGTCACTCACTGCTACTAAATATGAATTCAGACTAGGGCAAACCATAATACCACACGTTGAAATAATAAAACATGTAGGTATACACTTGAACAAGAGGTTATCGAACAGAGATAATATATCTCACGCATGCACCAAGGCCAAGTCCGCACTTTTTTCACTTCTAAGCACTGGCGTTAATTCCCAGAAATGTGATCCATCAATCGCAGCACGCCTAACGGACAAAATTGTAATGCCATCACTCCTATTCGGTTGTGAATTATGGTCTAGCCTTAATTGTAGTGAGGTAGCTAAGCTATGCTAGTATGCTAGGATGGTCGAGTATTTTATATGAAATAGATAAGAGAAAATTGTTATTTCTTGAACGACTTTGTAACATGCCAAATGAATTGCTGACAAAAATGATTTTTAATTTACGTTTACTAATGTATGTAAGAGGCAATAGTAGTCAAGTAGGAATTATCCCAGACGTGTGTAATATATTAGTAACATATGGGTTGTTTGATTACATTTTATCATACATAACCACAGGTGTTTTTCCGAACAAAAACTCATGGCGAAAGCTAATTATTAAAGTAATTCAGCTATACTGTCAAAAAGCATATACTAATAGAATAGCAAATAACTGCGAATTTCAATTATTCAAAGGGTTGCACCCCTACATAAGACCAGCTATTGTTTATAAATGTATCAATAATACTTTCACCCCACGCCAAGCTAGATCAATAGCAAAATTATGGGTAGATAGTAGAACGCTTAATGATGTTGTTAATTGTAACTTGTGTATGCATGAAACAGATAACTTATATTTACATAAAGTCATATTTTGTCCTGCTCTGTTAGAGGTCAGGATCGGACTTTGTACTTTTTTACACGAACATTACGACTACAGTGTCATAGAATATTTATGCAGTTAAGACAGGCATTCAATCTACCTGACAATGTTAGGAAAACCAATAGAAATCTGAACAGACTGGCAACAAGTGTTGGAACTTCATAAGAGTCTTTTATCTGTATGTGTTACACTGTCTGAAATTTTAATCAATTACATAAGGTGCTTTGTTTATATAATTATGTTGTACCGCTACGAGTTAACTGAATTCTGTAAAGTGAGTGCAATTAATACATTCATCATTTTCTTATATTTCGCTTTCGAATAAGATTCTGACTACAAAGGTATTTCAAAGCGCCCTACTTAACATGACAAATATATGCACATGTTAGTTCTATATCTCTTATTTTTCGACTAGGCAAGATATGTATGAACAAACCAGAGTAAAAGTGCCTATGTATACTTTACTTATATCTATAATACATACTTCTGTCATGTATTCTGTTATTTATGCAAACAGAAAGAGTGTAAAATATGTACGCTGTATATAACATAACTTATTTTTTCGCCTTTCTTTAAAATGATTTAGAACTGTACATTGTACCTATCTAGTTGCTATATTATATTTGCTGTTTCATAAAATTATTGTACTATCTCATGCAAATGGGGAAATAAAGAGAATAATAATAACAGTTTTATAAAAGCAATTTTCGGTTGCTCTGCATTTAAATGTGTTAAACTTATAATAATGCCGCATTAGTATTTGAAGTTGGTGCTTTTATTGGACTAATAAAATAATAGTTCCTTTCTTCGCAGTGATCTCCCTTGTGTTGTTTTTATTGTTTGCATTGGAAGGGAAGCAACTCCTGCATGCAGTTGTTGTTTTTTTAATTGACTCTCCCAGTCAAAATAGGAAAGTACTATTTGGAAAGTTATCATTTCGTACTGGTAACAGGAAAAGGTTAGTGTATTGGGTTAAAAGCTATTATTTCCTCTACCCTTTTTACACACACCTATTTCAGCTGGATTTTTACTTGAAAAAAATGTGCATAATTTTTTTAGATTTTTTCTAGGTTTAGGTAAATAAACACGTAATGCTGCCCTGTAAGGTGAACTAGGTTGGAGACCACCGGCTGTGAAACAATGGAAGTCAGTATCTAGACAATGGCATAGATTAAGTGGTATGAATGACAACAGAATTAATTATAAAATCTTTAGTTTTTGTGATAGAAAATCTAGTAATAAATGTAAAAATTGGCAATATTATTTTAAACAACACTTACATAAAATTGATTTGTTAGACATTGCTCAAAATGGTTTATTGTTGACATCCAAATGTTTCTGTAATACAATAGAAGATGTGTCCATGGATAGTTATGTTAAGGAATGGGAAAATTGTATACAAAAAGAAAGAGGTATCAATAGTAATGGTAGAAATAAACTCAGGACATACAGGTTATTTAAACATGATTTGGCACTGAATTTCATGTATCACAGTTTATGCCAGTTAAACATCGTTCAGCTTTAGCTAAGTTTAAATGTGGGGTTGCCCCCATATGCCTTGAAACTGTAAGATATGAACAATTGCCTGTTGAAATAAGAATCTGTCCAATCTGTAAATCTGATGTAGAAACCGAAAAACATGTGTTATTACACTGTCTGGCATATCATACTCATAGACATGTATTGTTTGAAAAAGCTGTTGAAAAAAACAAGAATTTAATGATATGAATGATGATGCAAAATTGGTATTTGTACTCTCAAATGATCAACTTACAGCCAAATTTACAGCCAAAACCTGTTACGCAATTTTATATGAAAGGTCTAATATATTGTATAAATAGACATGTTTTGTGTTAATCTATATTGAACACTTGTAGATTCACAGCTTACGTAATTGTAGTATTACTGTTTTAAGAGTCTTTTAGAAAACTATGTAAGTAATGTACTAATATTGTTTTAGTATCAAACTTATTTTAAAGTCATCTAAAACCCTTTTGCTAATCAAACTACATTTGATCTGATCAAGTGTAGACCCATTATTTTACACCCATTTTTGAATAATGCATTTGCACAGTATTCCTTTTCAGTGTCTTAAGTTTTTCTCTTTTTAAGGCAGATTTTGATATAAAGATTAGCAAGGGAGTTTTAGGTTTTTATTTGTACACATGTAAAATAGAAAATTGATCTGATTTTGAAATGTATAATGACTATTTTCTCATTGTCTCTTATAACTAAAATTTGAGTGGCATTGTACATGTACTAATGTAAAATAACTTTGTATATGATTTTATATGCAACGTGATATTATTATGTAATGTACAATGATGAAACTGAAATAAACAATATAATGTAATTCCACTTTAAGTGTCATGTAGTTAACCATGTTTTGAAATATAGCTGTAGCTGCTTTAATTTAGCAGTAATACCTGTATGAATATTTAATTACAGCACTATGACATCACACATTCAAAACTGGCCGCATTCATATTTCTCTATTTTTGAAATTTTCAATCTTCAATATCTTCATATTTAATACTCCAATTTAAGAAAAAAAATTCAACAGTGTGTTTCTCTGAACAAGTACTTCAATTTATTTTCTGACTAGCCTTTCCCTTTAACCAATAGACCACTGATCCTCTCCTCAGCATCAGAACGACAAAGAATTGTTTATTAAACGATAACAAAGCTGAAAAAGATGTTATTTTGATTATAACATGATCAGATATTACAAAATGTGAATAAATGCAAAGTGTTATTTTCAATGCGGATATTTATTAAATTTTAACGCCATACGGTACAATATGATGTCATTTTTGACGGCATATCGGCATATGTTGTTTATGGCATAATAAAACCTTGATTTTCTAGTCTTTTTAAATAGAAACAAACTCGTGAGTCATGTAATAATTAATTACTTTATTACTTTTAAAGACGTTTAATTCTCATGTTTGTAACACGCCAGGACGACAGGGTCTTGAGTACGTCAATTGTCGTATTGGCGCGCTTAAATTGACGTACTGGCGTGTTGGCGCCAACACGCCAGAAAGCAACGACAGAATAATAATTTCTGTCATGAGCACGAGGTTCAGATCGAAATATCCGTCACCGAGGGTAACTGTTTTGGCGGGAACGAGGCTCTGCCGAGTTCCCGTAAACAGTTACCCGAGGTGACGGATATTTCCATCTGAGCCAGTGTCTCTGTGGAAACTTTTTCTTGCTACCGTCTTGCTCTTTTAAAGAAGATTTCTAAATGCAAACTCATCAAAATGATGAATTATCATGAAAAACAAACGATTTTCCGACGTTCTGTTTGGGAAATTGACGTCACAATGTTTAAACGTTACGTCAAGTGATTCACGGAGTCGTCCGGCAAGGAGGGTGCCAGACCGGTTTTTCCGGCAGGGCAAACCCGAAGCCACGAGCAAGAAAAGCTAGTACAAAAAGTGATCATAACTCTCAAAAAATAGGCCTAATTGGTTTGATAAAAATTGCGCTAGTGAAAAGAAGAGCTTTAATAAAGCACGAAATCAATTTATTCGCGATAAAAATGTTTTATCTAGACATAATTTTGTGCGAGCAAGAACAAAATATAATAAAGTTAAAAAGTCTGGTAGGAGAAAATATAAAAATAATAAAGGTAAAAGGTTAAAAGGTTTAGCAAAGACAAACTCCAAACAATTCTGGAAATCAATTAACAAAACTATGAAAAAGACACAAGAAAATCCTGATTCATTATCTTTAGAAGAACTTCTTCATCATTTTCGAAATTTAATTGGAGAAACTGCACCAAATAACTCTTACACAGAAACTGTAAGTGGCTTTAACGAGGAATTAGATGGACATTTTATTGAAAAAGAATAACATTCAGCAATATTTGCAAAAGTCGCCATTTTTACTTAAGTTATATCATTTGATGTTTGATTCAGGTGAATATACCTCATCATGGGGTGAAGAAATTATTGCACCTATTTTCAAAAAGGGCGACGTAAATGAAGCCAAGAATTATAGAGGTATTACTTTAATTAACACTTTAGCAAAAGTGTATTCACAGTTATTGCTTAATCGATTAACATCATGGGCAAATGCGCATAACGTACTCTCAAAAAATCAATTGGTTTCCAAAAAGGAAAATCGATTATTGACTGCATTTCATTTTACACTCTGTTATTCTAAAGGTTCGTAATTCAGGTAAAAAACTGTACTGTATATTCATCGACTACCAACAATGTTTCGATAAAATAGAAAGGTCATTACTGTGGCAAAAAATAATATCAGAGCAAGTTAGCTCAAAGTTTGTTAATGCCATAAAGTCAATGTATAATTCGGTTTAGTCATGTGTTCGATATAACAACGCATATTCCGAATATTTTAACTCACAGATCGGTTTGAAACAAGGGGACCCCAGTTCACCTCTACTATTCATGTTGTACGTAAACGACATCATTCAAAATATACAAACAAAAATAATATCAAACAGGGAATGCCACGTACCAAAAACGCAGCCTCCCCAAAACGAGCCCCACAGCACCCAGAAGTGCACACCACCAACACACACACACACACACACACACACACACACACACACACACACACACACACACACACAAGCAGATTTTGATGGCGTATTCACTTTAAATGAGCTGAAATTGTTTCATATTTTATATGCAGACCAAGTCCTTTTTGTTAAATCTCCAGAAACACTACAATCATTGTTAAACGATGTAGTGCAGTATTGTAAGATGTGGGGGCTGAAAATAAACACTTCGAAAACAAAAGCTATGATTTTTGAACGCGGTAGACATACACATTATAATTTCTATATCGATAATACCCTGATAGAATTAGTTGACTCCTTCAAATATCTAGGTATAACCCTGTTCAAAAACGAAAGTGTGTCTATAAGTCAGAAATGCATATCGCAACATGCGTCCTTTTCATTATTTAATCGTTTCAAATTATTTAATTATGCAGAATTTACGATTGAACAGAAACTTAAACTTTTTGACATAGTAGTGGCGTCTATTTTACACGTTGGTTTACAAATTTGGGGTTTCCATAAAGCGCCAGATATCGAAGTAATACATACTAAATTTTTTACGAAGAATCCTTTGTGTTAAAAAATCCACGATCCTATCTGCACTATATGGCGAAACTGGACGACTAGCTTTAAACATCATTCGCAAAGTCAACATGTTAAAATATTGGATACATATACTTACAGACAAACATTTATTATGTTAAAAGATGATAAATACTTTCAATATTTCTCAGGGAATAATAATTATAAATGTTTTTTTCTATTTACAACAACTCTTTAATTCAAATTTTCGGCAATATTGCCTTTTTCAAGAAATTTGTCTGCACTTTTTAAATTCACATGTTGATCATATTCATGACAAGCTTAGAAATGAAAAAACAACAAAACGTCAGGAAATGACGATGACGTCACGTCCTAATGACGTCATATACACTAAGCGTCCAAATGACGTTTCCCGTACTTTCAGGTAAGAGTCCAATCACATGAAGAATACACTTAAGAACTAGAATTCAATATAAATTAAACCGAAACATATCTTAGTTGATACATAGTCCTGTCTTGAATGCACTTATAAATCATATTATTACACATTTGTGTAAGCCATAAATTGTCCTATTATCTAACTTAAATTGTAGATCCTCTCTGCAGCATTTCCCAGGTTTTCTTAGTATTTAATCTTCTGCAGTTGATAATTATGGTCTCAATTTTTGCATGAAAAATAAAAATACAGAATTTTTTAGATAAATAGATATACCATGTATTTATATAATAATACAAGTGAAATTGTAAAAGAATTTCAGAAATGAAGATTAAAATATTAAGCTAAAACGTTTTTACTTATATATTTTAAAGGGAAATACTAAGAAAATTTATTATGTCCATAATTATCAATCTTTACATATGGGTAAGACCTAGTTTTACAATATATTCTCCTTACCATGAAATTAAAAGACAATAATTCACCATGTTATGGAAATACTCCCATCTTGTTACGGTGACAGCAGGTTTCTCCATTAGCAGTTCCAAAACAGGCAGGAATATCAAGTAGGATGGGAAAAAAAACAAAGAAACAACTATTACCATTATCAGTTCAGCATTATGATGTTGTATTATAAGTGGAAAAACTATTACTATAGGTTAAACTTGATATGTGTAAACCATTACATTTATATACCTTTCTTTTATCACTGAAAAGAAATATAGAATATCGCTTACAAAATTCAGAACATAGGCACAGATATAATAATGTACCTCGAACAGAACGAATATGCAAATTCTGCAACATGAATCAAATAGAAAACGAGTACCACTTTTTATTAGTTTGTCCTTTTTATAGAGATCTTAGAATTCAATATTTCCCGAGATATTTTTGTCAATGGCCAACTATTACAAAATTTGAGACTATTTTATCGGAGGACTGTGCAGAATGTAGCTAAATTCCTGTACTTTGCGTTCAAGAGACGTCAGTAATGCTAAATTATTAGGCTGATTATTACCATGTAGCCAGATAATACTAGTAATTTATATTTACAAAAAACATCCAAAAACAATATCGATTTATACTTAAATATACATGTAGAAACTAGAAACCCAAACAATAGTTTGATATAGGTTTTTCTATATTGTATACATTCTTCTGTAAAACACAATTTGCAAGTAAATGTCGTTGTATTTATACTTACTGTAACCATGTTACCTGCTGTATACTTTGTATTTGCCAGAAGCATTGTAAAATGTTTAAAGCAATAAAACATATTGTATTGTATTGTAAATCAGTCAGCCTACTGATGCTTGAATAGTCCGCAAACGTTATAATTATCTTGATAAGTATGTGACCGGCTCTAATCTTTTCACGAATCTTATATTATTTTCTTCGTTTAAGGAACGAATTAGAAGAAAATTAATTTCCCTTATTGATAATATTTAGTCACCGGTAGGTGACGCATTAGAGCGTGTAAGGATTAGCACGAAATATCTAGTGTGTTAATGTGAAAGTCATTCAGCTTTGGGTAACCGACGGGTTTACAGCGAAAGTTTACACAACAAATAATTGCTATCTTATACATTGTTTTACACGTGGCATGGCTGAAAACGATGGAGAAAACGTTGTCGGACACAACTCCAGAGATTCTGTTTACGGAGAGAGGCCTAGTATAGCAGTGGATTCGGCGTTAAGGGAAGTTTTAGCAGAATTGCGGCAACAGCGTGAGCAAGTTCAGGCGCTGCGTGAAAAAGTACACGGAAATTCTAAGACTGTGGCTTGTGAGGTTAAAAAGCTCAAGACAGCAAAAGACATTTCGTGGAATTTTCAAGGTAATAAAATTCAATTTGAATTTAACAGTGATTTGGAGAGCGTCGTTAAACAATTAGACTGGTCACTTGATAACGAGAAGTTTGCATATTCCAAGGAACTTTGTTCAGAGTTGTTAGATAGGCTTAAAAAGCGTAATAAATTGATCCGTATCGCAGACAAGTTCTGGAGGTTGGGAGACTGTAAGACAATACGAAACGAATCCTGTTGCTTCTGATTCGGATGATGAATCCAAGATCTACAAGGCCGAGGCACGTGCTCTTAAGCGCAAACGTTCGAACTCGCGTGGAACACATGCAGCAGTTTGGTGGACCAGGGCCCTGCTTTGCTTGCGGAGAATATTCCCACTTCCGGAGGAATTGCCCAAATATCAGTCGCCCAGCAGCCCCAGCCGGGGTCCAGCCAACAAGCGGAAAATAACCATTTTTCAGCACACGATGAACTTTTCAAAGATGAGTATTTTTATGATTATGACAAATTCACTCATGATTTTTATGAATACGAGCAAGGACAGAAACATATAATTGTAAAAGGTAGACTAAAGCAGCATATTAATTTTTGGCGGAACATAGGAGCGAGTGATTTTATCCTAGATACCATAGAAAATGGTTATAAATTACCATTATTTTCAACTCCGCCCCGCACTTATTGTAAAAACAATAAATCAGCATTGTTAGAATCTGATTTTGTCACTGTTGCTATTCAGGATTTACTAGAAAGGTCTTTAATTCGAAAGTGCACAGAAACTCCGTATATTGTTAATCCTTTAACTGTTTCCATTCAAAGTTCTGGCAAGAAAAGACTCATATTAGACTTGCGCACTGTTAATCAGCATCTTTGGAAACAACCAGTTAAGTACGATGATTTGAAAATTGTTCTTTCTTTTTTCCAGAAAGATTTTCATTTGTTGAAATTTGATTTGACTAGCGCATATCATTTTATTGATATCTATCAGTCACATACAGATTTTCTAGGGTTTTCATGGACTGATAAGGATAATACTGTTTGCTTTTTTAAGTTTTTGGTACTTCCTTTTGGTCTTTCAAGTGCTTGTTACATTTTTACAAAAGTAACAAGGCCTCTTGTGAAGAAATGGCGTAGTGAAGGCAAACGTGTCTCAATGTTTTTTAGTAGCACAAGACATAAAGGGAGATTTATTATTGTCGGGTTTTATACCTAATGCAGAAAAATCCGTGTGGGTTCCTGTGCAAATTTTAGAATATTTAGGTGTGGTATTGAATTCCCTGTTGGGAATTGTTTTCATTCCAGAACGCAGATTGATAAAGGCAAAAGACACTTTGCTCTGTATTTTAAAAGCTCATAAAGAGCACAGACGGGTTTCCGTCCGAAAAGTTGCAAGTATTGTGGGTCGGATAATATCTATGTCAGTAGTACTAGGTCACGTGACCCAAATCATGACTAGATACTTAAGTGTTGATGTGGTTAATGCCCGTCACTGGGATTCTTACATATCTTTATCGTCTGAGAGTGTAGAGCAGTTACTATTTTGGAAATCAAACTTAAATTTTATAAATTGTAGGAATATAGTCGAATCGCATAAATGCTCAAAAATTATGTATTCTGACGCAAGTAGCACAGGTTACGCAGGTTATGAAGTTTCGACCGTGAACGGGGTTTCTCATGGTATGTGGGATTTTGAAGAGTCGAGTAAGTCCTCCACTTGGAGAGAGTTAGTAGCTGTGCATAGAGTGGTCCAGTCTTTGGCTCATGTATAAGCGCATCGTAGAGTCAAATGGTTTTCAGATAATCAAGCAGTTACAACTATCGTCAAAAAGGGGTCTATGAAAAAGGAATTACAAGATACAGCTTATCAGACATTTCAGTTTTGCATAAAAAACTCAATTTCTTTAGAACTTGAGTGGATTCCGCGGTCTGAAAATGATAAAGCTGATTATTTATCAAAAAACATAGATTGCGATGATTGGGGCATTTCATTGGGGATTCTTAATCTACTGCAAGAAAGATTTGGACAGTTTGAGGTTGACTGGTTCGCTTCTGAATACAATAAAAAAGTTTCAAAATTCTTTTCGAGATTTTGGAACCCGTCTTCCGCTGGAGTCGATGCATTCACAGAATTATGGGAGAACTGTTTTGGGTTGTTTGTTCCTCCGATTCCTTTAATTTATAGAGTATTGTCCAAATTGAAAGTTGACAGAGGAACGGGTGTCCTGGTGCTTCCTTGTTGGAGATCGGCTGTTTTTTGGCCGTTATTATGTCCAAATGGTAATTTCATATCTAGCGTTGTCGATTGGATAGACTTACCAACATGTAAAGAGTCGTATGTTCCTTGTAAGTCTGGAAAGGGTATTTTTGGTAATTCGAACTTACAATTTCGGATGCTCGCAATTCGTGTAAGCAGATTTTGCTATCGTGTAAGAGTAATTTCCCTTTACTCCAAGTGAACAGAATGTTATACTAGTTATTTATGCAATGCAACATTGCTATGGCAGATTTGCCGTAAAGAAAAAAGGGCAGCATTGCCAAAAAAAAAAAAAAAAAAAAAGCAGTATTCAAATATGGCTTATATGTAATGGAAAAGTTCCATGGTTTTCTGTAGAAAACGCAGTTTTGCCAGTATTGATAGATGGGAATTTTGATATTCCTTATATTATCATTTTATTGTAATTACTAGCATTTATGTTTAATTTGATATAGCATTTATCATGAAGAAAGTATTTGAGTTGATTGTTCAATCTTTTGCTGAAAAGTTGAAAATTTTCTGAAGGAAACGTTGTATGATATATTAATTTTCCTTTGGTTACACATTTGTTCTTTCAGACGCATAAAGATGATATTGGTGCATTACCCGAAAACCTGGCAGACAAGGTGGACCTACTCCCGGATCTGTTACGCAAGTCCAGAGCGGAAAATACAAGTCGGAAATATCAAAATGCTTTTCTTTCGTTGGGAAAGATGGGCAAAGTGTAATGGGTTAGGGAGTGGGGAAATTTTACCTGCAAAGGCATTTCCGTTTGCAATTTATTTAGCTTCAATTATACAAACTGTAAATACAGCAAGTCCGGTTATTTCTGTTTTTTTACGCTGTAAAGTGGTTTCATGGTTTATTCGCTCTCAAATCACCAACTGATTCTAGCTTGGTAACACATATTAGAAGCATCTAAGCGTTTATTGGCTAAGCCAACTGTTAAAAAAGAACCAGTGACAATTGAAATGGTGTTTGACATGTATAATCATTTATATTTTCCAAAGAATCTGAAAAATCAGAGGATTATTTGCGCTTGTCTGGTTGCATTTTCTGGATTTATGCGTAGTTCAGAGTTACTCAATATCAAGGTTTGTGACATATTGTTTTACCAATCTTACATGTCCATTTTCGTGGAAAGCAGTAAAACCGACAAATATAGAGACGGTTGTTGGATAACAATAGCAAAAACAGGAACGTGTTTGTGCCCAGTTGAAAATATTCAGCAATTTATATCATGGGCCTCTTTAAAAGATAGTGACTATGTGTTCTGTAATTTAAATCATTCAAGGAATACGTATGCTGTTAGAAAGGTGAACAAGGCTATGTCTTACACTAATTTACGCGAAGAATTTTTAAGAGCTTTTAAGCCGCATGTAAAAGACATTAAAAAATATTGCTTACATTCGCTTAGATCAGGTGGTGCAACAGTTGCGGCTAATAATGGAATCAAAGACAGACTGTTTAAGCGACATGGTCGCTGGGTTAGTGATAATGCAAAAGATGGTTATGTGAAAGACAATCTGAGAGAACGATTATCAGTGTCCCTATCATTGGGATTGTGACAATATGAAAGCCTTTATGTTGCTTTACATAATTATGTTGTTTGATTACGTTGATATTGTTTATAATATAACATATATGACTTCAAGAATTATGATAGAGATATAAGCTTTTTGTGTCGTAGTCTACCGTTTTAGCGTATTGGTTAGGTTTCCCGTTCTTTAAATTTCATACGGTTGCCCAAGTGCTTCAGTTACAAATTACAATATGAATTTGAAATTGATGTTGAGTTCGTTATATCTGTAGTTAGGTGACGGGGTTGATGTAAGGGAAAAATAGTTATCTTGGTCGTGAACCTTCAAACATAATAATGTTATAGTTGTTTTTCCACGCTTTTTGGGCGTGAATCAGATTAAAAACGACGATAAAATAGACTGTTAAATCTGTTTGGAAAAAAGATGATATGCATGGCATAGTTTACTGCCCCCATTATATCTTTAGGAAGATTAAAATAGTGCTGCAATATCTGATAAAAAAATCAAATACTTAAATGTTTTATAGATAATATGTTTATATTCTGTATTGGTAAATGTCTTTTTAAAGCAATAATATTGTTGAAATACCAGTTCTCTAACTAAATTCAATTGGCATAATTTGCTTTTGCTTTATTCGTAATTTGATATATTGTCTGTTTAGTATATGTTACTATGTATAAATAGTGTCACATGAATTAATGTCGTGAGGTCGCCTAGCTATGCGTGCATTAAAAATGATGTGGTTCTTATTCGAGACTACTCTATTGGCACTATGCTCTATTTCAGATAAAGTACAGTTTTAAGCTCCGCCATTAGATAAATTTAAGCCATGATACAACTTATTATAGACCATATATTTCTTCCAATACCGTATATGGAAAAAGAAAACTAAAATTATCAAAATCTCTCTAACGGCAAAATGCAGTTCACCAAACTTCGAAAAATTAAATGTTATTAACGTATCTTTATTTTACATATGTTAGGACAGTATAGAAAAATATCTAGACCTAAAAATTCCCTAAAATTCTATTTACATTCAAACGCAAAAATTAAACAATACAAAACATCATTTTAAATGCCAACATGAGTAATATGATACTGACAACAATAGCGTGTGTCCTTTTAATGAACTTGCAATTATGAAGCATGTTGAACTATTCCTTCATAGAGATATTATCAGCTTCCCTGGAAGGCCGTTATCGATCGGCCGATATATCAGAAAGCAATCTGAAATCGATCAGGAACTTTACATAGAAATATATAGGAACTAATTTAAAAACATCTAATTGTAATATTTTCTGTTTATTTTTGTTCTTATTCCTTGATATTGCAAGAAAGAACATTTCTTCAACTTTCTAATGATATATTTTTCTTCAGAATAAGTTAATTTCTTCTTGCTTCTTTTTCATGTCAAACTAAACACCTGTTTTACCTATATAATGTAGTTGCAAATTACACAAACTAGTGATTCAGCACATTTTGAACCGATATTTACATCAAATGAATGAATTTTAGAATCTATTCCTTGATATTGTGATATTCTACAGTGGACACTGATCATTTTTATGTAAACGGTTCTAAAATAATTATTTGACTTCTTGCTTCCTTTTCATTTTGAATTAGGCTGTTTCTCTACTTTTAAATGGGGATACAGGGAAAATTCTTAAGTGCGTTATCAGGAAAGCCATGCTGTGTGATAATGATGGATTGGGCATATGTTACGTATCAAATAATGAATTGCAGTGCAACGATACATATATAATAAATCGGAGTGTTTTGATTATTCAGAGTAAAGTGTTGATTTCAACGTGTATTATTTTCTTTAGAAAAAAATATTTTGTAAATTGAAAGAAATCTAAAAAATGTTCAATATAAAAATGTAATTATATGATAATTTGATAATTGAAAGTCTTGACTATCTTGAATTAGCATTATGATGATAACAATTTCAAATAAAAGTGTCGTTTGTGAATTAAATATCCAGTTTGTTACATGTAAATGTATTGTCAATTGCCACGTGCCTGGTTTCTGTTGACACGCGCACACAATTATGTTCCATCGTGTATTAGCTATAAATGACATTTACTTTGCACTTCATGATATCCTGAGCCCATACCTAGGTGAGATACCCTTTATATATATATATATTATCAAGCGGTAATGTTCAATAAAATGATAGCGCATTTGTGTATAAATTGGAACATTTTAAGCGAATATTATAACCTAGTTTGGATAATGTGACAGTGACGTAACAGATATATGTGTACACAAAAGTTTACAAGCATTGCGTAAACAGGTAGAGCATGTATATAGAAAAGAATTATAGGCTTTAAAATACATGAAGATAAGATAGAGCGGTGTGTTGGCGCAGTGGGTAGGCCGTTGGGTGTCTATATAACGATTTAAAGGACTAGTTCGATCCTCATTGAAGCTATATATTTTTTTCCATTGAATTTTTTCACTATTACTTCGGGTAGAACTTTAATTGTGTAGATATATGTTTTTTTCAATCTTTTTAGACAAATAATAAACAGTAAATGAAAGTTAAATGCTTAAAACATTGAAAGATTCTATAACAATTTCAAGCACGAGCGTTTCGTGCTTACTGGCATCTCGTGTAATGGAATATGTACATTGAATTAGTATTACCAAAATCATGATTTGTCCAAGACAATTCTTCAACCAGTAATGAAGGCATATACATTGTTCCTATGAACTGTTGCTGTTTGATGAGTTGTCAAATAATGGCAAAATTTGATCTTCACTTGATTGTTTAATTTGTTCTAAGTACAATGATAAAAACATGAATTAAAATGATTATAGAAGTAAACATATCAATGAAACAAAAAAAGAAGAAATAAAAAAGATGTTACTGAAAAGTAGAAAGTAAAAATTTGAATGTTCATGTCCCCATATGAACTCCTGTTCGACACTACCAAAATAACCAAGAACCGGAGTTGTTACCTACTGCACTATAGTGACAGCGACTGTATATAATGTACAATATAATATATATTAACATTAATTACACCTAGTGCTTTCCCTTGTAATAAGATAACGTGTTTACCCGATAAAAGTAGACTCTTCTGTTGCGTCATTGTAAAATTATCCTAACCGGACAGTACGTTACGGGGTACGGTTTGGGTGGACCCAATAAGCACAATTACAAACAAACAAATCGACATTTGAAAGAGAAAATAAAGTATCTTACTTTATGAATTTCCGAAACGAAAAACTGCGCGGACTTATCACATCAGAATACAATTAAAAGTATACAATTTCTATCTTTAAATACAATCTGCATTAATAATAATAATAATAATAATAATAATAATAATAAATCTTGCACTTAAAGTAGATTTCTAAATGCAATCTTATGAAAAGATGTATTTTCATAATAAAAACAGACGATATTCAGATATATTGTGTCATATATTCTGTTGCGGATTTTTATGCATCGGCTTGCTTTCTTTTATTTCATCACTATCATGAAAAGAAATATGGATGTAATTTAAACAGAATATATATAACGTTTTAAACAAAGTAAGAGCTTGAGGCTGGATCAAGGCACATGTCTGTCACATATAGATAACGCCGCATGTATCTCACAAATAGCGATTTTCAACGCATAAAGCACACGACGGACTGGGGAACGGATCGACGGGCGGACAACGACAAAACTATACCAGGGAATAATAAGCGTTAGTTGCCATAAAAAGCAAAGGCATACCAGTAGTTGTATCTCTTGCAGTATTTCTTAGGTGCAATCCTGTGGTTTTAAATCATATAAAAGACAAAAACACGCATTCTACGGAAAAGCGGTATCTGATTCTAACAAAAATATTCTTCTACAATATTGCTCGTATCTATAATAACCATGTCTCTTCTTAATTAATCTTCACACTAATTAGTCACGAATATATGCGTATACAATTTCCATGTTCAATGATAAATCGTCGTATAAACCACCCCACCAGCAGGCGGGTCGTACCGCATATATACCTCGCCAAACGGTGGTGGACCTAAGAAGCAAGTTTCAATTTTTTATTTCTGATGAAGGCTTATTACAAGCATGTGATCATATAAACATGTACATTCGTTATATCCTAGCTACAATAAACATATGACATTTTGCGGAACAAATACACAATCATCTGTAAATTACAGATATAGATGTAGATTTCTGTGTGATATCTTTATAAAGTACAGAAAGTTAGGAGAATGAGTCAATTTTTGAAGTGGAATAGAATAATTTACAAAAGGAGGCAAGTTTTACCAGTTTAGTTTTGTTACTGGTACACATTAAATCTTTCAGTTTGATAGAGTTTGGATTTCTATAGTAATACTTGGATAGATAAGATTTCCTAGCATCAAGAAAATGGGGACATTCAAATAGATAGTGAAATTCGTCCCCTATACATTTACAATTTGTGCATAATCTTTTGTTTCTTTCCAAATTTAAAAATCTACCTTTTTCAATAGGTAATTTATGATTTAGTGTTCTGAATTTGCACATTGTTAGCAAGATTTCTAGGTAAAATATCATAGGAAGATACTTTTCAAAAGTTAACTCATTTTTATACAACCTATATATAATACACTTAGATGACTGATCAATTAGACTAGACCATTCCTGTAAAAATTGATCTTCCAACCTTTTCTTAACAGCCAATTTGAAAGCACTTATATTACATATTTTTTTATCAATATAGAAGTAAGACAATCCTAAGTCATCTAATGATTTTTTAACAAATTCCAGCCAAGGTGAATTAATAACATTATTACTATGCAAATTAAACATGGTTCTATATAACAAATTACTAATCTTACTATCTTTATCAACTAACAATTTTCCCCAGTATGACAATACTCTACATTTTATTTGAACTGAAATAGGTTTAATACCAAGTTCACCATAAACCACACAGGTAGGTGTTGATTGTTTCATACCAAGTATAAATTTACAAAATTTTAGTTGAAACTGGTCAATTATACTGACATTTACTATGCCCCAGACTTCAGAGCCATACAATAGAATTGGAACAACCATAGAGTTAAATAGATTTATTTGAATGGATAATGAGAGGTTTAACTTTCTTATTTTCCTTAACAAAGCAAACATTGCTTTACGTGCTTGCTCTACAAGTTTGGATTTAGTCTTTGAAAAATTTCCATTGTAATTAAACAAAATGCCCAAATGTGGAAAGTGATCAACAATATCAAGTTTGAAATTATTAAAATAGAACTCAATATTTCCTGTATTAACTTTACGTTTACTAAAAATAACAACATTAGTTTTACTAACATTAACTTGCAAATTCCATAGAGCACAATATTTAGACATAACATCAAGAGCTTTCTGTAAGTTGTTTTGATCTTCCGCTAGAACAACAGTATCGTCTGCATATAGTAGCAAAAACAAACGTAGATAGACATTTACATTATCATCACTGGGACAAAGTGTGATAGTATTCGACAAAGTATTTAAACCGTCAAATGCTGTTGACATAAATTGTGTTAAGTCATTTAAGAATATAGAAAATAATACAGGCGATAACTTTTCACCTTGACGAACTCCAGTATGACTTATGGCTGCGTTTTTGGTATGTGGCATTCCCTGTTTGATATTATTTTTGTTTTTGTGAAAAAGTCAGACATTGAATTATTTACCTTAACACAAGATTTTGCTTTAGAGTACATGTTATGAATAATTTTAAAACATTTACCATCTATATTGTGACAACAATTTTTGCCATCATGCTAGGCGATTCACTGAGTCAAACGCCTTTTTGTAATCAATAAAGGCAAAAAACAGTTTTCTCTTTTTAAGTAAATAAAAGTTTACTAACATTTTCAGAGAAAAAATATAGTCAAATGTGCTGTACTTTTTACGGAATACAGCTTGCACGATTACAAACCCACCAGCAGGTTTGGATAATCGCGCGTTAATCGGAATCATAATCGTGAAAAATATGTTCCGGCAACTCGATTATCAGTTGCTGAAAGATAAGTCGGTTTTCAATAAGTCAGTGTTGTGCAACTGGCTTATTATAATCGAGGCTTAAGCGCCTATTATATCTGTTCAACAACCGGCCGTCAGCGTTTGCCCCTAACAATTTCGTAAAGACGAATGGCCGGTTGCACAACACACGATTATCCAAGCGGCTATTATACCATAATAGAGAGTTATCGAACACGGAGTTAATCCTGAGTTATGTTCCGACTATCTTTGTTTGCTGGACGATTTTTTAAATACGACTTAAAATATCTTACGTTCGAGCAAGCGAGTTATCCAATCTAGGCCTATACAAGCTGATGTTATACTAATGTACTGCTATTGGTAGGAATCTGTTAAAAACGAGGTACGGTGTTTTTGCCATTTGAAAACGAAGTTGTGTACGAAATAGTTGACAAATACAATGATGTTGTTGAATAAGCCAAATAAAGCAAGAACAAAGGTATATAACTTTAAACATTTCCGAAAAGAACAACTGCGCGGACGTATCACATCATAATACAATTAAAATATACATTTTTATCTTTAAATACAATCTGCATTAATAATAATGATGATATTAATAATAATTATAGTAATGATAATTCATGATCATTAATAATAATATTAGTAATGAACTAATGATAGTAACAGTTAATATATTTTATTTTTTATTCATTATCATTAACTATTATATTTTTTATTATTATTATTATCATCATCATCGTCATCAACATAATTTAAAGCGGAAAGCGAATTTAGCCCAGTGTCATTTCTAATGAATTAATGTTAATGAGTGCATAAATATCTACTGTGATCTGTTCATAAATATCATTGCGGAACAGCCAGCACTAAACTGTGAGAACTTGTTGCGTTTTTAATGATTTCATTAATTTAAGTTTCTTGTAATGTAAATTATAAATGACATGTGAAAACCGGGGAAAGTATATCAGATGATAGCGAACATTATGAAGTAAGACAAGAGGAGAATTTGTCCCCTCTTCTGTTTTCCCTATTTTTGAATGATCTTCACCAATTCTTTGAAGACAGCAACAATGTCCAAGGTATTAATTTGTTTAATCTGGAAAATGATCACATTTTGAACAATGCCAATGTAATATTAAAAACGTATATTTTGTTATATGCTGGCGATACAATAATACTCTCTGAAAATGAAAATGATTTTCAAAATGCACTAAATCTATATGAACAGTACTGTGATCAATGGAAGTTAATAGTGAACCTTACAAAAACAAAAATCGTAGTTTTTGGCCTGGGGACTGAAAGTCACCTAGGCCTAAGTAAGCATACCACATTTCAAACACTGCAGACAATTTAACTGTGCTATGTGCGAATAACAACTGTAAACATGCGCTATGCGAAAGTAGTGCAAGACAGACCAGATCAATCTTCTGTTTGAATGTCGCATATGATAAGAACATATTACAAATAAAAAGAGTACATACAACTTCAAACGATTGCAGAAAGGTATGTAGCTTACCGGCTGCATTACACATTTTTTCTGTTTTAGAAATTAATGCGCTGTTAGCTGATTACGGAAGATAATCATATGCATATCACGGAAAAGTACGGATATTTACGGAAAATTACGGAAACGTACGGAGCTCGATATAAGAGTTTGTAGTTTGATTTTCAAATTTCCGATGTTATTTCATTGACAACTTTGTTATTTACGAACGATTACATATACATTTACCTAAATAATAAATTTCTCTAAAAAAAGATATAATTTACGTACATTCCCGAGAAGGAACTCACGTGATCAAAATCAACCGCCATTTATCGAGGACGCTGCATGTCAAGGCCCAGTGAACGGTTTCACCGATTACAACTACAAGGTAACCCAGAATCATTTTTGGTTTTCTCTGTTATACACATTGTACAGTACTGTATTTATATTTCATTGCTGGTATTGCTTTGTTTATTTCTGTTTCAAGATATTGTCCTTGGTACACAATAATTTTCGATCCACATCATCAGATCATATCGCTTGAAGTTGTACAAAGCGCAGATCGAATTATTTTTATTGGTTTAAACAATTTATAACGTTGACTATGTGATTATTTTTCATTTAACGTACGCTTTAAAATAAAACAAACTTCCCTGCAACACATATATTTGTGAATCATTAATTCTGTGTCATATATTGAATTTCGTCCTCTGCACATTTCGACCCGCGCTTTAGGTAAGGTTCAGCGCAAAACACGTAGGTCAAAAGTTGTTTTTCGGGGAGTTAACCTATAGCCCCCAGGCCTTCAGCGCTTACAGCGCTTTGATTTCTAAGTGTCGCCCAATGAAATATAACTTTGTGTTCAAGAATGAAAGGGTAGAAGGGTAGATCTTTTCTCAATGCCAAAAAAAATATAGCAACACAGGCATCTCGAGCAATGTACAGTTTACTTAGAAACACAGACAGACTAAAATTGCCATTAGATTTACAAATATACATTTTTAATAAGACCATAAAACCATATCCGTAAAGTTGGTTTGCAGTTCGCAGTTCGCAGTTCGCGATTCAAATCGCGAACTGGCAACTAAGAAATCAGTTTGCAGTTCGCAATTGGAATCGCGAACTGCGAACTGGCAACTAGTCTGCAGTTCGCAATTGGAATCGCGAACTGCGAACTGGCAACTAGTCTGTAGTTCGCAGTTCGAACTGCGAGCTGCGAACATGCTTGCAGTTCACAATTCGAATCGCGAACTGGCAACTTATCATTTGAACCGCTAATTCGGAATGAGAAGTAGTTTGCATTTCGTTATTCGATCAGAAAACTCATGTTAGGTTTGCAGTTCGCAAAGTTGTCTGCAGTTCGCAACTCGAATCGCGAACTGCGAACTGGTTTGCAGTTCACAATTCAAACTGGCAACTAGTCTGCAGCTCGCAGTTCGAAATTCGAATCGCAAACTGCGAACTGGCAACTAGTCTGCAGTTCGCAGTTCGAATCGCGAACTGTAGACTAGTTGCCAGGTCGCAGTTTGCGATTCAAATTGCGAACTGTAGAAATGCAAACAAGTCACCAGTTTGCGATACGCATAGCGAATTGGGAACTAGTTCCCAGTTCTCAGTATGATGTTTGAATAGAGATTAGTTGCAAGTTCGCAGTTCATGATTCGTATTGCGAATTGCGAACTGCAGACTAGTTGCCAGTTCGCAATTCGAATCGCGAACTACGAACTGCAAACCAACTTTACGGATATCATAAAACCTATACTTTTATTTGGAGCAGAAATTTGGGGGTATGGAAATTTAGATATCATAGAAAAGGTACAGCTAAAATTTCTAAAATATATTATATAGTAAAATCTTCTATGGTATAGAGAGAGACAGGTAGTTTCCCTTTATCAATAGAAATTGGTGAAAAGGTAATCTCTTTTTGGTCACGAATCTGTAATATCGAAAATCTGGAAGTGAATAAACTATCAAGTATACTGTACAAGATAATCTATAATTACTCTATCGAACTCGGTCAGGTTAGAAACAAACAACTCTTCCCATGGCTACACTCTGTTAGAGAAATCCTTATCAGTTGTGGCCTCATAGATATCTGGAATTCGCAAAGATTTCCAAACAGCAAATGGTTAAAACTAACAGTAAAGCAGAAATTGAAAGATATTTATCTATCTATATTTAAATGACTGGTATTCCGCTTTAGACACCTCTACTAAAAGTGTTACATTTTAACAAATGCTTAGTATTCGAAAACTACCTAGTCGAAACCCCTATTCAATATTTGTACTATGCGATTCGTTTTAGAACAAGAAAGCATAGACTTCCGATTGAAATAGGTAGTTGGTTTAGAATAGATATAAATAGACGTCTTTGTAACAAATGTAACAGTAATTATGAAATGGTGATGAATTTCATTACTTGTTTTTAATGTAAAAGTCTCGAAAATGAAAGAACGCAACTATTAAAACCATATTATTACACACGTCCAAATACTTATAAAATGGAGCAATTATTTAATACGGACAGTAAAAGCGAATATATTAAACTGTGTAAGTTTATTAAATTAATTTTAACCAATGAAAGGTAATCTCAAACAAACAAAGGGCTAACTCCGTATTGATGTATTAATGGAATCAGGTTGCATTGATGAGTAGCTGACACAATGTTGTTGTTGTTGTCAGCTTCAACAATAGTTCAACATTTACAGTAATTTCAGTCTTAACATGTTGATTTGCTCGACTCTCCAAATCGAAATTATATTATATACAGGTTTAAAAGGTATGAACTTCACGATTGAATATATTATGAATGTTTTGTTTTACCATAATTGTGTATGAGTCTCATAGCATTGTACTATTGTAACCTCATTATTTCATGGTAATGAAATGAATGAATAAAGGTTCTTTGACTTAAAAAAAATGAAGGCATTTTTATAAATTATAATTACACTTAATTAAATCAGATTATGACCACTGGTATCAAAAAGGCGAATACCCAGCTAGATTAGAATACCCGGCCAGCTGGGTGAGTTGGGTTATTTGAAGCTAACTTCACAGACAATAATATTTATACCAAATAATAATTGAAACAACCACTTTCAGAGACAGTTACCCAAGGTGACGGATACTTCAATCTGAACAAAGTAGCTCGTGATAAATACCTTTTCTTTAATATATTGTGTCATATACAGTCATGTATTCTGTTTCGGACTTTCATGCATCGGCTTGCTTTCTTCTATTTCATCACTATCATTAAATGAAATATGGATGTTATTTAAACAGAATATATGTTACGTTTTAAACAAAGTAAGAGCTTGAGACTGGATCAAGGCACATGTCTGCCACAAATAGATAACGCCGCATATATCTCACAAATAGCTATTTTCAACGCATAAAGCACCCGATAGACTGAGGGACGGGCCGACAGACGGACAACGACAAAACTATACAAGGGATTAATAAGCGTTAGTTGCCATAAAAAGCAAAGGCATACCAGTAGTTGTAGACTGGCATCAGTCGTTAGAGTCCTCATGTCATGTCTGAACATTTTACAACATCTCCACAATTTCTCCTTCCCTTAACTCTTGATTCAGACAATGTTTTGATAGAGATATTTTCTTAAAAGAGAAAAAGGCTTCAAGAAAAAAAGGCCTCTCAATCTCAACAGACTTTTATAAGTCTACAGTAGTTGTATCACTAGCAGTATCTGTTAGGTGCGATCCTGTGGTTTTAAATCATATCAAAGACGAAAAACACGTATTCTACGGAAAAGCGGTATATGATTATATTTGTTCAACAACCGGATAGACATGTTATTTCGTAAAAACGAAATGTATTTCGTAATTGCGAAATCTTATTTCGTTTTTACAAAATCTTATTTCGTTTTTACGAAATGTTATTTCGCTTTTACGAAATGCATTTATTTCGTAAAAACGAAATCTTATTTCGTAAAAACGAAATCTTATTTCGTAATTGCGAAATAACATTTCGTTTATACGAAAAGTATTTCGTAATAACGAAATAAAAAAAATGTATCACATGTGACTTCAAGGGCACCGTACCATCAGGCACTTAATCAATTGATCCGCCAGTACATAAAGCTCGTGTTTGCATATCAGCGACTGAGTAACCATAACTCATTCTGCAATTATAGAGCAACTAGCTATACAAACTTTAATCAAAGGACTGAAAGTGCTGGAGGATCGATTGTCTCTGAACAACACAGTCTGCACACATACATGTGTCAATATCAGGACAACACAGAATGTACACATACATGTGTAAATATCAGGACAACCCTTGCACGAGTAAAGTTATAAACTGGAGACACAACTGTCCACAAATTTGGACCTTTAACCATTTGTGTAGCATTTTGCATTCAGTGACTATGTTCAACTACCATATGAAGTATTAAGCTGTGCATGGTAACTGAGAAATGGATTTTGACAAAACTGAACTGAAAATTCATAGTTTGAACAACTTTTAATGTCATTCAAAAGATAATGGATATGCCCATAAGGTTGATTGTATTGTGCCAATTGATTGATTCCCTTTAGATTATTGCATTTCTGTCTTCATTTAAAAATCGTATTTAAGACATGTAGATCTATGTGATTTCTTACAGTTTTACGTACTCAGGTACGAACCGTCTTCGGCAAAATGCGGACATTTTCGTACAATTTTCGAACCACGCATTTACATAAAATACAACAATTACAACATGTTTAACCAGAGAAATGAATTTGATTTTCCCTTTAGATTATTGCATTTCTGTCTACATTTAAAAATCGTATTTAGACATTTAGATCTATGTGATTTCTTACAGTTATTCGTACCCAGGTACGGTTCGTCTTCGGCAAAATGCGGACATTTTCGTACCATTTTCCAACCACGCATTTACATAAAATACAACAATTACAACGTGTTTAAAGCATAAAATATGTTGTCATATTTCAAAAAGACATCTTCAAGTGCCTCTGTAAAGTTAATTTGCTGATAAGTTTCAGTATTATACCTAAACACATAAAGGCGTATTTTAGACTAGTGTTTCAGCATATCTTTTAAGACACTAAATGACAACTTTTGATGATAGAGGCGTTGCCAAGTTACAAAGAGAACTGTTGTGATCAAAACCGCGTAGGAAAATAGTTATATATAGAACAGATACCTCGCTGATTTTTAGTTACAAATTATAAGAAAAACAACGATATAATATTATGCTATTCTGAAATGTTTTTGACATTATTTAGATCTGTTACTATATAATCTTTAAAACAGAAGACAGTATAATTCGTAACAACTGAATATATGGAACTACTTGTTTGTATGTAAAGCGTCCGACCGTAAGGCAGCTATAATCTGTTAACATTGGCCCGATTGAAAAATCAATCAATCCAGAAAGTATGTCCCTCACTCCATTATCAGCCAGTTATACTTTTAATAAGATAAACGGCGTAATAATGTATACATAAACATTCTTTCGAGGAAAGTTATTAATATGCAGTCTATCTTTAGATCGGCGATCACGTGATCAAAACTTTCGTATTTCATTTCACAACGCGTCCATTCATAAAATTTGAATGGTGCAACCGATGTAATAAATTAAATAGTGTTGGTCATTGATAACATGTAGTGTACTTATCAATATACATGTGTGCAGGTGTGTGTGTGTGTGTGTGTGTGCGTGCGTGCGTGCGTGCGTGCGTGCGTGCGTGCGTGTAAGTGTGCGGATATATGTCCTGCCGCGAGGAGCACTGTCCGTTACCGTAGAGAATTTTCGTAATATGTACTATGTCAAACACTATGTTTGAATTTCACTTTCACTTACATTATTTGTAATATTGGGTCAGTACAATAATTGGAACAATTATATTTAATGCCAAATTCATGTCTTACGTTTTGTTTCGGTAAGGTATAATCAAAGTGACCTAGTAACATATATTTCATGTAGCAGCTTATTTGTAACATTTCCTTGCATTTTCGTTTTTGGCAAGAATTATTACAATAATTGCTTGGCAGATTTAGATATTTTTTTGATTTATGCACAGATTCAAAAATTTACATATGATTCTCTAAACGGTTGCTCAACGCAGGTCATATACAGGTTTATATACATGTTTATTTATTTTTTGTTTATTAATTTTGTAACTTGAATACATGTATATATATATGTGTGTGTAGCATTTCTTCATATTTACTCTCGCTGCTATTAGCGCATGTTGTACGTATATAGTTTATTGCAAACGAGGAACTGTACGTATATGTTCAAGTCTTATGTAAATAAAATTCTGTTCTGTTCTGTTCTGATGAAAAATGGTAAGAGAACACTAAATATTTTGTGTAGCCTACTTAAGTTTCCAAGTATTATAGACTCTAAGAATAAGCCTTGGATTAATATTTAGCTTTTCAAAGGATTTCTTAAAGTAAATTAAAGTGTAAGGCTAATAGACTACTTACACGGGTGGGTATCTCTCCTTACCGACACAACATGTGATAAAATGAAACTGGGGGTGCAAACTGCCGATGTGGTGCGGTTGTGAAACATCAACAAAAATATAAGTTTGAATTCTGCAAATTTTCTGTAAGTTCTTTTTAATGAAATACTTTCAAAAATCGGCGGAAACTTTTAGGATAAGATATAATACATGTACTTCCACAGATTCCATTAATTATTTTTTGAGGTTATTTCGTTTGGCATCAGTTAAAGGGTATGTCCTTTTCAGAAAAAAATGCTGCATTTGCTTTTTTATGATTTCTGATCGGATATCGTTGTTGTAGGAGTTAAACGTCCGCTTCAAAAGTGCATGTATTTAGTCAGTTTAATAAGCAGCTAGTTTCCCTAACATCGTCCTAGAAAGTTCCAGTACTAGGCTACGAATCTTGGCAAGCCACTGCCAACTACCCTACTTAAAGAGACAAACATCGGAGGTTACAGTGATTTCAAGTCAGCTTCTCTAACCACTCGACCACGGAGGCGGATCATTATGAAAGAATGAGCTGTATTATATGTTTTATGATGTTAGCATATGTCCATTACGGAAACATAATGCACCACCACTTTTTTTAGGTTTCATGAACATTTCGTGAAATAATAGACGAGTAGGTCGTGTCGCATATTCCTGAAGGTTGTGTCATAAGCAAAGCTGGTTACATACAATTTAAAAGCACTGTAATTTACTTTGTGAAAAAGTGTCAAGCAAAACTATGTTTGAAAATAAAATAAAACAACAGAAACATGATTTGTTATCAATGAACTGCAGGTCTGTGATTAAAAGAAACGGATAGTAACAAGAACGTGAGATACTATACTTACGGCGGAAATGTGCCACCATAGTCTTATTTTTTTAACGGACGCCTTCGACATAACAATAACCTATGGCATAAGGATAACACGTGCACGATGGTGAGATTCATGAAATTAAGAGGTATTGTGCACAAAAACATGTACAAGACGAAACATTAACGCAGACATTAAAGACGCCGCCAAAGATTATTTTTCCATTTTAAATAAAAACACTCCGTCAAGTGATGGGATAGTTTTTCATACATTTATATATACAGTGATATCTACTTGAAATGAGCGAATGTTTTACATGAGCAAAAGTCTATGAGCATAGACGGATTCGTTCATGATCATTTGAAATATAAGACATTTCGCTAGGAAAAACACAGCATATTAACGCCATGGACAGCTAAAACGTCAACATTACCAATAAACTACCTGGAAGCACTATCCTTAAAGCCTGCAGCGAGGAGGTGGGCCCCGCTCTGGGCAAATAAGCGCGTTTATGTGCACTGTTATAATATCGCAGCCTGTTCTATTATTAACAAGGCTCTTGTAAGCACCCTATGGTCATGAATTCATTACAACGAGTTTTTTGGCTTAGTGCAGTATATAATTTCCGCCTCCGGGCTGTTTATTACAGAATTTTTGTCTATATCAACAATATGGAATCCGTCCTTAATTCCCGATAACAGATATTCACAGTCTTTGTAGTCTGATGGCAGATTTTGTTCCCATGCTTTAAAATTTAGTGACGTAGATCGGCTTAAATGTTTTTGGTCTCGTGTCCTGGCGATTTTGTTCAGGTTGTGCTGTTTTCTGGGGTGAAGGTAACGACAGTTGCTGCCAAAAGGACAACTTCCTCTCGCCTTGAATATCTTCTTTCGGCGAGCTTTGGGTTGGCGCTGATCCATATGCAGTTGGACGTGTCCGTTTAGAAATCAAGATTTGAAGCTCCATATGGGGGGAGAAAGTTCCCCTCTTGAATTTATGTTCTGCCTGGATTTCGCGGTAGTTATAATCAAAGTGTAGAACACTGTTCCATTCGTATATTTCGGCAAACTCGAAAATTCTTGTCGTATAGAACATATAATACTCTATGTCTTCTCGGTCTAGTTGATCCGACCCGAGCAGATGGTTGAGAACGCGCATGTTGGCAGCTCCCCATTCTTCCATCAAGAACCCTAAGTAAGGGTGGTCATCCTCGGCTTTAATAAAAAGCGTTTCTTCGTCATTGCGGCCAGATCGTAAGACGTATTCCTTGCGTTTATTTTGACGACGGCGTTTGCTTCTTTCCGACAAAAACTGTATAACATGAACAGCCTTTGTCGATTGTGCTTTTAGAGTTAACACAGTCCATGGTCCCTGTACCCCGGAACCGACGAGGTCGTCTTAGCGTTTGCGTTTGGGGCATGAAGGGAGTTTAATAAATCGTCTAACGTTTTACCTGCCCCTTCGATTCCTGTAGTTCCTGCCGTCTGTCCACTGGTTTGCTCATCTTGGGTGTTTCCTGGAGATTTCCATTTTGCTACGTCATGAATGATGATTTTTACACATCCAAATGGGAGGCCTATCGTTTTAAGGTCCGTGGCATCCAGCAGAATCAGTGTTTCTTTCGACGAAAGTTCCTCTTGTCTTAGGATTACCGTCGCCTTTCTTGGAAGTTTTAGGCCGATTGCCCACTCTTCAAAGTTAAAGTCATCTCTCCACTGCTGCGAGTCCTGACTATTGTCACTTTCACTCATCTTGATATTAATCACAATAAATTCCTACATAAATTCCTAATTTGTTTTTTGATTATAAAAGCACATTGAAACGAATTGCGTCTGTCTCGCAGAGTTCGCGCACAAAACTGACCTTCTGGACAGAGACGCCTATTACTTGCATAAGAGGCCACGTGACCAAGTTGAAACAAAGGCCATGTATTTTAATAAGGGGGCCAGACGGGGAATCGTGCAGCAGAGCACAGGGTTGCTCAAGTTTAAATACAATTAAATATTTAATTCCACTTATCGCTTTTTACCACACAGAAGCAGTTTTATCTACATTTATTCCTAAAATTTAACTTTACATCACAATAACATACATTAATATATAAGCTAATTCAAGTTATATAAACAATCTATTAAAAAAAACATTTCCGCTGAACTGCGCTTTCCGTTATAGGACCGCAATAAGACCGTCATGTGGGCCGCATTTTAAACATGTCTGACACAGGTGTTGCTTCGCAACCGATGTATTAAAAGAATAGGTAATATAATTCTATTATACAATAGTTACTTTATTTTCAGACAGAATGGATTTTTGTTAACGAAATTTATATTTCTCTTTTTTGATAGGAACGGTAAATGATATTCTTTATCAATATAACTTATATGAAGGGTTGTTTTTATTGAATCATTCAGTTGTTAGCACTAATTTACATTTTGACTCTTTGAAAAATCTATTCAATCAATTTCATTTTTTAAATTTTATTGCGGGCCGCATAAGCGACCCGCTATATTTAATACGTGGTTAGAAAATGTAACAAGTAAGTGAAGTACATGTAGTGTATCATAAGTTCTTTGAACAAAATTTTATGACAATCGCCTAGGAACGTACGATTAAGAATGGGTTAAACCATTGTTCATTGTGTAGCTTTAAAATTGTCAAAAAGTTGATATTTCTAATTCTTATCCATATAAACGTCAAATTATTTTACATGCTTATGTAAACGTCTAATAAGTAGTGATTTTTTTTTATTATTCGGCCAGTATAAAAAACGATATCGGTCAAACATGCCGGTATCTTCCGGTATCGGGTATTGTGGATCCATTGCGTTACTATTACTCGACTTTTTTAATTTAAAATTTACAATAACACTTCAGTTTGTTTTTGGAAGAATCACTGTACAGTCACTGTCAGTCTATTTTAATAAGACATTTTTTGTTACAGCAATAAACTGACATACTCGGGATGCACTTTTAAATAACGAAACTTTTCAGCAGTCGTGAAAATGTGCGTTATTTTGTTTACAAACATTTAGGCTGGAAACGATTGTGCGGGGATAGAGGTAGGAATAGTATTGCATATTCTAAGAATCACTTTAATGAAACATAGCGTTACATATTTTAATATTACTGGGTTAACTTTGTTTTATATACAATCTAATAAATCCTGATGAAAAAAACTGAAAGAGCGTAAAGATTATTGAAAGCTTTTTCATGAATATGTTTTTGTTTCTTTTTAAGTCATAAATTATACACTGAAAATGAGAAACAGTTGCTTTGTTGTGAATGCACAAACAAGATATACAAGTATTTGCTTTACACGAACCTAGAATATAGATTTAATCTGTCTCTGTTATAAAGTCTGTAATGTTAATTTGCATCTCCCATTTCAAAATCTTGTTGTATTTATTAAGGAGTTTAGTTTGTTGCCATGGTTTTGATTTAGGTATCTGTTCTAGAAGTGTGTGTACAAATCAAAGTTCGTGCCCCGGATGCCTCCTCAATGTAGAAAAAAAAACGTGTTTAGTTTTAATTTTTGACGAAGCCATTAACAGACTCGAGTCCATGGATCAAATTTTGTTTGCATACCAAATACTCGACGCCGCCACCTCCTGGCGGCATCGAATAAGCACCATTTTGCATAATTCAAATTTGTGAAACACATACTTTCAACTTATACCAATTTGTCAATATTCACCACTCTAGACCTAATAACCAGTCATGAGCAGCTGTAATCACTGATACTCCCTATCGGCGCGATGGATTATTATGCATGTCTTAAGATGTCTAATCAAAGGACTTTCCTCATGCATTTTGGCATAAGATGGAATCCATGCCCTCTTTGGCACAAAAAGAATGTTTTAACAGTCAGATAAAAAGGGCTAAATGAATTTACCACAGGGGTTTTCAACTTTTTCGAGTAAATTTGAAACTGAAACATCAGTTTTGTTCGATTTTGAAAGCGCATACTGCTCTACACATTTATTTGTTTACATTTTGATAATCAAATACAATAAATGTACAACAATATTTTAAAGATTTGTCATCACCAATACCTTTATATAAACATCTGCTTATAAGACAATTGGCCGCCTCACTATATTATTTGTAAAACTATAACAATATAACATTGGGATAAGAGACAAATATAGAGTGCACTTAACCGAAAAATTTCCAAAGTGTTATTTAACATGCGAACAATATACAAACTACAACACTATACAAGAGATCTCGAGAAAACATGATGTGCTTTGAACTGAATATCTGCTAGTATACATTTATATAAATACAATTTTGTACTTTAAGTTTCAACATGATTATGGCTGTCTGTAGAACTTTCAGTAAAAAATTGTCATCACAACTACACTATCTGTAATATTTATGTCATCTATTTCTCAACAAGACTATTGTGTCACTTGAGTTAATCAATCATCCGAACAATTCCCTTCCAAACCAATTACCAAACATTGTACCTAATACTTTCCCTACAACAGATCCTATCGCTCCTCCTACTACACTTCCAACGAAAGCACCTGCTACAGCTCCGATACTCGTCCCAACTATAGGAACAACACTTCCAAGTGCACCACCAGCTAGTCCTCCGAGCCATTCACCTAAAATGCTTCCACCTATGGCTGCCCCACCACCAACTACTCCTTCAGAAACTCGTTGTGTAGTACATATTTTAAAATCTTTATTTGTGATCTTTCCTGCTCTTTTGCTCTTATACATTTGACGGATGTCATAAATACAATGTACAGTTTCAACTGCAGCTACTACACCTGCACCAACCCAATTTGAGGCTTTACCAACATGTTCTACAACTTCAGCACCTGCAACTTTTGCTGTACTTTCTGCTACACCTCTATAACCTTGTCTTCCCACTTCCTGCGCTACCGTACCTGCTAGCCTGCTGCCACTTCTTGCGAATGTCGCCGAAGCTGCTGCCACATTTGTATACGTTTTTCCCGTTTCCTTTACCACGGAACATACTAGTTTTACTCCAGATTTCGTTAAATTTGCAGCAAATGTTTGTGCTCCTTCCTTTACTTTTCCTTTGGCCCAGTGAACCTGGGCACAGTCTTCTTTCCCTGTCTTGCAGTATGTAGCAAAGTGTTCACAGTTCTTTTTTAGAATTCTGTATCCTGTTTCACCAACTCGTGCATTGGCTCTTTCAAGAACAATACGTTGCGGGTTCTTTATCGATGTGTCTTCCGAGTAGTTAAAACGATAAAAATCACCTTTCTGTGTTCGTAAATTAAGCCATACCTTAGCAATTTGACATGTTCCATTGACCTTTGCAAAATGTATAACCTCTATACGATTATTCCAACCATCGATGTCAGAAACAATAGCATGGTGCCAGTAGATTCCACAAGGACGGTGCCAGCCTATGTGGTCGCCTTTTCTCAAAAGGTGTATCTGCGTTGACGCAATAAGTGTACGAGAGTCTTTGACTTGAAATGATGGACTGACTTCTTCTGATGCAAAAAACACAGTTCTATGGTTCTCGTATCCACGCCAGTCGTTTTGTTCCTCGCGCTCTTCAAAATCCCTTTCACCATTATCATGGTCATAAGGTTGACTGTAACGTCCTTGATCACGTTTCACCGGACGTTGCATTTTATTTTATTACCTGAAAAAGATATAATAAAGAACTTAATACGCATACTTACAGTTTGCCCTACTATCCGATACTAATACTCAAATACTAGTAAAGCGCCCCCATTTCATTCAAAAATGCAAGTTGCATTCTCCATATTGACCCAATATCTCCTATATGAAAATAATTATTTAACTTATTTTTCCACTAAGTGAGACTGTGACATCACAGAGCTAAACTAAGCCCAAATCTCTATATATTTCAATACAGATAGATGTAGATGGGACAAACTGTTAGCCGGTTATAGGTCCATATTACAAAATAAACAAACTTATTCCTTGTTGCTTATTCCTGTAATTAAGACCTATAACCTATATTTATTTTACGCCACTTCTAGCTATTTACACTTGCAAAGGACAAGTTCGACCCCCCCCCATCCACCGAAAAAATATTTTAAATTGCTTAAAACAATTAAACAATATAAACATTTAAAAACATATTTAAAAATCTATTAATATGCAATACCAAGCTTTAACTCCACGCAAGCTACCTACACACCAAGTTTCATTACAACTGGTCACTCCTAGCTCATGTAATTGAGCGGAAACCATTTCTCTAGTTTTAGTAACAGTGACCTTGACCTTGACCCTATTGACCCCAAATGCAATTCCGAGCTTTCTCTCCGTGCAAGCTACCTACACACCAAGTTTCAATGCGATTGGTCACTCTTAACTCGTGTTATTAAGCGGATTTTTTTCTATTTTTAGTAACAGTGACCTTGACTTTTGACCTCTTAGACAAATGTAAGTTTTAAAACAAAGCTTTTGTCGCCGTAAATATATTCTTATTAAAGATTAAGTTCTTTGGACGCTACAGACTTGAATAATTGTTTCGAATCAAATAACATGCCGACGGACATAATGCAAATAAAAAATATGGACCTTTTGTTCAAGGGGGAGACCCCCAAACCCCCCTTACTAGAGGGGGAGGCCCCCTCTCGTGCTCTCCCCCGTCTCGTGCCATCAGCCAGACCACTGTTCGGAAGCCGCCGACGGCCCTGCTCTATTGATCGCAAAATATGCTGGTCATGACTAACCTCCACATCAAGTTTCAAGATCCTAGGCCCAAGTGTTCTCGAGTTATCGTCCGGAAACCGTTCTACAATTCCGGGTCACCGTGACCTTGAAGTTTGACCTACTGACCTCAAAATTACGGGTCAACTGCTGGTCATGAACAACTTCCACATCAAGTTTCAAGATGCTAGGCCCAAGCGTTATCGAGTTATCATCCGGAAGCCGTTTTACTATTCCGGGTCACTGTGACCTTGACCTTCGTCATACTGGCTTCAAAAACAATAGGGGTCATTTGCTCCACATCAAGTTTCAAGATGCTTGGCCCAAGCGTTCTTGAGTTATCATCCGGAAACCAGTTTGTAGACGGATGGACTTACCGACAGGACCGACCGACATCTGCAAACCAGTATACCCATCTTTTTCGAAGGGGGCATAATAAATGACTTACTAAATTAAGGCTTATATATGTCCTGTAAATTAAAGTATTGCATAAGTGTTTATGTAAGTAATAACAGGAATGATAAACAAAACAGACCCAGATCTATGTATTACTATTGTGTACCAATTGAACAGATACCATAATGCCACATAAATTAAAAGTTAACTAGATGGTTGTTTTTGTCACAAAAACATATGTCTCTCCCATGGCAATTTGTCAATGATTGTAATACTGAAACAGGATATCAAAATAAAATAATTTTGGAGAAGAAGTGAAATAATTAAATTCCATTGTTGAGTGGGGAATGTGTCTACAAAACGATAATGAAATGTACTCAAGAGTGGGATGTTTTTTCATGGCACCACAGGCCTACTGCAAGTGTGCTAGGAATTTATTTTAGTAGAAACACATACATGTATACACAAAAAGTACCTGCTGTAGGGTAATCTGAATATAGTGCTTGAGACTTGGTACACTGAATTTTCATGCAGTTCTATTATTAAACTGCTGTTCCCTGTATGCTACTGTAACATGCAGAATGATTCCTCAACTTGGGGCACATGACCTACACACTGTACTTAATGTTCACAAATGTCATGTCATCGAACCTGTAATAGATCGGTACAACTCCTGACTGAACAACTGTAGTATTTCTGACATAGATATGGTCTATCAAAGTTCTCATTCTGGTTGAACTGTTCGATCGATGCCGAACACTTCGAGCAGACACGAAATACATTCATATGACCTTTGATCTCTAATTGTGACTGTCAGACATTGCCTTGAGCCAAGCTTGACCTTGAACCGAGGTGGTTGTAACATGCGCTCTGCACATCTTCTCAATATGGTGAACATTTGTAGTGAGTAAAACATTATAAGAACATCCTTCAAGCGGTTCAAAAGTTATGGAGCGGACACGATTTTTGGTGGACAAACAGACAGACAGACAACCCGAGCAGAAACAATATGTCTACCCCGTTATATGGAATATTACAATATTGCATCTCATCGCAGAAATGAACTGTCCAATGCTGAAAGCTTCAAACAAAACACGAAATACAGTCATATGACCCTTGATCTCGAATTGTGACCTTGACCTTGAGCCAAGTGCTCTGCACATCGCCTAAATATGGTGAACATTTGTGGTGAGTTATTCTAAAATCCTTCAAGGGGTTCAAGAAATATGGAGTGCACACGATTTGTGGCAGATGGACGGACGGAGAGACAGACAGCTCGCCCAGAATAGCATGTTGCCGGGAGATATAATTCATTATTGCGGGCCGCAGCGGCCCGCTATATTTAATGCGTGGTTGGAAAATGTAACATGTAAGTGAAGGCCTGTATAGTTCTTTGAACAAAATGTTATGAAAAGAATGAAAATCGCCTCGGAAGGTACAATGAAGAACGGGTTTAAAACCACTATTCATTTTGTAGCTTTAAAATTGTCGAAAAGTTGATATTTCTATCTTTTTATCCATGTAAACGTAAAATCAAATAAACTAACAGGTAGCCAAAGTTAACTAAATGGTCGGGATACACTTTCTATTTTTATCAGACTGGTTTACATTTCATAATATCATACTAGTTTACAGCAATAAACTGACAGGTAGCCAAAGTTAACTAAATGGTCGGGACGCACTTTCTATTCTTATCAGACTGATTTACATTTCATAATATCATACTGGTTTACAACAATAAACTGACAGGTAACCAAACTTAACTAACTAGTCGGGATGCACTTTTAAATAACGAGACTTGTCAGTAGTAGTGGAAATGTGACAAACATTTTGACTGCAAACGATTTTGTGAGGACATAAGAAGGAATAGTATTGTATATTCTAAGAATCACTTTAATGGAACATTATAATATTGCTGCGTTAACTTTGTTTTAATTTCGCTGAATGAAAACAGGGATCGTATATACAACCTAATAAATCCTGATGAAAAACAGCGGAAAGAGCGTAAAGATTATTGAAAGCTTTTTCATGAATATGTTTTTGTTTCTTTTTAAGTCATAAAAGATACACTGAAAATAAGAAACAGTTACTAAATTGTAAATGCACAAACCAGATAGTCAAGTATTTGCTTTACACGAACCTAGAATATAAATTTATTCTGTCTCTGTTATAAAGTATGTGAAGTTAATTTGCATCTCCCATTTCAAAATATTTACAGGAAAGCTTTGTTTGTACGCCCGCTGTGATCGCAGTTTTTCTTGTTTTATTTCATCCACTGATAGTATTACACCTGCTGATATATAATGTTGAACTTTGGCCAATTATTATGAATACCGTAATGTATATACAAATGTGCTGACTACTTATAAACAATTGTATGACATCACCTGATAATGTTACAAATCAAATTATCGAACTTTATTATCAAGAAGCCCATTTAAAAGCATTTAAATATCAAAGCGCTGAAAGCACTGATGTTTTTTTTTCACTCAAGTAGTGAATGTATTAAGACATGAGGTTATAACAGTATTATTTACACTATGTGCACATGTCGGACAGATGCACAGCTGTCTAGCTGACACAGATCAAATGGAATCTGGTAACCAGTTGCTATTTTTTTTTTTGGAATAGACCGCTTAAGCAATTTTGTTGTATACAGGCTAAAATTCGTGGCGTGACCTATTACGCTGCGGGGCCGGCCCTAACAAGAGTGATAAGAATTAAAGGCTAGAAACACTGTTAGGGGTTTCTTACTGACGATGTCAATTCTTTGTTTTGGCTTTTTCCTGTCTGTCAGATCGTGTCAGACTCTTTGACTGTGGTTATCACGATTGTATGAAACTACTTATCTGGTGTTAAGTGCTGTGTGTGCTTCACTTCTGCGTAGTAATTATTATTGTCCTACTTGGACAGTGGGTCTGACTCTGTTTGGGAGATAGATCAAAACTATTTGTCAGATATTTTATTGCTTGTTTCCATCTTAAATGGTTAAGATTGTGGTTGTTTTGAATTGGAATGGTCGCCACGATATTGCTTGGGGATTGTTGAAAGCGGCGTAAAACCTGAAACAAAGTAAAAGCATTTCTTGACCGCTTTCTCTTAGCAAGACCCAACTGATGTCAGACAGAATGCAATAGCTATTGCTGCTGTAGGTTGTGTGCAAGTTTGGTACAAATAAAAACATAAATGGAGGACTATAGTGCTAAAAAGGCCGAAATGGGCATTTCAGACCTTTTCACGGGCCACAACTTCGACATGCATGATGGGATCTCGTCAGTTATCTAACTTGATGGAGATACACGCACGCACACGTTCGACGGACAACAGCAAATCTATATGCCCCACATATTATGAACTTTTGAATTAGAGTCAAATGCACCATTTGGCAGTAATCGCCTTTTGCACCCGAGTTCACACCCAGAATAGACAAGATTGTAGGATTAGGTGTTTGGACAGTCTTTATGCATTTCCTACACCAAAACTCATTATCTCCATGACAAAATGTTGTGCTTGGTAAACAGTGTTAAGTAAAAGATACAAGTAACATAATATATAAAGTAACATGTTTTATTTAAAACAAAATATCAATACAAAACAGTGTTAAGTAAAAGATACAAGTAACATAATATATAAAGTAACATGTTTTATTTAAAACAAAATATCAATGCAAAACAGTGTTAAGTAAAAGATACAAGTAACATAATATATAAAGTAACATGTTTTATTTAAAACAAAATATCAATACAAAATATTCATTAATAGAGATCACAAGGTTCAGAGAGATTTTGACATGTCAAAAGTACATCATCATACATGAAGGGTTGGGTACCGGTACTTGGTATCGTATTGGTATAATCGAGAATCACTTGAAAAAGTATCAGTTAATACCGTTTGGCCAAAGTACCATCACTTTTCTCAAGTATTTTTGGTCTCAACTAGTTTCTCATGAGAAGCTGCCTGTTTTTAATAAAGTATTTCAGTTTGCCAGTCTGTTCAGATTGTTATGGTAATGGTTTAAAACTGCATTATTTTCATTTAATACTAATTGGTCTCAACTAGTTTCTCATGAGAAGCTGCCTGTTTTTAATAAAGTATTTCAGTTTGCCAGTCTGTTCAGATTGTTATGGTAATGGTTTAAAACTGCATTATTTTCATTTAATACTAATACATTTTGCCAGTGTATTTTTGATATACAGATTTACAGAAGCACGATTGTGCATTTCAATGAAGAATTCAAATTTTCATTTGTTATTTAATGAAACTCAAGGTATCAGTATCGATAACAAGAGGGCCATGATGGCCCTGGATCGCTCACCTAAGTAACTTGACCTCAGCAAGTATCAGTGTTACAACCTTAAGTCAAAATGAGAAGGCAAAAGCGTTCAAAGTGTAAAGTAGGTCTCTGAGTGAAGGTTAAGGTCATAAAATCTCAAGTGGTTCAAATTTGAAGGCCATAGCTTCAAAAATACAGATGTAGGTCACTGGGACAAGGTGAAGGTCATCAAAAGTGAAAGTTCAATTCCGCAAACAAAGTTGCACAAGTGGTACAAATATCAAAGCCATATGTCTTATACTTCCTAGAAAGGAGAAATTTTTCTATATAACTAAATGTTTTAACTATTAAGCCCCAGGGCGGGGCCAATTTTGACCCAAGGGGAATGATTTGAACAATTTTGGTAGAGGTCCACTAGACAATGCTACAAGCAAAATATCTAAGCTCTAGACGTTATGGTTCAATAGAAGAAGATCTTTAAAAGTTTCTTTCCTTTCGGTTGCCATGGCAACCAGAGTTCTCAATGGAATACAATTCTTTGAACAATTTTTGTACAGGTTAATGCAAGGAAGGTCCTGATAAAGTTTGATCAAATTCTGACTAATTGTTTAGGAGATGTTGTTTGAAGAAATTGTTGACACACCCACTCAGACGGACATCATGCTATCACAAAGCTCACCTTGTCACTTTGTGACAGATGAGCAAGATGAGCTAAGTATACTGCGTCGTTTTGTTTGTATCGGTTAATGGTGCCATACAGTTTGGTTGCTAACGGTACCCAACTCTTCATACATGATGAAACAAAACTAAGATAGCTTTGCAAAATCCTGCAGACTTGCTTTAGTATATATAGTACTATGCAGACTTTTTTGCTGAGCAATGAAAAAGGGTCATTCATTTGGTATTACACATGTGAAGCGAGTCCAGACAATATTTCTCTATAGGAGCAAAGTGCATTGAAAATCAGTTTCTTGTAGTGACTCGTATATAAAACTTGTCAAACATCATTGCAACATTAGACATACCAATTCCAAAGTAAACGACTGCTTATTTATCAAGGAAATAATTATTCATTTTGATATTACTATAGACATAAATGACATTCTGTATTACAAACTAGTTCAAACTAAAGGGGTGTTCAGTGTTGTCATTAACAACTGGCTGGCGGACGAAATGTTGTTTCAAAACTACAAAATAATGGAAATTTCTATTATAGCATGCCTATTCAGTGTGATTTTCCCTGTAGTTCAAATGAGATTTCGGCCGGATCAAAGAAAACGTATTAACTGTAATGTTTAATTATTGTCTTTAAATTGGGTTATCATTTTTGCAAAAATTTAAGTTTGGTAAAAAATGCACATGGAAAAATAAAAAATTCCATTGCAAGTTCTTTTGTCTGTATGAAAATATTGTCCAATTCAAAGACACAACATTTTGTTTAGGCACCACATTACAAGACGATTCATCTGTGGTTTTAGCACACATGATCAGTATCAGATACAAGAGATCCCAGAGGGATCTTGGCGCCCACCATAGTGATCTTTTGACGACAGTTCTTCCACTTTACTTTCTGACCTTGAACTAGTCATCCAGAAACAACATTGATTTTAAGAAGTCATCAATGCTTATCATACTATTTAGTTCTAAGTCATATAGATGTCAAGTTACAGACAAGTAGATATGTACAATCTTAGGGTCATTGTGGCATTGACCTTTGACCTATTGACCCCAAAATGGCATAGAGTTCAATACTCATCAAGGTATTTTATTCTATGAAATTTGACAGTTCTAGATCATGAAGACCTCAATTTATGGACAAGAAACTGTTTACAAACTCTGAGTCATGGTGACCTTGATTATTTGACATATTGACCTCAAAATGGCACAGGGTTCAAGTATTCATCAAGGTCCATCATCCTTTGAAGTTTGACAGTTCTAGGTCATATAGATCTCAAGTTATAGGCAACTAGATTTTAACATATTTTGGGTCACTGTGACCTTGACCTATCAGCCCCAGTTTATGTTTAGACCAACTAGACTAATAGGGAAACATTCTGACCAAGTTTGGTCAAAACCCACCCGGTGGTTTCTGACTAGTTACAATAACAAGCGAACTGTTAACAGACGGACGGACCACGGACAAAAAGCGACTGCATGAGCCAACCATCCGGTAGGATGGTGGGCTAATGATGTCACTTAAACTGCAGCCTAATCTTTCACATTATTTCACCTACAAAATAACATATGAAAAAATTACAAAATCTAACAACAGAATCACCACTCAATATATAGCAACAATACCTAACTACAACAGAAACAAATCTCGCATGGCAAAAATGATTCATAGACAAAAGTTATAAACTTTCACACATCGAAATGATTTTCATGATTTATAGTAATTGTAATGACTAGAACAAACAAAAACTTACTACTACCACATTTAGTTATTGCAAATTATTGTTTTTCCAAACACACATGATATGATGAAAGTACTTATTTCTATGGCGATTCTTTTGAAATGCTAATCCATGTGTCAAAACAATAAATTCAAACAGTCAGCAGAGTTCCATGCTTAGTTTGCGATGGGAATGAACACATATTTCTGAAACATCTGCTATCTGAACTGGGTAGAAACAAGAAGATACAACAATCTGTGACAATTACGCATGTGAATTGATATATTGAATCATCGCCTTTATATGTACATAGATATATCGACACAAAAATTTTAAACAATGACATCCCTATCTGAGATTACCCTCCTGTCCAGTAAATTTCTTTTAAAGTTTCAGTAAGACTGTAAAATGCACTGAAGACTTTCAATGTCTTTAGGTAATTTACATTTAGTTGTTTGATCAAATTTCTTTGAACAAATTTGGTAGACACAGACCCAAGGATGCTTGAGATGAAGTTTCGTAACATTCCAGATCCTATTATGGAAAGAGATGTTGTTAAAATAAATTCCTTTAGCTTGACAAACTGACCTAGATTTT
>JAFMSR010000016.1:39542584-39555030 GCA_022818135.1 Saxidomus purpurata
TGTAACATACATGTATCTGCAACGCCAGTATATCAGGCAACATCTATTTTTACAATATGCTCTGTACAAACATAATCTGAAGTCGCGATTTGTTGCAGACACCAACAGTCAAAAGCAAATAAACCTCCATCAAAGAGAAAACAACTCTAGCTACAGTAAATAATTAATTGTCTTGAAGGTAATTCTACCATCAATTGATGTCGATATTCATGTGTAATAAGAAAATGACGTGAAAACTGACGAAAACATGCAATATCACTGATGTAAAAAAGTTTTCAGTCAAAATGACTGACAATAAAACTTCGACAAAATTGACATTTATTTGCTGCTTATAATGGCCTATTCTGCTATGTATCACTTATATCTAGCATTATACTATCTTCGGTGGAACGGCCTCCGCATGATATTCAAATAAGGCAAATGACGAGTGTGTATTATCTAACTAAAACTGAGTATTTAAATGCGTAAATCACATATTCTGTTGAACTTATTGACAGTAAAATTGAAATTCCATTCTTCATATGAGTGGGCATTAGAGTCGTGGTCAAGAGGTAGAAGTTTGTGACCAGCAAAATCCCAAGAAGCAATCTGGAATTGGAATGTTTTTATAATTGAGGTCATGAAGCAACCAATCATGGGAATTTTGCAGTTTGTTCCGGTCACTTTGATTTTTTGTGTTGCAGTAGAGTTGTGTACACTGAAAGAGATGGCACAACGGAGTGATAAGGCAAGATACTGTTTGACAGTAAAAGAAGTCTGATACCTTCAACGACTGCATATTAAAGCGGAACATTACGATCAGGCAAAGATGCTTTGCTTGAAATTGTCACAAAATTTCAGAAAACCTTTGAAGAAACTACAAAGTATGTGTTTCTTCGAAGAGGGACCAACTCCCAAAGCAGCAAGGTGCATGCATTTTGTCTATAAGACACACTGATGGGGAACACTAGTTATCATTGAAGTACCTGTTAGCAAATCCCGACATCCCATCCTCGGCTTGTACCATCATGCAAAGGACAACATAATTATGTACAAAACACAACGTTCGCGACATAACTGAAAAATTCAACATGCTAAAAGGGTTGAGAGGAAAATTGAAACACCCAACTTCAACTGCCAACTGCATGAATCCCCTTCTGTTGAAATGAAATAAAAGATAATAAATATTTTAAAATATTATAATATATATACTTACGAATTAAACTGTTACCATCTAGATACGTTTTACTGGACTGAAGTCTGGCCTAAACGGAAAATTCAAATTTTAGACGCGACAGCTGTGTATGTGACAGGACCACTCTAAGAATATGTCCTGGACAGTCAACAGGACATAATTTGAGTGTTAGAGGGACCTTAATAAAGAGTGTGACAACTGATGGAGATTCGAGATTATCTAAGCTATGTGAAGTTAAACGCAGGACATATCTAAATTACTTTGTTAACGAATAGAAAGTAAAATTCATATCATACTTCAAGGCTAGAACTAGAATGTCTGAATACTAAGGCATGATGCCATTCCATGGACAAAGAAATTATGAAATTATGCAAGAAAATGCACTTCATTAAAAACCCACACAATGTGACAAAAATAGCTATAATCATTTATGCCGTAGAGCATTTTTATGTCAAACACAGGCGCCTGTGCAAACGTTATTCTTTATCTGAAGGTTTGTGTATTGTCCTTATTCTTAAACAGTCAACGTATCATTGTAACAGTTTTTTGCTGTTTGCCCTACATTTCCATCCAAAGAAAGTATCTAAAATTTAAAATGTTCCCTGTCTATTTGCCATAAACTTCTGTCAGGTTACTCTATGTATCACTCTATCTTGATAGAGCGATACTCTGTAGACCTGTTAGCGCATGACGTCATAAAATGTAGTAAATAAAAACTAAATGTAGGGCAAACACTAAGTCAGTTAGAGGTTAAAATAGAGAAATTTATACAACATAGAAACCCAGTCTGTCGGTAGAGCTCCTCCTTTGGGTTTCTATATTGTATAAGTTTCTCTATTAAGCCTCTAACTATTACGTAAATGTGAAAATAAGTGATAGTTATGATACTAGGCACGAGCACACAGACAAATTCGGGATTGAGAATCGCCGCCTTTATAAAAAATACTGTTCAGTGCAAGAACAATGTTTAAATGGTATTGAAGCAAAGAGATCACCTAATTTAATTACCATACATCGCTAACAACATAAATTACTGTAATCATCAGTGTCACCCAGGTTTAATCAATCTTTCGGAACACTTTTATTCGCCATTTAGACCACTTAAATTTTTATCACACAAAAAGATAAATTAAAAATAGGACAACACTTTGTTAAAGGGTATTTTTGTTTTACGCACAATAACTATAATCAAAATTCTCAAAAATATTTAGGCTACCACGATCTAGACATACAAACTGGGTCAATCACACCCTAGATCTCATTGGTCGCCGTGATTGACCTACTTTTTGGCAACCAATAAAATTCAATCTTTGTCAAAAACTGGCTGGAAATTGCAGTCAGGTAAATCTCTCCTATTTTGGACACAGAAAAACACTTTTGATAGGTATAGGCATGGTGGGACACATGCCGAAATCTCATCCACAAATACAAGCTTATATAGTTGCGCTTATGGACGGACCTTCATAAAATTTGCTTCAAATCAAATCAAAATGTCACCCAGGTTATCTCCTTTGAACTATACATATGTGCTTGTAAATGTGTTACACTTGTTGCCCTGTATAATGAACTCTAACAATACTTTCACAAATATTATCAGTATGAATTTCTAATTCAGTACATTTGCAAGTACCTATCAATTATATCCTCTGACTTTAAAGTTGTTCGTCATAGAGGTATGCAAGTTATGACGCTTACTTTTGTGTCAATTAAATTATTCGCATTATATAAAAAATACGTTGGAACTGAAATTCATTGTAGCTTCTTAACCATATACAACACAAAAGCATCTTCTCTACTACCATAGTAATCCAAGTGAAAGAACCCACTTACAGTCACATAAGTGATAATGAAACCACAAATCCTAGTGCTAAGATAACTGGATAATCATTACGCCTATGATTTTCAAACTAGATAAATTACCTCTACTGATTTTGAAAAAACACAGATCCGTCATAAGTGAAACTTATGCATGACTTACATACTATAGTATGTGCATTATGCATTAAAATACATTTTATACAATAGTAAATTACAAAATAATTTGTATTTACTTGACGAAATAGTAAATTTATTCAGCTGTAAAAATGGGGATCTGCAAAATTGTGAATGCAATGACCTAATGAGTAAAGAAGGAAGCTGTTAGGCTAGATCACTGTGAGTATATATATATCTTTAGTAAGTAGAGACATTATTTCCCTTCGACTACTACTTGTATACATAATTCAATGACGTCGGGGATAGCAAATTATAAAAGAGGCATAAGAACATTTCAACAAAATTTTCTGTCATTACAATACTGATTCAAGAGCATTCTATGACTTAAGCTTGATATCCCAGCCATATGCTACGTTAGTTTTATATGAGACTGGGCTCAATGTTGGTATACACATTTAATGACGACATTCGCATACCGATTTCAGTTTTTACCTTTGGTTGTGACACTATGAATTGGTGTAGGTGTTGCAATTCGAGATAAATCGCACACTGTTGATAAGGTTTCACCCATATCACCCTCCCTATTAAGAATAATTACTCAGGTACAAGATATGAAGACGTTGATCTCCTTATTAAGCAGACCAGATATCGGCAGTCTGAAATTAATAAACCAAAGCGCGGGAGATCATTACAGGCCACAAAGTGCACAGCTTCGTTTTTAGTTTGAACATATTTATAACGAAGATCAGTAAATCTGTAATTTATGTATGATAACTGTATTTTGGTAAGGGTAAATATTGAATATTTAATCTCTCAGAAATGGCGCACGGAAGTATAAACATATAGACCACAGTGTACAACCTCCGGCGTTGACAGTCGTTTAGGGCGTTGACAACAGCTTCTAATCAAAACGCATGATTTTCTTGAGGGTTGGTATTTGTGAATTGTGCTTCTCTTTCAGTTTTCTTTGTGAAATACGGCAAATAAATATTGTTTAAACATAAAGTAAGGAATCAGCATAGGCAATTTGGTCTAGACAGTGCCGTATTTGAGGAGAAAATCTCAGGTTCATTCCCGTTAGCCAGATTCGTGTGTCTTGTCAACTTAAAACGTCTGCATCTCTTTTAAAAGGACACATTACAAGATGACACGAGGTAGAATTACATAGAAAATATTGAAGTTTGTTCCGATTATTCAAAAAGAAAATCATGTCTAAACATCTATTAACACTACTAATTAACGCCGAAAGCAGAAACACTCGATTTTTGGAAAGACTTTCATATTTACCAAGGATTTTATCCTCAACTACGGTACAAGTTTGGACAAAATTGCATGTACCGATTCCTTGGACTATGGTGAAACAATGTCAATGCCGTTTCTCTCAAAGTAAAAGGAAAAGAAAACACATTTCACAATACCCAACCTCCATAATTCACGCGTTTTATATGCCTCCGAAGGGTGGCATATTAAAATAGCAACGTCCGTCTGTCCACACGTCTGTTCGTCTGTGCGTCCTGCCAAGTACATTTCTTTTTTCAATATACTATATTTCATGCACTATTTCCCGTCTATTTTATATGATTCTGCTTTGTTCACCGGGGCATCGTCGAACAATCGTGACTGGGAAAATCAGTGCAAATTAAAAGCAGGTTAAAAACAACGTTTTACAGTTACAAATCTTGTCATTGGTGGCCGACTGGTTCATGCTCTGGACTACCAATACAACAATTTTAAAAAATAATTTGCACTGATTTTCCCAGACACGATTGTTCGACGATGCTCCAGAGGAGTGCTGTACATTATCCGGAATAAGAAGAACCATATTAGCATTACAAAATAATGATGTAAAACAACGTTTTACAGTAACAAATCTTGTCATCGGTGGTCGACTGATTAAGGCTCTGGACTACCAATCCGGAAGTCCCCGGATCGAAACCCGGCCGGGGCACTTGAAATTTCACAGTCGCTCTTAAGTGTGTTCCACCCATCTAGTGAATTGGTTAGAAACCTAAAAGTAGTATGACGTGTATCGTTGCTATACACCGGGCATGTAAACGAACCAATGGGTATTTTAGTAAAAAGTTTCCATGTGGAAGTTGTGGCCTCCAGGTCAAAGATACTGATCAAGTACTTGAATGTGATGAATGCCAAAGGTGGCACCACATTGCTTGCCAATGTGTAGGGGATACTTCATATAACAGGCTTCTCTATTTAGACACTTCGTTCTCTTGGCTTTGCTCCTATTGCAATTCAATAAATTTCTCAAATATCTCAAGCACCTGCAACTCACCTACAAGTAATCGTAACATTTACTCTTTTCTTCCAAATGATAGCCTTGCGTCAGGTCCCTCCAGGTCAACTTCCAAACCTAAAATTAATCCTCTTCCCCCCTACTCTAATGTCAAGGTCATGTATCTAAACTACCAGTCCGTTGTTAACAAAAAGCATTAACTGTATGTCCTACTTGACACTCACAACCCAGATATTGTCGGAGAAACTGAGTCATGGCTTACCAAAGACCACATCACAAGTGAAATATTCCAATCGAATTTAGGTTACATCCCTTTTCGCAAAAATAGGCTCACAGGTCAAGGAGTTGGCGTTTTCATTTTGGTTAAAAATAATTGTATCTCATCTGTGCAGCAACATTTTGATACCCATTGTGAACTGTTATGGGTCAAAATACACATGAACAATTCTAAGCCCTTGTATGTTGCTGCCTACTACCGACAAAAGGAGAAGATCTCACAAGCTTCTTTGAGTTTGAAAGGTAACTGGATCTAACCAGATCCCTCAAAGGCACCAGATTGATTTTTGGTGACGTTAACACCCCCAACCTCATATGGGACTCTAACAACATTGAAATTGACCCCAAAGGCGTCCAAAACCTAAAAAAGGATAAGGCTGCTGATATGATAAAGTCCATTGTCTTGATAGGACTCCGCTATGAGATCCTTGACATAGTATCACTAATCTTCAAAAGATCCCTTAATACTGGTCAACTCCCTTCCGATTGGACGAAGGCGAATGCCGCCCCAATATTCAAAAAAGGTGAAACTAGTGACCCTGCAAACTACAGACCCATATCGCTAACCTGTATTCTATGTAAAGTCATAGAACACATAAAGTGAATCTAACATGTTCATGAGTTGTGGATAAGGAAATCCCAACCTCGGGTTGAGATATGTCCAAAAAACTCGGCAGAGCCTCGTTTTTGGACGTATCTCAACCCTCGGATGGGATTTCCTTATTCACAACTCAATGGACATGGTAGATTTATTTTCTCACCGTTTAAATCGCATTTTCACACAAGTAAGAAGGAATAAGTGCAAATACAGGATGGGGATGAAAAAATGAAAATCAACTTTTTCTCGAATTTTACTTCAAAACTGCTATAGAAATTGAATGCCAACAACCCTATGTTTATTTCAAAAATAACAATTTTACAGTCATTTTTCGATTTTTATGTCTGCTTACAATTAACGTAAAAATAGTCCGGCAGCGATGTGAGATAAGCGATGTGAGATAAGTTTATCTCACATGGGTAAATGCGCGGAAATATGTATCTCATAGGTGAGAAACTTGCATCTTATATATCCACGCATCTCTCAAAACACATCATACTCTATGAGCTGCAACATGGGTTCCGTGAAAGACGGTCCTATGAGACCCAGCTCATTTAACTAGTTGACGAAATATCCAAAAACCTATCCTCAGGTAAACAGACCTACCTCGTCTTACTTGATTTAAGTAAAGCCTTCGACAAAGTCAACCACCTCAAATTATTATTTTAAACTCCAGGAACATGGTGTCCCCAGTCAAACTGTGTCTTGGATCCGGTCCTTTTTAATAGGTAGATCTTAGTCAGTAGTGGTTAACGGTTGCACGTCTGATCAAGTCCCTGTAACAACTGGGGTCCCCCAGGGCTCTGTCCTAGGACCTCTGTTATTCCTATTCAACATAAATGATCTTCCTGTCACGGTGCGTTTCCGAGGTGCGGCTATTTGCTGATGATACTGCCGTTTACCTTGCAGTTACTTCCCTTTCCGATTGACAAAGGTTTCAAAATAATATCTCTAAGCTAGAAACTTGGGAAAAACTGTGGAACATGGAGTTTAACCCTAGTAAATGCCAGGTCCTCAATATTACATGTAGCAGAAAACCCATCCAGTTCCCTTATAAGATTCACGGTCAAACACTCTCGCCGGTTAAGGATGCAAAATACCTTAGTGTAGACATCAGCCAAGATCTCAGCTGGAAGACACACATCTCCAGAATAACAACAAATGAAAAAGAACACTAGGCTTCCCCAAACGTAACATCAAAACAAAACATGAAAAACTCTCTTACAAAACATTAGTCAGACCACAATTACAGTACGTATCATCTGTATGGTCTCCACACACCCAAGTTAATATTCACAAGCTGGAGTTGGTCCAGCGACGCACAATCAGATGGGTAAAAAACGATTACTCTAGAGCTACCAGTGTGACAGACCTGCAGAACACCATTGGCTTGAGCACCCTTGAGAACAGGTGTCAAGAGGGGAGCGGTGGTGTAGAGGTTAAGGTGTCAGCCGCTCATCCCGGAGGTTGCGGTTCGAGCCCCACTGGGGTCACGACCGTAATTCCTCATATGACACCAGTACTGGGTTTTCCAGGAAGCGGACTCAAGACCGACTCGATAAGCTACAAGCTTTCTTCACAATCGAGCTAAAATAAATTAGTATAAACTAAGCCTCCAAATTGGTTATGTTTTACAAAATATACTATAATCTTGTAGCAATCTCCCTCCCCAGTTATCTAGTTAGCCCAAACAATTAATAAGGTTAATAAGACATATGCACCCGCCTTAGTGTCCGCCAAACCCATGCGAATTCGGACTTTTTTAAGTACTCGTACAGTCTGAATAGGTTACCCACGCATATTGCGATCCTGCCTGATCTTGAATCATTCAATCAGGCAGTGGCCAAGCTCAGTTATTTATCGTTCAACAGTTGTTTTTAAACATTTTATTGTTTTACTATTTTAAACAGTTTTTACAATTTTAATTGATACTCCTAAGTGTAACAGATTTCTTGCAGTTATCTTATTTTATCTTTTATTAACACCCGGCGTGCACCCTGCCCATTATACTCGCGAGAGGTGTGAGGCAACTGACATAGATAGGGCACAAAATGTGCACTTCTGCACATATGTATCCGTAAGTAGCCATTCAATACCTTTGGTTACTAGAGGTTACCAGGTTACCTATTTTTAAGCTACATTATAATTCAAGTTCTTATGTTCATAATATAAATATAGAAAAATGGTAGTCTTTATTCTAAAACAGGGTTACCTGGTTACCTAAGGGTACCAGAGGTTACCTCAGGTTACTCTGGGGCATTATGGGTTACTTTGTCTTTCTTGAAATAAATCTAATAAATGAGGGTCTTTATTATGGAAGTGGGTTACCTGGTTACCTAAGGGTACTTAAGGTTACCTCGGGTTACTCTATGTCATTTAGGGTTACTATTTTGTTATTTAAATATTTCTGATAAATGAGGGTCTTTATTCCAAAACAGGGTTACCTGGTTACCTAAGGGTACCACAGGTTACCTAAGGTTACTCTGTGTCACTATTGGTTACTTTGTCTTTCTTGAAATAAATCTAATAATGAGGGTCTTTATTCTAGAAGTGGGTTACCTGGTTACCTAAGGGTACTTTAGGTTACCTCAGGTTACTCTATGTCATTTAGGGTTACTATTTTGTTATTTAAATATTTCTGATAAATGGTAGTCTTTATTTTAAAACAGGGTTACCTGGTTACCTAAGGGTACCAGAGGTTACCTCAGGTTACTCTGGGGCATTATGGGTTACTTTGTCTTTCTTGAAATAAATCTAATAAATGAGGGTCTTTATTATGGAAGTGGGTTACCTGGTTACCTAAGGGTACTAAAGGTTACCTCAGGTTACTCTATGTCATTTAGGGTTACTATTTTGTTATTCAAATATTTCTGATAAATGAGGGTCTTTATTAAAAAACAAGGTTACCTGGTTACCTAAGGGTACCAGAGGTTACCGCATGTTACCCTGGGGCATTATGGGTTACTCTGTCTTTCTTGAAATAATTCTGATAAATGAGGGTCTTTATTCCAAAACAGGGTTACCTGGTTACCTAAGGGTACCAGAGGTTACCGCATGTTACTCTGGGTCACTATTGGTTACTTTGTCTTTCTTGAAATAAATCTAATAAATAAGGGTCCTTCTTTCTAAAAGTGGGTTACCTGGTTACCTAAGGGTACCGGAGGTTACCACAGGTTACTCTGAGTCATAATGGGTTACTTTGTCTTTCTTGAAATAAATCTAATAAATGAAGGTCTTTTTTCTAGAAGTGGGTTACCTGGTTACCTAAGGGTACTTTAGGTTACCTCATGTTACTCCAAGTCATTCAGGGTTACTTTTTTGTTATTTAAATATTTCTGATAAGTGAGGGTCTTTATTCCAAAACAAGGTTACCTGGTTACCTAAGGGTACCACAGGTTACCACATGTTACTCTGGGTCATTATGGGTTCCCTTCTGTAAATCTGCCATGGATTGCCATCATTTTCCACTGATTTTCATGGAAATCCGTGGCATTTGGTGAAAAAAATGATGAAAATGGATGGAAAGACATGGAAAACGGTGGCATTTTCTAAATTGCCACCGTTTTCCATTGATTGGTGTAAAAAATGCCACCATCTGCCATGGAATAGTAGTGGCAATCGATGTAAATTTGGACTTAGTTTTTTTAAGGGGTGGAAAACGGTGTAAACTACAGACTGCAGTACAAATTATAAGCTAAATCTCTGGACTTAGAAATTTTGCAGAGTGGCAAACGGTGGAAAACACTTAGACTTTTTCTAATGCAGTACAAATTATAAGCTAAATTGCTGGACTTAGAAATTTTGCAGAGTGGCAAACGATGGAAAACACTTTGACTATATTTTGACCTAGACATTTCAGACACAAAGCAGTTTTGATGAGTTTCTTTCTTTAAGCCAAATATTACATAACAATCAGAAATAACAGGTCAGTGCATATACAATGCAACTAAGATATATGTCCGAATAAGATATGGTACAAAACTATTCAATTTGATTTTTTCATAGTTAAATTTTAAATATGAGACTGCAATCAAATTAAATCTATAATTTTTCCTGTTCTGTTTATCATATTTTGGAATTTCACTTTGTTGTGGACTTTGTTGTACATTTAAACCTGTGTTAAAGACCACCTCCAAACAAAGACCACCCTGCAATTAAAGATCAGTTGGGGGAAAACCATGCACTATTCAATATAATGTGGACACTGTCTTATATCCTGTGAATAAAGACCAACTATCAACAGATATCACTTGAGCTTCTTCCCAGAGAGTGGTCTTTGTTTATAGCTTTGACTGTAAACAATTTCAAAACTTACATTAAATCAGAGTGAAATCTTAAAATGCTATATGACAATGCTTCAGTATAACATTTGGAAAATTTTGTACTGCTAACTTAAAAAAAATCTTTTCTGTTTATATTATCAATCATTATATAACCCTAAGTATTTTGTGCTATATTTAGTAGGGATTTTCATACTTAGTTTGAGAGTCTAAATGTGCATGTACATGCAGTTGTTTAAAATTATGCCTATTGTTCAAATTTCATGAATTTACCTGTTGTTAAAAAAAACTTACTTTAAACTATAATGGAGAGGAAAAGCATGAACACATAATTATGTGTCTATAAGTCAATTCTTTTCCCATTTGTTTTATTATCAACTGAGTACTGTAACTGACCTTTATATTCGGAGGCAAGGTAATTAATCTCTGTGGGGTCATTCAGGGAACTTGATCATAAAAATAGATAGCATGCAAAGATAACACTCAACATCATTCTTTACAATCACCACCTGGAACCTCAGTATCAATTTACAGGAAGCAGGATTTATCAGCCAGATCTCTACAGGAAGCGGTGATTTTGATTTGTTGATTTGAATGTTAGAGAGTGTTTGAACAAGTGTTTGTAAGAAATATTTACATGTGGAAGGAATACTTTTGTGAACTTTGTGCTGAACAGGACAGTATCATTTGTATAAAAATAATTATTAATCTAAATATAAAATGATGGTTTAAATCACTTGTGTGAACTGAGGATTTGAAAAATCAGCTTATGCAAACAGGAGTGGCTGTGCAGCAGAGGTATACATTTTGAATATTTGATTCATGTATAATGTGTATTTTCTAGAGTAGCAATTATTGAAGCTTTTAAGTAAAATGAAACCATAATAGACATGATAGAGATATAATATAATACATTGTAATATTGCAATTTAAAATAAATGCATAGACATTTTTTTGGTAACTTGGATAATAAACAAAACCCAGAATCTTTAAAATAATATGAAACTTTTAATTGCAAGTAAACTTGATGACATTTTCATTCCCAGGTGGAATATTCCCTTAACCTTATGTATGGTTTTCTTCAGACCAGGTTAATTTTCACCATGCAGGAATGGCTAGAATACTGGTAGGCCAAAATCTGGAGATGAAAGCAAACCAGTCTTGGATCAAGGCAGGCTTGTAGGATTAACTTAAGAGGTATGTACATCACCTTATTTTGAGTGTAAACATTGATAACTACAATTTTTCATTAGTTACAAAATAGTTGCCTCATTTCACTGTGTTACCTTGATGTTAATACTGATGTTAATTGATATCTACAGTCATTCTGAATATTTGTTACTGACTAACTGTATCCCAATATAAGTGCTAATGATATAACAAATTACAACGGCTTGTTATAAATGATAAGGGCCTGCAAATTTAAATTAAAGTTGAACTTTCACAAAGCCACAAAGATACCAATTACTTGTTTGGTTGCAGTATGCTTTTTTCTTTGTAGAAACAAGTTTTTAATTATTTTTCAGAACATGTTGTGTTCAGCTGGGGGAAGAAAACCACAGATTGTGTAAAGGAACAATGGTCAGGAACGTGCGACGACAGTGTCAGAAACATAATAAGACACAAAAAATTGAGACATTTACAAAGACATTGCTTGCAGTTTATGTAAATTTTGTAAAAAGGTTTCATAACTTTCTTGTTTCTCAATAAATTTCAATTCATTTTGAATCTTTTTTTTTTTTTAAATTTTAGTAAAAATTACAGAGTTCAAAGAGCATGAAGATGGTGGCATTTGGTGGAAATCGACGGTAAATTTTCCACCAATTTCCCAGGTTTTAGGTGGCAAATTTGCTATAAAAATCGATGGAAAATGTTTCAATACTCCACCGATAGTGGCACTTGGTGGAAAACAGTGGCATTTTTGCCAACAAT
>JAFMSR010000016.1:39555530-39595589 GCA_022818135.1 Saxidomus purpurata
AAATTGTAGAATTAAAAAAAAAGTCAGTCTCTTGACTCCTCCCTATCTGAGTAACAGTGCCCTTGACCTTGGGCCCAAATTTTTTTTCGCTACAATTTAAAAACTAAATTTTTTTTTACATTTTTAGTAACAGTGACCTTGACCCTAGTGACCTTGACCCCCAAATTTTTTTTTTTGCTTAAAACAATTTAAAAACTAAAAATCAATAAAAATCTATTTTTAGTAACAGTGACCTTGACCTTGAGCCAAGTGACCTTGACCCCAAAAAAATTTTTTTGCTTAAAACAATTTAAAAACTAAAAATAAATAAAAATCTATTTTTAGTAACAGTGACCTTGACCTTGACCCTAGTGACCTTGACCCGGAAAAATTTTTTTTTTGTTTAAAACAATCTAAAAACTAAAACTAAATAAAAATCTATTTTTAGTAACACTGACCTTGACCTTGACCCTAGTGACCTTGACCCCGAAAAAAAATTTGTTTTTTATAACAATCAAAAAACTTAAATTAAATAAAATCTATATTTAGTAACAGTGACCTTGACCTTGAGTCAAGTGACCTTGACCCCAAAAAAATTTTTTTTGCTTAAAACAATCTAAAAACTAAAAATAAATAAAAATCTATTTTTAGTAACAGTGACCTTGACCCTAGTGACCTTGACCATAGTGAACCAAAGCTTCCTCTCCACTCAAGCTACCTACACACCAAGTTTCATTACAATTGGTCACTCCTAACTCAAGTTATTGAGTGGAAACCATGTTTCTATTTTTAGTAACAGTGCCCTTGACCTTGAACCAAGTGACCCCTAATGCAATCCCAAGCTTCCTCTCTACACAAGCTACCTACACACTGAGTTTGATTGCAATTAGTCACTCCTAACTTGAGTTATTGAGCGGAAACTATTTTTCTATTTTTAGTTACAGTGACCTTGACCTTGACCCTAGTGACCCCAAATGCAATCCCAAGCGGCGTCTCCACGCAAGCTACCTACAGACCAAGTTTCATTGTAATTGGTCACTCCTAACTTGATTTATTGAGCGGAAACCATTTTTCTATTTTTAGTAGCTGTGACCTTGACCCTAGTGACCCCAAATGCAATCCCAAGCGGCGTCTCCACACAAGCTACCTACAGACCAAGTTTCATTGTAATTGGTCACTCCTAGCTCGAGTTATTGAGCGGAAACCGTTTTTCTATTTTTAGTAACAGTGACCTTGACCTTGACCCTAGTGACCCCAAATGCAATCCCAAGCGGCGTCTCCACGCAAGCTACCTACATACCAAGTTTCATTGTAATTGGTCACTCCTAACTTGATTTATTGAGCGGAAACCATTTTTCTATTTTTAGTAGCTGTGACCTTGACCTTGACCCTAGTGACCCCAAATGCAATCCCAAGCGGCGTCTCCACACAAGCTACCTACAGACCAAGTTTCATTGTAATTGGTCACTCCTAGCTCGAGTTATTGAGCGGAAACCGTTTTTCTATTTTTAGTAACAGTGACCTTGACCTTGACCCTAGTGACCCCAAATGCAATCCCAAGCGGCGTCTCCACGCAAGCTACCTACACACCAAGTTTCATTGCAATTGGTCACTCCTAACTAAAGTTATCCAACGGAAACCAATGTTTGACGCCCGCCCGCCCGCCCATCCACCCGCCCGCCCGACATACGACATCGCCATTCTAATAAGTAGGTTTTTTGAAAAAACCTGCTTAAAAACAGTAATAGACCTCCTTATTCTTCAAATAGTCAAGACAAAAATTTGGTTGATCCTTTCCAATACAAAATCTTTTTCAGTTTTTCCCCATATAGTCCAGGTAAAACATGTGACACAAAGGCCATAATCAATGGCATGATTTAAATGAACTTTGTTGAGGACCACTAAGCAATACTGCATATACAATATCTAAGAGCTGGGCACTGTGGTTTTTAACAAGAAGATTTTTAAAGTTTCAAGTATTTGCATGTAAGTAACACAAGAAGATTGTTAAAGATTTCCCTACATAACTCAATGTAAAACAAGCCTTGCCCCCTGGTGGCCATGTTTTTTGATGAATCAAATTTTTGTGAAATACACAATTTTAAAATCACTTGTTTCAGAGAAGATTTTCAAAGTTTTCCATATAGCCATACAAGGAAAACTAGCCCCATCCTCTAGTAGGTAAGTTTTTTAAGGAAATTGACAAGAGGGTCACCCAAACAACATTTCCGTTAAATTGTTTCAAAATCTGATGTGTGGTTTCTGAAAAATATATTTTCCTTTTTCTGCTTTGCATAGAATATGTACATGTAATCCTCCTATACCAGGAGCATCCCGACAAAGTTTCATTAAAATGTGAATGTATGACAATATACAATGAAGGTTTACCTTTTCTCCATTGCCAGCGAGTCTTTCCTCAATAAAGTCAAAGAATCATGGCTTGACACAGTGTTAATGGAATCAAATGACCTGGCTTTATTACTGAAAAGAAAAACATACAATAAACATTCAAAAGGTACCCGTGATGGTGCAACAAACTATACTAATTTTATTTCAATTCTATGTGTTTGATTTCAAATAACAACAGTTGGTTAAACTGTTGATGGTGTATACATAATGACTAAATTAATGGATTACTAAAACATGAAAACTAAAACTATGTTGATGGTATATACATAATGACTAAATTATGTCATTTTCAAAAAGTAAGATAAGGATGTTATAATTCAATTATCTTTGTTTACAACACATCGCAGTATAATTTGGTATTTCAGGACACTCAGTCTTCATTCTAAACCCCAGACACTGATTTTGGTCTGAAACTGAATTATGAAAATAGAAATAATGTCACAATAAAGCTAATGTTGTAAGGGCTGTGGGAAGTCCTCCATTCCTGGAAAACCATCAAAATTTACTCAAAATGTAACATTCCCACAATTTTCCTACACACATACAAATGGCATTATAGAATTGAAGGGATGCAACTTTCTGCAACTTGCGATGTCCTACTTTAAATCAGCTGTATACATGTATATACGCAGCTATTAGTTATTGAGCGGAAACCATTTTTCTATTTTGAGTAACAGTGACGTTGACCCTAGTAACCCCAAATGCAATCCCAAGCTTGCTCTCCACCTGTCTCCACATAAGCGACATGTACCTACACACCAAGTTTCATTAAAATTTACTGATTTGTATTTCAAAAGAGCAGTGTCACCGGGATTTATCAAAAATCTTGGTTTTTTTTTATGCCAATGTTTCACTAAGATCAAACAAGAGCTGTCCATAAGACAGCAAGCTCGACTATTGTGGGTGCTGGCTAATAAAACATAACTTTTATCACTTTAATTGCAAAACAAAATTCTGCTATTAAGTATAAACTAGGAAAGTTGAATCATAAAAAAGTCAAAATCTATCACTATATATTCCATTTTTGGTAAATTAAAATTGTTTGATACAAAATGTACCCCTGAACATTGCTAAGTTTGATATAACTACCATTTATAAGTGGTTACTGAGATATATGCATAAAAGTACCTTGCATGCAAAACTTTAACCAAATTTTCAAAGTCAAACAAAGGCCATAATTAGTACTAAATTTATACAAGAGTTATCTGACTTGACTGTGTGACACCACTTAAAACATTAACAAAGTTTCAAGTTAATATCATAAGTGGTTACTGAGATATGTGCATGATAGTACCTAGCAGGCAAAACTTTAACCAAATTTTCAAAGTTAAAAAAGGGCCATAATTTGTAATAGATTTATACAATAGTTATCTGACTTGACTATGTGACACCCCTAAAGACATTTACAAAGTTTCAAGTCAATATCATAAGTGGTTACTGGTTACTGCATGGTAGTACCTAGCAGGCAAAACTTTAACCAAATTTTCAAAGTTAAACAAGGGCCATAATTTGTAATAGATTTATACAAGAGTTATCTGACTTGACTGTGTGACACTCCTAAAGACATTTACAAAGTTTCAAGTCAATATCATAAGCGGTTACTGAGGTATGTGCATGATAGTACCTAGCAGGCAAACCTTAAATCAAATTTTCAAAGTCAAACAAGAGCCATAATTTGTATTAAATTTATACAAGAGTAATCTGACTTGACTGTGTGACAAAACTGTGAGCAGGCAAAACTTAAACCAAATTTAGTACCTAGCAGACAGAACTTTAACCAAATTTTCAGAGTCAAACAAGGGCCATAATTTGTATTAAATTTATACAAGAGTTATCTGACTTGACTGTGATAGCTCTCCATATTCTCCGAATAGTTGAGCTAAAAAAACCTCATATGTACAACGTAGCGTCCGCGAAGTTCTTTGATCTTGTGACACCTGCGGTTTTATCTTTATGATTAAAAGAGGTCGCAGTAAAATAGTTTATTCGGCAAAGGTTATTCAAAGATTATTTCAGGAAAAACGTTGGGTTTGACCGTTACTACTATGTTTTGAACAATGAACAGTTGGAACTATTTAAATGTTAATTGATAAATACTTTTTGCATTCACAAATTAACAAACAGTACTCTTTTAGTGGTGTCACACAGCATGGAATTGCAAACAATTTTAAAATTGACTGAGTTAGTTTCGTCTTCTTTTATGACAGGCCTTATTTTTCACAACTATCACAAGTGACAATTGCTAAGTTGAGAATAAACATGGACTAATTACAGTAAATTTTTAACAGTAATAAATATCTTAAATCCTCATAAAGGTGATAAATAATAAACATGGACCAATTAAAGTGGATTTTTAACTGAAATTAATATCTTAAATCTACATCTAAAGGTGATAAATGTTTCAGGTTCTGATAAAAAACAAGAGGGCCATAACTCACCTGACTACCATTTGCTATAATAAAAGGGGTCATGATTCTTACATAATTCGTAGAGGTCCACTACACAATGCTAAGTAACATTTCAAATATCTATTATCTGCCTGTCGGCCTTACAAGTGTTTTTTTTTAAAGTTTTCCCTATTTAACTTATAAGCCTATGTGAAATCAAGTGCTTTTCCCCCTCTCCCGGGAAGGGTTAATTTTAACCAGGGAGTCATGATTTGAACAATCTTGGTAAAGGTCCACTAGACAATGCTACATGCTAAATATGTCAGCTCTAGGCCTTGTGGTTTCAGAGAAGAAGATTTTTAAAGTTTTTCCTATATGAGCCTATGTAAAACCAAGTGACCCCCCTGGGGACTCATAATTTGAACAATCTTGGTACAAGTCCACTAGACAATGCCACATACTAAATATCTAAGCTCTAGGCCTTGTGGTTTCAGAGAAGAAGATTTTTAAAGTTTTTCCTATATAAGCCTATGCAAAACTAAGTGACCCCCCCGCATGGGGTCAATTTTGACTTGGGAGTCATAAATTGCACGATCTTGGTACAAGTCCACTAGACAATGCTACATGCCAAATATCTACCGGTAAGCTCTAGGCCTTGTGGTTTCAAAGAAGAAGATTTTTAAAGTTTTTCCTATATAAGCCTATGCAAAACTAAGTGACCACCCACGTGGGGTCAATTTTGACCCAGGGGTCATAATTTGAACAATCTTTGTAGAGGTCCACTAGACAATGTTACATGCCAAATATCTAAGCTCTAGGCCTTGTGGTTTCAGAGAAGAAGATTTTTAAAGTTTTTCCTATATAAGCCTATGCAAAACTAAGTGACCCCCCGCATGGGGTCAATTTTGACTTGGGAGTCATAAATTGCACGATCTTGGTACAAGTCCACTAGACAATGCTACATGCCAAATATCTACCGGTAAGCTCTAGGCCTTGTGGTTTCAAAGAAGAAGATTTTTAAAGTTTTTCCTATATAAGCCTATGCAAAACTAAGTGACCCCCAGCATGGGGTCAATTTTGACTTGGGAGTCATAAATTGCACGATCTTGGTACAAGTCCACTAGACAATGCTACATGCCAAATATCTACCGGTAAGCTCTAGGCCTTGTGGTTTCAAAGAAGAAGATTTTTAAAGTTTTTCCTATATAAGCCTATGCAAAACTAAGTGACCCCCCGCATGGGGTCAATTTTGACTTGGGAGTCATAAATTGCACGATCTTGGTACAAGTCCACTAGACAATGCTACATGCCAAATATCTACCGGTAAGCTCTAGGCCTTGTGGTTTCAAAGAAGAAGATTTTTAAAGTTTTTCCTATATAAGCCTATGCAAAACTAAGTGACCACCCACGTGGGGTCAATTTTGACCCAGGGGTCATAATTTGAACAATCTTTGTAGAGGTCCACTAGACAATGTTACATGCCAAATATCTAAGCTCTAGGCCTTTTGGTTTCAGAGAAGAAGATTCTTCTGCATGGAATGGAATTTTTTGAACAACTTTGATAGAGCTTCATGCAAGGAACATCCCTGCAAAGTTTCATCAACATTGGCCCAGTGGTTTCAGAGGAGATGTCGTTTGAAGGAAATATTGGACGGACGGAAGGATGTACGACGGAACTTTGTGCCAACTGAGCTAAAAACAGATCACACTCGGCATCTTTAGCATACAATGTGAAGAAGGGTTTAAGATGAGCAAGTTTTACAAGTTTCAATGTGATACCTTTGATAGTTTGCATGTAAGTGTCCTAAGCGCAAAACTTAACCAATGCTGACGATAAAGACGGCAACGCTGACAATCAAGTGACGGCAAAAAAAGAGGCATTATTATTTTTGATTAGACCTTGACCTATAAAATAAGGCCTAATAACTCCCTTTTGTCATAAACATACAATGTCAAAGTTTGATGAATAAATCTACAGAAATGGCAAAGTTATAGCCAACGTTAAGTTTTTGTGATGGGCGGACAGACTGACGAACAAATTGATCCTTATGTATTGCTTTTTCTGCAAAAGGGCAACACAAAAATAGTGCTGTCATTACCAGTAATTCGCTACAAAAATACATTGGCGGCAATGTCTGTGACTCGATCTTTGTGAATGCAACAGGTCGCTTTTAGTTTATCGACATTTTAATTAATAAATATTTTCACTTGAAGTCACTCTACACTTACAAAGTTCTATGCTCCTGCGTTTATGAATATATTATGCAAATGAACTGCCATATTTGAATTACGGTAAGCGCGCTATTGCGCGTTGGAAATCGACACATGTCCGTTTGCAAAGCTCGCCACGTTTAACAGTTTTCTTCCATGTATGAAAACTTGATAGTTTTTTATTGAATATTGAATGATAAATAAAATAAAAGAAATATGATAAAAACTGACCGATGATTGATAGTTTACAAGCGTTATAAAGAAATAAAGTTCAGAAATTCATCGGAACGACTGAGATTTTGTCGCCGGGTAGCGGCTGTGTTTCTAACAGATATTTGAATACTTTACAAAACTACCAAGTTTATGATGTGTGCACTTCTTATTTAAAGTGTCTGGGAAGTTGAATTAGTTTGTTTACATAAATTTGTATCGCCATTGTTGTATCTTAAGGCGCCAATACGTACGTCAGTATTACGTGACATCTATCACGTCACGTCTTTGTATATACATGTTTAACGTCACATCCATTGATATGTTATTATTTCATTGTGTTATTAAACGTCAGAAGCGATAGCTGTTCTTTGAGTCTTAACATTGGCGACGAGATAAATGGCGAATATTTCATAGAAAGAAGATAGATAGCAGAAGAAACCAGTGAGAAATATTGAGTTATTGTCAGAAAGAAGATCATTTACCAGAAATACCGGTTATTTTCGGGAAAAATACTTAGATTTTGACACACGAAGCAGAATAATGGCAGATCATATTACAGTCGTGACGGAGAACAGAAATTTGAGAACAACACAGTTCATCCCCGACGGCGATCAACTTTCTACGGGAAAGCAGTGGGAAGAATGGCTAGAAGGAATTGAAAGAGAATTCCGATTTTTCAAGATAACAGCAAGACAGAAAAGATGCGTTGATTATTTACGGAGGCAGAGAAATTGCGAGGCTAGATAAAAGTTTACCAGATCCCGAAAACAACGGAGAGCAGCGACTAAATGAATACGAGAAACTGAGAGAGAAATTAAATAGCTACTATGCGCCGAAGAAGAATAAACATTATGCGAGACATATATTTTTGAAAATGCGACCGATGCACGGAGAAACAACGACAACGTATGCCGCCAGATTGCGAGAGAAAGCTCATGAATGCGAATTCTCGAATGAAGATGACAGAATATTGGAGCATATTATACAAACAACAGATAACCAATCACTTATTAAGAAAACGATCAACCGGAAATGGTCATTAACAGAGATGTTACAAGAAGTACATCAACTGGAGGATACATCACTGCAAGTCAATAATATGAAAATTAATCACGAACACCGAGATGTTGCGAAAATCAACCGACGACCAGACGATAGAAGAAAATATGCACCAAAAGACACTTATATCTATCAAAACGAAAGAAAACAGAAGAATCCCTGTACATATTGCGGAAGTTTGCATTCGTACCGACGACGTGAAGATTGCCGCGCGTATTGTAAGCAGTGCAACACATGCTTAAAATGGAACCATTTTGCAGCAGTATGTGAAAGTACACCGCTTCATGAACAGCCAACGTTCAAACGGCTGGCGGGAACGGTTATTGGAGAGAACGAGGGCACGTGGTGCGCGAGTACCAGCAACCACAGAAGTTAGAAAACAGACGAATGAACACGGAGAACGATTACAAACCAGACGACATATGCCAGGGCGTAACAGACGATTACCAGCCAGATATAGAGACTGAATTCAAATTTAAAAAAAAAAAAAAAAACTAGCAAAATACGTGTGAAAACTATTAAAATAATTATGAAAATAGGACAGTGTTAAGGAAATGTGAGAAGTGAAGTAATTATTAAGAAATTGAATTGACAGTGACTTAAACTAAGTTAAAGTTAAAATAGTGTATTTTGAAAAAATGAATAGACGCTCTGCCTGTGATACTTATGAGAACTTAAGTAAGTGTTAAGGGCAATAGTTTGAAACAAAATTCATATAATTGGATTTCATCAGGTAACCTTTTATATTTGTTAACATTTTATTAATCTTTACTTTATGCATAATATTTGAAATATTAAGTTTGTATCTTTTTAAGGAAATGGAGAGATGTTGTATCTTAAGGCGCCAATATGTACGTCAGTCTTACGCGACGTCTATCACGTCACGTCTTTGTATATACATGTTAAACGTCACATCCGTTGATATGTTATTACTTCATTGTGTTATAAAACGTCAGAAGCGATAGCTGTTCTTTGAGTCTTAACAGCCATTAAAAAAAAAAACGTCTATTTTACTGAATATCGAAGTTATACGCTCTAAAATGCAAAGCCTCAATAGCTCAGTATTATGTATCTCCGCTTGGCACGCAGGAGATCAGAGATCAAATCACTGCAGGAGTGGAAAAATTAATTTATTTAGTGGGAACAATTCATTTCTATCCTTATGTACTTTGAGAACGGGAACAAATTTGAATATATGGGTTGGGTTAAACGCCCGCGCATGCTCTGTGCGTGATGTTTACATCCGGTCGTAGCATACGGATAGAGTGCTAACTTTGTTAGTGCTATAAATTACCCTGAGAAACACTTTGTCCTGCGAACGATATTTTCACTCTAAATGGCCGTGAAGTTACTCTTTTATATGGAGTCATATACTTTTTTCTCCCAGTTACTCAAACTCAAGTTATTTCCACCCACTTCACGTTTTTTTTAATAATCCTAGAGTTGTACTGTAAACCTACTGCAATGTTATCACATATACTCACTCCTTCACTAATGGAGAAGATGACCACTTGAAGAAATTCTGAATAGCGCCTGTAACAGTGTTTACTGCTTTCAGACCGTTCGAACTAGAATCTTTTCTTGGCTGGAAATCGCTTGCGGTTCTGTTATGCCGAAGACTTGTCGATCGTTTCGGAGATTTTGATTCTTTCTCTTCAGGAGTTTGTTCCATGATTTACCGTCGAATTCAAACATGTCATTCTTACCAAACCATTTTATTGTTTGTTTTTGACGACAGTATTAGGGTGAAAATTTGTGACAGTTTTGGATGTTCAAACGTCATTTCCGTTCATATTTTAGATGATTAGTTTCGAAAATGTTATTGATCGATATATTTGTGAAAGGGAGTTTCTATTACATAGAGTCTACTGCAGTATGTGATATTTTTAAACAAAATTATTATCAAAATAATATTAAAACATGCAAAAAATAAGTATTTTCCTAAAATTCGAACTTTAAGAGCGATGTTTGATTTTTTAATAATATTAAAACATGCAAAAAATAAGCGATGTTTTGATTTTGAGACACACCGCATGTTTGGTGTTCAACCCGTTTAAGGACCTGTGACGAAGTTTGTAAAGCCCTTTCCTTTTTATTGAACAACATTTATATAAGGTTTGGGAATGCAGTTTTCAGACAAGTAATCGGTATTCCCATGGGAACAAATTGTGCACCCCTTGTCGCAGATTTGTTTTTATATTGTTATGAAAGAGACTTTATGTTGAGTCTTTCTCCAGACACGCAGGCAGACATTATCACTGCTTTTAATAATACATCACGCTATCTGGATGATATTCTTAACATGGATAACCCGTTTTTTGGTCAATTGGTGGACACTATTTATCCCCGGGAACTCCAGTTAATTAAAACTAACAATTTGGATACTGGTGCTTCATTTTTAGATTTACATCTCTCTATTTATAATAATATTATACATACCAAAATTTATGACAAGAGGGATGATTTAAATTTAGTATTGTAAATTTCCCCCATTTGGATGGGGATGTACCTCATGCTACATCTTATGGGGTATACATTTCTCAGTTAATTCGGTTTGCCAGAGCGTGTAGTTATGTTGAGGATTTCAATGAACGTAATCAATATATTACAAATAAACTTCTTCAACAGGGCTACCGTTATTACAAATTGCGTAAATATTTTGCTAAATTTTACTATCGTAATTCTGATTTGGTTTTGAAATTCAATAGTAATCTAAAGACTCTTCTGCGAGAAGGTATTTCAAAACCCGATTTTTATGGGGATGTGGTTTACAAACTTCGTAAGATTTTGGGTCATGGCAATTTTCCAACTGTATTTGCTAAAATTATAAAACGTTTTGTTAAAAGAGGTTACGACCCAACTGTTTTGAGACACACCGCATGTTTGGTGTTCAACCCGTTTACAGTTGGACGCTATGCTTCCCTCTTTGATTGTGTCTGACGGAAGAGGGGGAGGACTCTGTGATGGGCAGTTTTTAAATCCCACTGGGACGAAACTGTTTTGATTTCTGTCCTCTGGCCTGTTTCGTCGGGCCCTTAAGGGTGTTTCTCTTGGTGCTCTGCCTTCTGCAAAGGCATTGAGTACATACGTTTTTTGGTTCTCAAGGTTTGCTTTTTATATATTTATACACGAGCATTTTTGTGTTTCACATACCATGCCTTTTGTTTCCATTGCGTGTGTTAGAGATTCACCTAGCAGGGATTACTTTTATTTACACTGTCCTGTGACTTTGGAACATGGTGGGGGTAAGAGTGAGGTTGGGTGCGCACCATAAACCGGTTTAAGCTCCCCAGTGGTGTTTTTGCCACTGACCGTTCCAAGGCGGTGCCCCACTGTGTTCCTTTAATTGTTCGTTTTGTCCTCGTGTGTTTGCTTTGTATGCTAGTGTGTGTTGGTAGTGTATATGTGTGTGTGTACATGATTGTGTGTGTGTGTCGTGTGTGTGTGCGTGTGTGTGTGTGTGTGTGTATGTGTGTTGGTGGTGTGCACTTCTGGGTGCTGTGGGGTTCGTTTTGGGGAGGCTGCGTTTTTGGTACGTGGCATTCCCTGTTTGATATTATTATTTTTTTTTTTTTACCACTCTGTTCCTCTGGAAGAGCAATTTATTAATCAAGTGGCACAGAACAGCTGTGCAAACGCTCTCCTGTTCACCCCTTTCAGAAAGGTGGGGTGATTGGAATTGGTCATGTGACAATCCGAAATCTGGCACGCTTGATTTAAAACAACTGTTTGGAGTAATCGTAGTGTAAATCAACTACGACCCTAATGGCAGAGAGGCGCACAATGTTCAATGTAACTATATTTTGTAAACGAATGGGTTTCAGAAACGCCAACTTCCGGAAAGGACCAGTACCAAAAAGACCCCACACCAGAAAGGACCAGTTTTATGTTATACGTTAATATGTACCTTAGGTGAAGGTAAATAAAAGACTGGAAAAGCATATACACTAAAATGTTATTATATATACAACAAAAAAGTAAAGGAAAAAACAACAAACGGTAGTGCAGTAGCAAACAATGATGTACATAAGAAACATAACAATGGTAAAATAAATGATGAAAACACAAATTATTTACATATTGACATTTATAAAAAATAACATTAGACTTAAAGATTATGAAAGTAAAACATGTTTAAAAATGGATAATTTTAAAGAAACATATGATAAAAACACAACAATATAGGGTAGTCCAACAATGGGCCTTTCTGGTACCGTTTATGTGGGCCTTTCAGGTACGTTTGATAAATGGGCCTTTTTGAACTGGGCCTTTTAGGAGTGGTCCTTTCTGTAGGTGAGCCTTTCTGGATCCCTGCCTTATAATCGACAGAATATAGAAGTCTATGAAATTCTTTGTTTTTTAAGTTGCAATTCAATAAAAAATCAAAGGTATTTGAGCAGTTTACAGTGCTGCTACGCCATCATTATCTTTGATTGGAAAAGCAAAAGAAAAAAATCAAAATCGATTCAAAAGACTTTTGTCCAAGAAAATAGTTTATAAAAGATAAATTGACGACATTATTAGGCCAAAATCCTTGGCATGTATCCTGTGCAAGCTTCTTGGGCACATTGTCTAATCTAAGCTCTCCTCTCATTTTACGAACTACAGCATGGTTTCCGGGACAGACGTTCTGTTGAGACACAACTTCTTGAGCTAATTGACTATCTCATAAAATTCCTAAGTGAGGACAAACAAACTGATGTTATCCTTTTGGACTTCTCTTAAGCTTTTGACAAGGTCAATCATCTGAAACTCCTGTACAAGCTTCGAGAGAATAGTGACTCTCCCAAGATTAATAACCGGGTAAATTCCTTACTTCTTTGTCGCTCTCAAATTGTTGTGATAGACGAATACGTAGATTATTACGAAAAACAGCTGGAGAATTAAAATGAGTACGTGGAATATAAAATGACTGTGCAGAATGTAGCTTTAAAGGAGAAAGGCAGATAGATGGTGTATGTCTTAAAAAAGTACTGTTGTTATTAGGCAGATGTACAGATGATGCAGAGTGTAACCGAAGAGGTGAAAGAATTAATTTCGGAACTATATTATATGTACTCATGTAATGTAATTTTGTAATACCATTCTGTGAAAAGTGGCGTTCGGGTAGAAAAGTCATCAGTATCAATTCGTCAAGTGAAAATATTAAGCGACAATTAAACACAACCTGGTTAATCGCGCTGGAGGTCGCACAATACAATAGGACGGGATAACTAGCATGGACCCGAATGCCAGTGAACACAGAACCTTCAACACGGTATAAAATACTCCTCATCTTGACAGAGGCCGAGGGTTTAGAACGAATAACAATCCCTGAAGGATGAAAATATAACAACATTGATTGAATGTACGGGGAGACTTTTTACGGCCGCCACACGGCACAAACAACACAGTTGTGAGCATAAAAACAAAAATAATATCAAACAGGGAATACTACGTACCAAAAACGCAGCCTCCCCAAAACGAGCCCCACAGCACCCAGAAGTGCACACCACCAACACACACACACACACACACACACGCACACACACACACGACACAAACACACAATCATGTACAAACACACATATACACTACCAACACACACTAGCATACAAAGCAAACACACGAGGACAAAACGAACAATTAAAGGAACACAGTGGGGCACCGCCTTGGAACGGTCAGTGGCAAAAACACCACTGGGGAGCTTAAACCGGTTTATGGTGCGCACCCAACCTCACTCTTACCCCCCACCATGTTCCAAAGTCACAGGACAGTGTAAATAAAAGTAATCCCTGCTAGGTGAATCTCTAACACACGCAATGGAAACAAAAGGCATGGTATGTAAAACACAAAAATGCTCGTGTATAAATATATAAAAAGCAAACCTTGAGAACCAAAAAACGTATGTACTCAATGTCTTTGCAGAAGGCAGAGCACCAAGAGAAACACTCTTAAGGGCCCGACGAAACAGGCCAGAGCACAGAAATCAAAACAGTCTCGTCCCAGTGGGATTTAAAAACTGCCCATCACAGAGTCCTTCCCCTCTTCCGTCAGACACAATCAAAGAGGGAAGCATAGCGTCCAACTGTAAACGGGTTGAACACCAAACATGCGGTGTGTCTCAAAACAGTTGGGTCGTAACCTCTTTTAACAAAACGTTTTATAATTTTAGCAAATACAGTTGGAAAATTGCCATGACCCAAAATCTTACGAAGTTTGTAAACCACATCCCCATAAAAATCGGGTTTTGAAATACCTTCTCGCAGAAGAGTCTTTAGATTACTATTGAATTTCAAAACCAAATCAGAATTACGATAGTAAAATTTAGCAAAACATTTACGCAATTTGTAATAACGGTAGCCCTGTTGAAGAAGTTTGTTTGTAATATATTGATTACGTTCATTGAAATCCTCAACAAAACTACACGCTCTGGCAAACCGAATTAACTGAGAAATGTATACCCCATAAGATGTAGCATGAGGTACATCCCCATCCAAATGGGGGAAATTTACAATACTAAAATTAAAATCATCCCTCTTGTCATAAATTTTGGTATGTATAATATTGTTATCAATAGAGAGATGTAAATCTAAAAATGAAGCACCAGTATCCAAATTGTTAGTTTTAATTAACTGGAGTTCCCGGGGATAAATAGTGTCCACCAATTGACCAAAAAACGGGTTATCCATGTTAAGAATATCATCCAGATAGCGTGATGTATTATTAAAAGCAGTAATAATGTCTGCCTGCGTGTCTGGAGAAAGACTCAACATAAAGTCTCTTTCGTAACAATATAAAAACAAATCTGCGACAAGGGGTGCACAATTTGTTCCCATGGGAATACCGATTACTTGTCTGAAAACTGCATTCCCAAACCTTATATAAATGTTGTTCAATAAAAAGGAAAGGGCTTTACAAACTTCGTCACAGGTCCACATAGTATAATGTTTAACAATACAGCTAGTAAAAAAAGCTTTATCGAAATTGCAGGCGAGAAATGTAACATTCTCCCTGGCAAAAGTCTTTTGAATTAGGGCAGTTAGCTTGTCATTTATCAAATTATGTGGTAAAGTGGTATACAGAGTAGAAAAATCGTATGTACTGACTGAAGTTACTTTGTAATTATTAACTTTAAACTTATCCAGGATTTCGCCAGAATTTTTGATCGACCAAAATAAATGTTTACCAGAGTTTTCGTATACTTTATCACAATATCTTTTCACGTGGGTTTTTATAGCAGTTAGGCAAGATGTTAATAGTTTTGAAATATTTGTAGTGGTACAAGAGCTTGAATTAGCGATGATATCGATATATTTTCAATTTTAAATATTAGGAAACGTAAATCTAGGTCTCATGGAATTAGACGCAATGGTAATATTAAGCGCAAATCAAAAGTCAATATTTCTGTTGCAGACCTCGATATAATTCTTTCAAACTCTGGTAGACATTCAATGCTTTCTCGTCTCACATCTTTATCTATTCAGTCTCTTAAAAAACTAGACGAGGAAGCGGACCAGTACGTTATTCAAACAGATCCGTTTTACACTGTGTCATATCTTATCCAACATTACACACAACACGTTCTCCGTCCACATATTGACACTCAATCTGATCATGATAGACATTTTCTTAAAATTCATTTCATTAATAAAGGTATTGACTTCATCGATATACCTAGTATATTTCGTGATAGACGTGTCATTGATTCTGTGCCTAAGTATTTCCGAAACTCCGAAGTTCCTATTATCTGTTATAAATATAAAACACCTGTTAGAAATGTTATATTCAATTACAATAAAATTGTTTCCGACCTAGATGTTCAAACAAATACCCCTTCTTACTGCGAATGTAAAAACTCGAAATTTTGCTATTCAGATGCCGGTCATGTCATCACTGGTAATTTTGATATTATTAAAGACAAGCGTATTCGTAATTTATTCTTTAAAGGACCAAAATACAGAATTCCTTCTACTATTGATTTTCATGCTTGTCGTGGTCATATTGCGGAATCCATCGAAACTTTTTGTGTTAAATGGTGTCGTCGTGAGAATGCTGATCCAAATGCATTAACGTCTTGGAAACGAAATATTTTAAACATTGTCGATTCTCGTATAAAATTTTACCAAACAAATGAACACCTACTTCCATCAAAACCCAAGTTTACTTTAAGACATCTGAAAAAGGAAATCCAAGAATTTCATTCTAAGTATGTCTTAGTTCCAGCAGACAAGGCGGCCAACAATATTATCATCATTTGACGCCTACATTATATTAATGTTTTACAAAACGAACTAAATAGCACTAAAGCTTATATACTGAGTCCTTCCGTTGAACAAAATGTGGTCACTGATCACATCAGTGAAGTTTCTAATTTGAAAGTTCGTATAGATGATCAACATATTAAACTTCCTACTATGTACTGGATTCCTAAATTACATAAACAACCATATAAAGCTCGTTTCATCGCTAATTCAAGCTCTTGTACCACTACAAATATTTCAAAACTATTAACATCTTGCCTAACTGCTATAAAAACCCACGTGAAAAGATATTGTGATAAAGTATACGAAAACTCTGGTAAACATTTATTTTGGTCGATCAAAAATTCTGGCGAAATCCTGGATAAGTTTAAAGTTAATAATTACAAAGTAACTTCAGTCAGTACATACGATTTTTCTACTCTGTATACCACTTTACCACATAATTTGATAAATGACAAGCTAACTGCCCTAATTCAAAAGACTTTTGCCAGGGAGAATGTTACATTTCTCGCCTGCAATTTCGATAAAGCTTTTTTTACTAGCTGTATTGTTAAACATTATACTATGTGGACCTGTGACGAAGTTTGTAAAGCCCTTTCCTTTTTATTGAACAACATTTATATAAGGTTTGGGAATGCAGTTTTCAGACAAGTAATCGGTATTCCCATGGGAACAAATTGTGCACCCCTTGTCGCAGATTTGTTTTTATATTGTTACGAAAGAGACTTTATGTTGAGTCTTTCTCCAGACACGCAGGCAGACATTATTACTGCTTTTAATAATACATCACGCTATCTGGATGATATTCTTAACATGGATAACCCGTTTTTTGGTCAATTGGTGGACACTATTTATCCCCGGGAACTCCAGTTAATTAAAACTAACAATTTGGATACTGGTGCTTCATTTTTAGATTTACATCTCTCTATTGATAACAATATTATACATACCAAAATTTATGACAAGAGGGATGATTTTAATTTTAGTATTGTAAATTTCCCCCATTTGGATGGGGATGTACCTCATGCTACATCTTATGGGGTATACATTTCTCAGTTAATTCGGTTTGCCAGAGCGTGTAGTTTTGTTGAGGATTTCAATGAACGTAATCAATATATTACAAACAAACTTCTTCAACAGGGCTACCGTTATTACAAATTGCGTAAATATTTTGCTAAATTTTACTATCGTAATTCTGATTTGGTTTTGAAATTCAATAGTAATCTAAAGACTCTTCTGCGAGAAGGTATTTCAAAACCCGATTTTTATGGGGATGTGGTTTACAAACTTCGTAAGATTTTGGGTCATGGCAATTTTCCAACTGTATTTGCTAAAATTATAAAACGTTTTGTTAAAAGAGGTTACGACCCAACTGTTTTGAGACACACCGCATGTTTGGTGTTCAACCCGTTTACAGTTGGACGCTATGCTTCCCTCTTTGATTGTGTCTGACGGAAGAGGGGGAGGACTCTGTGATGGGCAGTTTTTAAATCCCACTGGGACGAGACTGTTTTGATTTCTGTCCTCTGGCCTGTTTCGTCGGGCCCTTAAGAGTGTTTCTCTTGGTGCTCTGCCTTCTGCAAAGACATTGAGTACATACGTTTTTTGGTTCTCAAGGTTTGCTTTTTATATATTTATACACGAGCATTTTTGTGTTTTACATACCATGCCTTTTGTTTCCATTGCGTGTGTTAGAGATTCACCTAGCAGGGATTACTTTTATTTACACTGTCCTGTGACTTTGGAACATGGTGGGGGTAAGAGTGAGGTTGGGTGCGCACCATAAACCGGTTTAAGCTCCCCAGTGGTGTTTTTGCCACTGACCGTTCCAAGGCGGTGCCCCACTGTGTTCCTTTAATTGTTCGTTTTGTCCTCGTGTGTTTGCTTTGTATGCTAGTGTGTGTTGGTAGTGTATATGTGTGTTTGTACATGATTGTGTGTGTGTGTCGTGTGTGTGTGTGCGTGTGTGTGTGTGTGTGTGTGTGTGTGTGTGTTGGTGGTGTGCACTTCTGGGTGCTGTGGGGCTCGTTTTGGGGAGGCTGCGTTTTTGGTACGTGGTATTCCCTGTTTGATATTATTTTTGTTTTTTTCCTTTTACATTTATCTCGATGCCAGTACTATATAATACCTACAATGTTAACTTCTATGGACGCTACCAAAACATGTTTGCTAATATTTACATATAAGAGTAAAACGGCAAAAAATTTAATGAAAACACCAAGGACATTACTTAATGATTTATCTGTTTTTTTTTAAATATAACAATTGTATGTAATATTGAAATATGCATTCTTCGTAAGTTTATCTATCGATTTTGTAACATATGTTATGCAATATGTCAGACCCTTAACACGGACATCAACAGCAAGACAGCTTAAAACGGCTCATGCTATACACGTAAGAAACTATGACCCGAAAACACCTGTTTGTTAGATGTGCTTATGGTCCATCCTTTTTTCAAGGTATATATACGGTACGACTTTTAGAGCTTTTAGACTTTTACGAATAGAGCATTTAGTTCTTGTTTACATGCCCGGTGTAAAGCACTGATACACGTGAGACTTCGTCTGGGTTCTAACCAGTCCATCTCTAGATGGGCGGGAAACACTGAAAAGCGTTTCTGAAATTTATAGTGCCCAGGCCGGTTCGAACCGGGGACCTCCGGATTGGCAGTTCGCATGCAGGTCTCGCTTATTTATATACTATTTACACTGTCCGAGGCCGTTTTAACAAACTGCATATACGTTTCCCAGGTCCATTACGTTTTCCTGTTTCGATATTCACGATACCAATCCCACGTGACTTTTCCGGCTATGTGTGGGACTCAGAAATGACAACAAACGCCGATTCAGGTAACAATTTTCATGATATCTTCCTTTATCCTGCATAGAATTTAACCCAATAAAGACGAGAACCCGGCCATAGGAAAGATACAACCACTGCTTATCAGTATCAGTAGAAAATCGTACTTTTGACAAAAAGTGCAACCGCGCATTTTCCGAGAAGAAAATTGACGTGTTATGTGTGGGACCCCGATGTTTAAATTGTTTATAAATTTTCTGCAATTGTGTTACACCACACGGTTTCATCCTTCAGGGATTGTTATTCGTTCTAAAGGGGGTAAGAGTGAGGTTGGGTGCGCACCATAAACCGGTTTAAGCTCCCCAGTGGTGTTTTTGCCACTGACCGTTCCAAGGCGGTGCCCCACTGTGTTCCATTAATTGTTCGTTTTGTCCTCGTGTGTTTGCTTTGTATGCTAGTGTGTGTTGGTAGTGTATGTGTGTGTGTGTACATGATTGTGTGTGTGTATGTGTGTGTGTGTGTTGGTGGTGTGCACTTCTGGGTGCTGTGGGGCTCGTTTTGGGGAGGCTGCGTTTTTGGTACGTGGCATTCCCTGTTTGATATTATTTTTGTTTTAATGAGCGGAGAACGTATTTTTACCTAATGGAACAAAAAGTTGGTCACGAAAATTCGCTTGTTTCACCCGATTTTTAAAAATAATATAAAATGCTATGTGTGGGACCCGAAAAAAAAAATGCTATGTGTGGGACACAAGGAACCCCGTTTCTTTTCATGGTGAGAGCAAACTCAACGTTATAAATTCCTTTGGCCATTAAACAATTAAACAATACAAAAATGGCATATGTATTATATAACTGTTCTGTGACGTCTTCGTTTACGTTGGCTATTATTGTTTTATTTCTTGATGAATTGTTTTTATTATGTTTTAAAATGTATTCATGGAACTATACAGTTTCTATATCAAAAAAACTATTCGGTAAAAAAAAAAAAATAATATCAAAGAGGGAATGCCACATACCAAAAACGCAGCCTCCCCAAAACGAGCCCCACAGCTCATTAAGTCATTAATTAAAACACTGATCACAATTCTCTATGTGAACACTTCTAATTCACTGTTCACAAGTTCACTGACAGCAGCTTGCATGGAACTTTTAAACCCCCCCCATTTTTGGCTAGATCTGGCCTTAAATGAGTTCATGTTTGGTGATGAAACCGTGTTTCGGGGCATATTCTTCAAGGCATTTATAAGTCAGTGGCTGTAAAAAAAACATTCCTTACGGTTGTTTGCCCTGTTTGTACTTATTTTCGATCAGTTTCTTTTTATTACAGTGTCTGACAAGCAGTTGTCTTAAATGCCCCAAGGAATCAGACAGCCAGGTAAAACGTTTTTTGTTTGTTTCAGACAATACCATATGTTTGGATGGTTATAACACTTAAAAATTATATTAGATCCCAAATGTAAATTTGCTATGTGTTTATTTTTGTTTTTTGTTTTTTTTTGTTTTAGATATGGTTTGCTTTACTGCTTACAGTCCAGGAAAATCTCATATAACATTCCCCATGTAATACGACACTCGTGAATTACGTGTGACGTAACGTTGCAAACATTGTTACGTCACCTCCCCAATCAAAGCATCTGAAAATCGTTTGTTTTTATTTCATAATGCATTATTTTGATAAGTTTGCATTTATAAATCTGTTTTAAAGTGGTAGACGGTATGCAAGAAAAGGTTTCTATCATGACACATTTGGAACAGATGGAAATATCCGTCACCTCGGCAGAGCCTCGTTCCCACAAAAACATTTGCCCTCGGTGACTGATATTTCGATCTGAACCGCCTGCTCATGGCAGAAACTGTTATATTGTCTTCTCTAAAATTGCTCAATCTGTTCCAATCCGTTGCACAAAATGGCCGCTAGAGCTAAAATTAGAAACTCATTTAAATGACATCTCCTTAACCAACAGGCCAATTTCAGTCGGACTTCACATAAATAATCATAGGATGATGCTCTTCTGAAAGCGCTTAATCTGGCCTGCTCGATTGCATATACTGGTGCTTGAGCTAAAAATCGTCTTCTCCCAAACCGCTGGGCCAATTTTTTTAAACTTCACTGGAATGATTCTTGTAATGTCCTTTTTCAGAATTCCACAAATCGTTGTGCTCCGGTGCACGAAATGGCCGACAGAGTGCAATGGTTCTCATGTGAGCGATATTAGTTCATCATGGCCCTTCTGTTTCAAGTTGGTGTTGTTTTAGCGGAACTAAGATTTATAAAAAGACGTTTTTTGTTGTTGTTCCTCAGGCGGTATATGTATGAAAATTGTCTTTGCCAGAAAAGGCCCAGTTCAGAACGGTCCACTTTTAAGTATTATTAAACTAGTAGTAATATTGAGAGTTCAGAGTTTAATGGGATACTAGTGAACTTTGATCTTTTCTGTTCCTGTATTTGTTGCAAATACAAAAGACATATTGATAATAATAAAGATGATTACTACATTTTCTTATTTTCTAGTGACAAAACATTAGACAATCAACAATTACAGTAAGCATCATCTGTATGGTCGCCACACACCCAGGTTAATATACATAAGCTGGAAATGGTTCAGTGACGCACAATAAGATTTGTCAAAAAGAGATACCAGTGTGACAGACCTGCAGAACATCCTTGACTGGCCTGTTTTGTAATCCATTTTACTTGTGATTATAAATATGTATGTTTGAAATATTGAAATGATAAATATGTTTAACTAATAGAATAAAATAGATAGGATAGGATAAAATAGAATAAAATAGGAAAGATAGGATATGATTAAATAGAATTAAATGTACTAAAACAGGACTGATGAGTGGATGCAGGATTTATTATATTAACGGTATATACGATCCCTGGTGGATGGAAGGATGACATCTTAGCTTAAAATAACAAAAGACGGCCATTCTGGTAGTTGTCCGTTCTGTAAAGTGGGCCGTTTTGCACAAAGGGGCCAGGCACGTTTGAATTTTTTATCGTGCCTAGTCTCTTTTGTTCTGCACATACACCGTTCTATATAAAGTTTATTTTTTGCCATAATGCGAAAATTAGAGGTTTCGGTTCTAGGCAAATAAATGTAACCTCCCTTATGAGAGCCGTCCCTATGGTCCAGATGAAAGAACATATTCTCCAGCTTCGCTAAAGGGTTGAAAATAAGCAAGCGAACCATTGGCATTCCAGAATTACAAATGGACGACTCAGACGAAGAGAGAACAAACGTACTCTTTTGCTAATTTTTCACAGAACAAATGCCCTTTTTAGATATTTAAAAGTATCGATATAGAAAGCACTTGTTTACTGTGGCCTTTACTGTTAAATTGGAAAGTAGTGTGGCTTCACAATAGTTCAATCTCGTATCAAATCATTCATGCAACTACACGTTACCAATGTAAACAATAAATTATGAACAGGGACCACATCACTGCATTTATGAAAAAAAGTTTATGTAAGAGATGGATAATACTTTGGTTATTGTTCTATCTCTCAGCCTGTGATTGGCTATCAGACATCCTGAAAGTTGGTAAAAATGACCGGACATTCGGTCCGGTAAGGCCAAAAAATCTGCTGGACCAAAACAAAATTTGCCGGACCGAAAGTAAAGTATCAAAAAAGAGAATCTATCTATTTATTCACACCATTCATATAAAGCAATGGAAATCATTGATTTACTTGACAATTTTTTTTTTTTTACCAAGACGATCCCCGTCCTCCACGTTGGGGCTGTTTTTGATTCAACTGCAAAAACCGGCTGAGAAATTTACCAAAGAAAAATGAATCATATGCATTTATTTACTGTACAAAATATAGTTATCATTCTTTAGTTATCATATCCTGGATATGATAAATGCCAGTCAGTCAGACCGATTCCAGATTAAAAACTGTCGGTCTGCATCAAAATCTTTCAGTCTTGTCCATCAGACCGACGACTTTCGGGAAGTCTGGGCTATTTAATGGAGGTGAAACGATACACTATAAATTTACTTGTCAGATCCAAATGAATGTTTTAATTTGTTGTATAAAATTCTTGATTCTTAATTTTACGAAAAAAAGGTAAACATGCGATTTTTATTTCTGGGCCTCACAGAAATCAGAGGATTTGCAATTGACATGATTGACATTTTCTAAAAAAGATAACATTAAACTTTTTGTTTGAGTTTAATTCTTTATCTGACACTCTTAAATCTGCGTATTTGTTTGCAAACAGACGCTTAAAAATTCCGATGACCATTCCACTGGATGCATTAAATTTTTGGGAAAAGTCACCGCAATACACAGCAGGAATTATTCCGAATAGGTGTTGTCATCTTGGTCATGAATAGTTGTAACTTGCAACGTTCTGTAAAGTGGGCCGTTTTGCACAAAGGGGCCAGGCACGTTTGAATTTTTTATCGTGCCTAGTCTCTTTTGTTCTGCACCTACATCGTTCTGTATAAAGTTTATTTTTTGCCATCTCTTAGGTCTGAACCCATGAATGTCTTTCACTGGACAGAAAAGTGAGTGATTTCTGTTAAGAAATTTAATGCTTATGTGCCAGATAAACATGGATGTATCTGATCATTCAGCACTTTCGATTTGTGTTAATTTATCTTTTGCCCTATTAATTAATGACATCTTGCTTCCAGGCCTTGATAAACTGTAACTCGTGGTCCAATCCATTTGTTAAATGTATTTAGTATCTTTCTGTCCAAATGTTATAAGTGTATTCGTACATAGAACAATAAAATAGTATTAAACTAAAACCTTGATAAACCCCCAGAAAGCCTTTGTTGCTGAGTCAGTATCTGCATGCAAATTATCGATTAAAGGTATTTGTGTGTAGTATAAATTAATATTTATTTCTCGCATTTAATCTAAAATCTTGTTTTGCATCAGAGTTATTACTTCCCTGGAGGCTGAAAGTGGAAGGATCATGGACTGGTTTTTTCTGGTTCATTTCATTGTTGATCCAACAATCTATCAACGTTTATTCGTTTGATTTATACCAAATGTGTCCAAATATCTTGTTTTCATGTCCTTTATCCTAAAAAAACAAAACTTAAGCAAAATGACAACTGTTAATACTTGGTTTTCATTTTAGGCCACAAAAGAAGGCACTGAGACACAAATGTACCAAACCCCTTTGGTTTGTACCCACTACGTAACATTACTAGACTTCCATACAAAACACATTCTCCTTTTGAGACAGAATGCTACATTTCAAGATTTTTTCTGTAAAGTTTTACAATAGCTTACAGTGATAATTTCTTTATTTAGGCACAAATCCATCAAAATCAGCCTTACGACGAGTCTCTTGAAGTTCCAGACGGGGAAGAAATTGCAAGCGTCTACTCGCCAACACCTAGAGTCACACAAGGAGGTAATAAAGTAAATTTTAACATAAAACAACATCTAAAAACATGACACTGCTGACTGGACATTGATGTTCTCCTTTTAGTGTTTTTTTTAACGAGGCGCATTACATGTATAATTGAAAGGTACAATTAATACTTATAATGAAAGTTATAGAATGCTTCTTAAACTATAAGGCTGGAGAGATGCAGACTGCAGGGTTGTTGACATTTAGGTGACATGTCATTGGATGCTCTAACTATTCAAATGTTTCATGATATAATAGAATGATTAGCCTGTCAGAGGGAAGAGGTTAAAGGTGAATTTCATTGTCTTGTGGGGAGATAGCAATTTTCAGAATGATTTATTTAGAGTTTTCCATATTAACCATGTTAACATAAAGGCAGATAATAGACCTACTTTTGACCATCTTCTGCCGCATGAATATGTGACATTTCAATTGTAGAAATGTATCATTATATTTCTACACTTTTAAATGATTGTTATTTTCATCGTTAGGGGCTCGCCTGGGTGTACCAGGTAGACAGAGACCTCCAGGTAATGTAACTGCACAAACAACATTGTGTTGTTGTTATGCATGCATAGAGAACACTACGTTATCTTTACTTCATTTTCATTGTAACTATACACCCTTGTTTTTATATAAATGTTATTTAGAAAATTTGATATTCAGTGGAATTGTGGCCGTTTCAAAAAAAATGTGATAAATTGAAATGCAAATTTTGTCTGAACTGAGCTCTTTGAAAGCCTTAAACAGTATGGTTTCTAAAGTGATGTGTTTACTCCAGATTCTTTTGGCATCGCTAGTTTGCACTGATATACATGTATTACATTTTATGTCATCACATTTCATACGGTTGTCATTGGCTTTCTGCAGTGTATATCCCAATAGAATACATTCTATTCGTTCTATTTTATGAATGAATTTGCAAGCACAAATTTGTAAAATAAAAATTATGCGTGTATAGCAACAAAGAACAACATAAAAATTGTTTTTAACCAGTACCAGGCATGATAGGTGTAGATAATTAAATAGTGCAAACATTCTAATGCTTTCTTAATGTCTGTGTCATTTAGCTTACACAGTCAAGCTTACCTTATGCGAAGTAACAGCCGATTTTCTGGAAATGTTCTTGTCCTTTGTAAAGGATGTTGGTCTCTGAGGTTCTAATAACTTTCCTTCCACTTCAGTCCATGTTACTAAACTCTGCCAGTTTGTTCCATGTTGTTACAACAATGTAATTTATGATATGTATATTGTGACTTGAGGTGAATTGAGGATTTTCTGATAGTAGTCTATGAATTAGCACATCAACTAGTATAGGGTATATGCCATTTGTATATTGATTTCCTTTCGTCATTTTGGTATGTGTTAAATGTGATGATTTTTGGTTAACATATTTAAAAATGTAATAGTTTTCTTCATATTTTGCATGTAACTTTCCCATGTAGGTGTATAACTGTAACATACATGTAGTTATGATTAGTATTCTTTAGTTTTGTGGATTACTTTTTTTACTTCATCTCTAAACACTTTTTTGTGTTAATTGGTTTTTAGTTTAGTTTCAACACCAATGATTTAGCAGGCACATAATTTGGATAAAATTTGGTACATATTGTGATAAATTTTGTTTGCACAAGATGAAGTTTCATAATATGATACATTTTTTAAAATTAACTATTGCTTATTGTCTCAAATTAATTTAGAATTGGCAAAATTTAAGCCTGTGCAAAGTTACATGTTTTAGTGATTTTATAGTATCTTAAGCTCCAGCAGAGCTTATATTCAATGGTGGTTTGTTTGTCCGTAAACTTTTACTTGATAACACTCTAAAGACCACAGTTTTCATTTGACTTTCATGACAGAAGGTTGCCTGCAACTTGTAAATGATACCAAATATTTTGGGGGTCAGTGGGTCAAAGGTCAAGGTCAGTGACCCAAACTTTGAAAATCATTTCCATTCAATATCCTGAGATCCATATCACCCACAGTCTTCAAACCTTATGGGATGATTGGTCTTACTGAGTAGATGATCACTGCTATTTTGGGGGGTCATTGGGTCAAAAGTCAAAGTTACAGTGACTACTATTCGCTTTTTCTTGATAGTAATCTACAGGTCACAGTTTTGAATTGATTTTCATGAACCTACCTCAGAAGGTTGCCTGCAACCTGTAGATCCAATTATTATACCCAGTTTTCAAACTTCATAGGATAATTGGTACTTTGAGTAGATGATTCCTACTATTTTGGTGGTCAGTGGGTCAAGGTCACACTAGTGACCTCTGTTAGTTTTAGCTTAATAACATTCCAAAAGATTCTCAACACTTACTCAGAACAGCTCAGTAATGTGATTCTGACTCTTGTGGGCCTTGTGTTGTAGTTAGAAATGGGATACAGAAAGATGTACATGTACCTTGATATCACACTGCAGGCTTTTTACTTTCTAAACCACCAATCACATGCAGTACTTAACACTATTGCTTTCACAGTTTTTGCAATACACAGGAATAGGTTAGTGAAGAGTTTTGGGCTCAGTCTGAAACTAACATGTTCTGGACCAAATTACCAGGGCATTCATTTACATTATACTAATTTACTTTATCTTCACGGTGAAACAGGTTTTCCCAGTTTCTTTGAATCACTGTCGAGACAACAGCCATGATAATACAATCATGATTGCTTAACTGCAGCTAAGTCATGACTGGTTATCACAGTATTTGACCCGTGCATGTTTTGAGGTCAGTAAAGGTGTGACAGTCAAGGTCACAGAGACTTGACAGTTAAATGGATTCCAGTAAAAAGAATTGAGAATATTTGGTCACAGAATCCTTTAATGAGTGTTATGATAAACCTTTGTCAAAATCTTACTATATCTAAAGGTTTATATCTGTGCCTAAAGATTATATAAGATTCCGAAAATGGTATTTATTGTGTGGATTTCACTGGAAAACAGATCTGTTCCTGGCTAAGTGTTGAACTCATTGTTAGGTTTTTAACTCGGCTAAATGTTCTAGCAATCAATACATGTATTTCACACAGCACATTAGTTGGGCACAGCAATTTACATTTTAAATACTTACGTAGATAATTAAGTGAATACTAGAAAGCAAAATGAATTATTTACCAGTCAGTTTTGTTGACAATATTTAGTTTTGATTACATTCTGTGAAAGATAAAGATATTCTTATGATTCCATGTGATCTTTTTCTTTGGCTTATTTTTGGGCAGAATGGCATTTTATATGCTGTGCTGGCATTTACATGTAATACTACTATCTTTGACAAATCAACGCATTGAAGAATATTCATACATATTTTGAAATAAACAGGACTTTTGTTTCTCAGAATTTATATCATTTTATGGTTATTCAAACTTGGTAACACTATGACTTAATGATAACAATATGGGTTGAATTAAACATAATGGAAATGAGAAAAAAAGCTTCTTGTATGTAACTGATATTTTCTATAAAACAGGTCCAGGGCGCAGTCGTGGGTCAACTCCACCGGATGCTAGGATGTCTGATCACACAGATGATGACTATGATGATAAAATAAATCCACCAGATCAAGAGGTAAAATTTGTCTCACATCTTTTTATACTCTGATGCAGATTGTGTATGTTTATTCAACAATTCCCAGCTTATAAAAGTTCTTCTGTTTTAACTTTAAAATTTGGATTTAAAAGCTACAGCAGGTTAATGCTTATGTCATGTTGAGTGACTTGCTAAGTTGCTGTTGCCTTTCATGTAAGAAGTTTGGCAACTGAGAATAAACATACACAGTCTGAGACTTTTAAACTTTTGTTGCCATAGTGATCATAATGCTCCAGCATACATACAGTCATCATAAACCTTGTTCACTTTGCGTTTTTTCCCATTCACAAGAATGCACCATTCTTTTACAGTTCTTTTTCTTCCACATTTTTTTTATGATTTTTGTTTAAACTATATCCGAAGTGTTTTATAATGTAACGTTTAAAGGCTTTGGCTTGTTAATGTTTTGGTTGTTGCATGCTATACATACATTAGTTTTTTTTTTTCATTTTCTTGCATGTTAGATTTATTTTCATTAGCATGTTAGAATATTTTGTTTTGAATTTGCTATTTATTGTTGTAACAGTGTCACAGTCATGTCACGGTCATGTCACATGTGTAAAACACTCCCTCTCTATTTTAGAAAATTGAATCATTCCTGTTTGCCTTAGAAGTTAGATTAGTAAAATATGAAAGATGGTTGAGCATTTCTAAGTTTAAGGTTTCTAAGGGGCTGCATAGCATCCATGTTGCAGTATTTAACTCCCAGTAACTTGTGAAAATAACTGATTAAATAGATCATTGTGTGATTTCATCTACCTTGCATGAGCATTACAAACAGGTTGAACTTCCACACTCTGGGTATTCATACAGAGTTATCTTCTGCTTCTTAGTTAGTTGGTAACATATTTCAGTTAGCATTTCATTTCATGGAAATAACAGACCATCATGTGTTAACTTACTGTGAAGCATCTCGCAACTTGACACAGCTTGGCTTGATGCTGACAACTAGTCTTAACATGTTCATTGTCCAGAAACGTGGCTTGTTGCATGATTGCATTTATTGAGCTTTAAACATTAATTCGTCTAAGAATAAGAAGAAAACAGGAAGTGTCGCATGAAAAACATTGTATTAGTGGGCATGAAAATTTAATATGGATGATTTGAGACTTTAAATTTTGGAATTTATGAACTAGAATCAGGTCACTGGTTTGAGACAAGATACTAGAAACTGTAAGTGGCCGCTTCTTACTACAGTTTGTCACTGCTGCATCTGAACAGAGAAAGTTGTCAGAGAGTAGAGGTACAATCATGTGCTGTTCCCTGAGGAATGTGACTGACCACTGTTACATTATTGACAGCTGTTTTGTTTCTCAGATCAATATTTGATGTGTCTGTACGGTTTCTAATAACGAGGCTGGCAGGTTTTAACAGAAGTATTAAAATTGATTTTAACTCCGAGGGAAACATTTTATCCACAGTATGTGAATCAAATGCGTATGCAACAGGATCAAAATTTTAACAATGGTCCTGATGATGACGATGATGATGATGATGAGGACGATGATGATGAAGACGATGATGAGGACGATGATGGACCACTTGTTGGTGGCAGGGTACAAAATGTTGTTACTAAAATAACTCACCCTGCTTTCTACGTTTACATTTCTCACTTTAGTTTCACATAGACGGCAAGTCAAGCTTGGTGTATCAGGCATAATAGAGTTGTTCTTTTTGATTTACGAGTGATGGTTAAAGGGTAGCAATTTGAAGTGTACTAATGAGGATGTTTGTGTGTCCTTAGATGTACTGAAGAGCATGTTGACAGTTAAGTCTGTCCTCAGAATAATGAAAAATTATTGGATGAGATTTGATAAGTCAACATAATACTGAGGGGAAGAGCCCTGTGCAGGAACCATAACTCAAGATTGTGACATTTTTAATAATCCTCAAGTGTTGCTTTTTCTAATTCTGTGCGGCATTAATGTTAGATATTAAATTAGCAGACTGCTAGTGCAGTGTAACTAGGGTAAGGGAAAGATTGAAACAAAAGATAGCATCAACATCATAACTCTCATAATTCTGATAAAAAAGTCAAGCACCAGAAGTCACATAACTGAAGTCACATAACTGTCAACATCAAACTCAGCTGATTGCTTTTCCCCATGTTATATTCTGTCATAGGTGAGCTTTGCAAAATAATTTGTCCATCCCCAGTGAACTTTTCAGACATTCAGGTTCATGGGGGAAGATTACAGCTAGGGCAGTAAGAAAACACAGCTGTGTAAAACAGTATTTGATTGACCATTTATTTCTGAATGTAATAGGACCAGAGATGTAAAGATGCAAGACTGGGGTACTTACACGGAGGAGGAACCTGCAATCTTTTCCTTCTGAAATACTCTTTTTGTTTTTATTCCAAGCAGCATACAGTATATTCTGTCACTGGGCTTGTAACCCAATTTACCCAGTCTAAGCAGGGACTCAAACTAGTGTCCTAATATGACAATGACTCTAACCATTACCCGGATTCTCATATAATTTTGTGCAAAACTGTGTAAAGATTTTTGTAAAGATAAACATTTCAGATGGTAATTTTCTAAGAAAGCCCATTTGTGGAAGGATACATACGATGCTGCTTGTACTGGCTTCCTGTAGAATACCTGTATGGATTTAGAAATTGTGACATTACTTCTGACTTTAGTTTCAGATGTTACATACTTATATGCTATTTTGTAACTTGGAAATACCATGTATTTTTTTAGTTCTGTTCAACATGTAAAATTAAAGAATGAAAAAGCTTTGAAAGCCTTTATGATGCTGTAGTTATGGTCTAAATTCTGTCACTTGGATATTCAGTGAGGTCAAAATTCATAGCATAGTATGTAGAAATGCTAAGGTATTACCCCACCTGATTAGGGGCTGATACATCATGGGAATGTTGAACACACTTAATTACTTAATTCTTACTCATTGACTCAAAACAGTGAAAAATTTGGTCCAAAGTAAAACATTATAATATAATCACAGAAACAGGTACATGATAGGCTGTGGTGTATACACAATATCATGTCTTAGTATTGCACTGTCCCAGAACGTTTTCCTATTAGTTTAGGTTTGAACATTTTATCAGTCGGTTATTTTTTATGCTAATTACTATAAATGGTTGTTTTCTTGGAAGTCTGTATTTGTTGATTGTAGATTTATGTTAACTTCTACATGACATAAAGTGTCTTTCTAGTGGCGGTTATGTTTCTACATGCTGATTTAAAACTTGTTACTCTATAAACAGTAATAGTGAAGATCTTTTATTATTATTGCAGCATTTTTTTGCTGCATTACTCCATACAGTATACCCCCATAGAACCCCCCCCCTTTTTTTTTTTAAAAGAAAAATTGACATAGGCATATGACATGTATGAAGTAACCGTAATCCATATCAGTATTGATTAAGCCAGTGAATAATAGAAAACACAACACTTACTGTATTGAACAGCTTTTAGTTTGCATAATGAGTGTAATAATCATCCCTTCTGTCAAATTGTGTGTAATTTTTTTTTAATAAACGCCCCTGGACAAAAACGTAATGCATGCGGGGGTGTTGAAACGGGAGTATACGGTATGTCTTAAATCTTTATACAAACATTGTAATGTTGTTGAGGTACACCTAGCACATCAGCACATTGAGCACTAGCTAACTATTGTATCTAACATGTAGTGGAGAAGTTTATTTTAACAGTTTATTATATGCCGGCAAATTCTCCAACCCTTCTATTTGAGGAGAAATGTTGAAAAAGTGCATTTAGCCTGTTTCACTTTTTCTGCCTTCATTAATTGTGGATCATGAATACAAATGTATTGAAGTTTGATTTTAGACTTGTACACTATGATTGTTACAAATTGCAAAGAAGACCATTTTGTGCTTTTACTGTTTCGTGAAAATAGATGGGACTTTGGAACTGTTTATTAAATGTACCACCAGGTATAAATAAAATGTCAGTTAGCACATACATATATTTTGCTTAGCATGTTTTGTACAAATGTTCCTGCATCATTATACCCCCAAAACGAAGTTTAGGGGGGTATATAGGAGTCACCCGGTGGTTGGTTGGTCGGGCGGTCTGTTGCATTTTCCTTGTCCGGAGCATAACTTGAAAACTACTGGTTGGAATTCAATACAACTTCATACAATGGTCAAGCACATTGAGAGGAAGTGCAGTGCACAAGAACTATAACTCCATCTTGACTAATTACAGAGTTATTGCCCTTTGTTACTTTTCCTTGTCCGGAGCATAACTCGAAAACTACTGGTTGGAATTCAATACAACTTCATACAATGGTCAAGCACATTGAGAGGAAGTGCAGTGCACAAGAACCATAACTTCATCTTGACTAATTACAGAGTTATTGCCCTTTGTTACTTTTCCTTGTCTGGAGCATAACTTGAAAACTACTGGTTGGAATTCAATACAACTTCATACAATGGTCAAGCACATTGAGAGGAAGTGCAGTGCACAAGAACCATAACTCCATCTTTACTAATTTTAGAGTTATTTCCCTTTGTTACTTTTCCTTGTCTGGAGCATAACTTGAAAACTAAAGGTTGGAATTCAATACAATTTCATACAATGATCAAGCAAACTCAGAGGAAGTGCAGTGTACAAGAACTATAACTCTATCTTGAGTATTTACTGAGTTATTGCCCTTTGTAAGTTTTCCTTGTCCGAAGCATAACTTGAAAACTACAAGTTGGAATTCAATACAACTTCATACAATGGTCAAGCACATTGAGAGGAAGTGCAGTGCACAAGAACCATAACTCCATCTTGACTAATTACAGAGTTATTGCCCTTTGTTACTTTTCCTTGTCTGGAGCATAACTTGAAAACTGCTAGTTGGAATTCAATACAATTTCATACAATGATCAAGCAAACTCAGAGGAAGTGCAGTGTACAAGAGCTATAACTCTATTTTGAGTATTTACTGAGTTATTGCCCTTTATAAGTTTTCCTTGTCCGAAGCATTACTTGAAAACTACTGGTTGGAATTCAATACAACCTCATACAATGGTCAAGCACATTGAGAGGAAGTGCAGTGCACAAGAACCATAACTCTATCTTGACTAATTACAGAGTTATTGCCCTTTGTTACTTTTCCTTGTCTGGAGCATAACTTGAAAACTACTAGTTGGAATTCAATACAATTTCATACAGTGATCAAGCAAACTCAGAGGAAGTGCAGTGTATAAGAACTATAACTCTGTTTTGAGTATTTACTGAGTTATTGCCCTTTGTAAGTTTTCCTTGTCCAAAGCATAACTTGAAAACTACAAGTTGGAATTCAATATGACTTCATACAATGGTCAAGCACATTGAGAGGAAGTGCAGTGTACAAGAACCATAACTCTATCTTGACAAATTACAGAGTTATTGCGAAGAACAATATCTCTTTTTAGTTTGTTTGCAAGGTATTATGTTACTACGAACTTCTTCAGTTTATAAAGCAGTCTTTTGGGGGTATTAATCACATTTAGTGATAGCTCTAGTTATTTTAGAATCGCTGTTGTAAAATTTCTCACTAGATTCTCATTAAATTTATGATATATTGACATTAAATTTTATTTCATACTTGATGATAATTCGGACTCAACTAGATCGTTCACCTTTGATTTACTAATGATTGATTTGTAAATCGGAATGCTTATATTTACTTTATCTGTCAGGATTGTTCTTTCTATCATGCTACAGATGCTTTTAGCCTCTTCTTATATACACATTGCTTTATTGTAAAGGCTTGAGAATGATTTTAGAGTCATGAATATTAGTTATAACAATTATGTTAGACAGCAGTTTCCCTATGTTTAGTTCAGCTTACATTTATACACAGAAGCCTACAATAGGCAGCAATGCTAGATATACAATGTATGAGAAAAGTGAACAATTAAAGCCCCAGGATCTTTTTGAATTTACTGATATAGTAAAATAAATATACTGATAGGATAATGATAGAACCATGTTCTATTCACTTTAAAACAATGTTAACATATGCTTTCTTTCATATTTTAATCATTTCATCATGAGAAATAGTTGCCAGAAAGCCGTCCTTAATTTTTGCAATAGCATTGAAAAAAATACTGTGCTATACTTCTAACATGTTCTTTTCAATTAAAAAAGTTATGAAAGATTTTGGTACAAATAAAGGTAATTTCTGCCATTAAGACATCTTTCTTGGTAAAATTAGACTTACTATTGTGGTCCTGGGACTTTAAGGCTGGGTGCTGCTAATAAAAGTGTACTTGTCTTGAAATTGACTGTTAGGGATGTTACGGGGCTGGACAAAACAAGTGGCTACTGTAAGCTGTAAATGAATGAACAGATTAGAAATTTATATTAAAGCAGAACAATATGAGGAAATTCTCATGGTCTGAGGGTGCAGGGTTTGTGTCAGAAAGAACTGATGTAATTCCATATCAATAATGTACAATAAACATTTTCAAAGACAAAATGGAAATCCAAATGCAGAGGTTTGAAATATGGACATCATAAATAGTGGTGCAGCACAAATGTTGACTGTCTGCATTAGTTTTACAATATATTGAACATACTTTTTGCAGCCTCAACAGCTAATGCGGCCAATGGATTCCAAGCTTGCAGCCGGGGATGGACAGAGAATAGGTGAACAACAGGGACAGTTTAACTCGGAAGATGATGAAGATGATGACTCAGGTTCAGAAGATGATGATGACGATGATGATGACGATGATGATGAAGATCATGTTGCATTGGAAGGGTAATTTTCACCTTGACTATCTGACCAATAGAGTGAACTACATGTATTGTCCTTTTTACAGATATAAGTGTCAACCTCAGTGTCCCATAGTCAAAGATTTAAAGGAGTTTAATTGGGCAATTGAGGAGCATATTTTATAGCACTGGACAATGTATAAATCAAAGCAAAAGTATCAGATTGTGGTATAAGTATGATGTTTGGAGACTGTTGTCTATTTCAGAGCATATGATCCAGCAGATTATGAGAACTTGCCTGTATCTCCGGAGATTAAGGAATTGTTCCAGTATATTACCAGGTACGGTTGTGTTTTATTAATAACTTTAAAGTAAAGTTCTGAACCAGGTTAGAAGTTACTGCATTGATAAAAGATAAAAAATGGACAGCAGCATGCGTGAGGAATACAACATTGTCAGTCAAGTAGGTGGCTGCTATATGCTATATTTAAGTGTGTTTGATTTAAAATAGACTGTTTGGTATGTAACAATGGTGCCTGCCTGCAGTAGATGCTTAAACAAGGTGACCTTTGACATAAAATCAAAATCTACTTAAATTAGTTCACTATTACTGCGGTTGCTGCAAACCATTTAGTTTGAGGTAACATGAGGTAAAGTTCAGATTTAACATGCCAGAGGCAGAGACTGCAAAATCATGTACATGTAGTATTAACTTGTAAATATTGTTTGTTTGAGAGAGGCAAGATATAATGTTGTTAGGAGAAATTTTGCTTACACTTTTGCCCTCTTGTTAAAAGTACTTTTGGCTATGAAAGTAGTATTTTCCCCTTTTAAAATACCTATTTCATAATTATACGTACTGTTTCTAGGTATACGCCACAGTCAATAGAGCTGGAGCACAAGTTAAAGCCATTTATCCCAGACTATATACCAGCAGTTGGTGACATTGATGCTTTCATTAAGGTAAGATAAACTCACAGAATATTTGATTTATATGGAGATGTAAATGTTAAAGGTCAGTATTGGGAATACATATACATAAAAATGATAGTTTGATATCTGTTGAGGAGACACATTTTGTATTGATCAATGTTTACTTCACATCGGTTATTATTTACTTACTGTACTTTCAAGCTGTTCCATTGACAAGAAATGGATTGAGTTAAGCTTTGTTTCTTTTCGAATTTTCGATTGATAAATAATGTACATGTTATATGGTTTTATATTCAATAGATAAATCGTCCAGACCAGAAGCCTGACACACTTGGTTTGACGGTTCTAGATGAACCGTGTGCCAAGCAGTCCGACCCTGTGGTCCTTGACTTACAGCTTCGAGCAATCTCAAAACAAACTACAGACAAAAAATTGGTAATGTTTTATGTACTATTTTATCGCATATTAACAATGTCTATTAGATGAGTCAATTCTTCTTGGTAACAGTTTAGTTAAGTTAACCACTGAGATAACTCATGCGGTCCAAGTCTTGAAAGTGGTGTAAGCTGTCAGCTAGATTAAATAGCCATTTGCTTTAAGCAGTCAGTAATACTGATGCACATGTATTTATTCCAAGTATCCTGTTTTCAATATTAAGCCACCTGCTTCCATTTGCTGCTTGGCTTTTGTCCCCTGACTGCTTCAGTTGTGTTGTAAGAAGAAGCTAGAAGTACCTGACATGTGCAATGTCGGGTTTGTTTTAATTAAATGATGGTTGACAGTGTTGAAGTTGGTGATTAACTCAGAGTTGCATGATATGAAGTCTTCACAAGTATTAAGTTACCAGAAATTGTTGAAGCTATTAAGCTATCTCTGATAACAGCAACAGTAAGTTGAGTAATAAACTGTGAAAACTTGAGGCATATCATTTCCATCTGTTAAAAGACCCCCTCCACACACACAAGAAAAACATACAATCTAATTAATTTTTAACTTTCAGATTGTAAAAAGTTTATCCGAAGCAGAGAAGAATCCCAAGCAGATAGACAGTTGGATAGAAAGTATTCGAGAATTACACAGAGTTAAACCTCCCCCAAATGTCCATTATCTCAAGTAAGTTTAATACACATACATAATTTATGACATAAAAATGTATGATGATGATTGGTGCCGTCCTTAAAACTTGAGAATGGTTATTAAGCAAGCAAAAATCTATCAGGCATATGGATATTGCGGTTTGAAAACAGGAGTGATGTAGTGGTTCCAAAAATATTTCGTTGGAGCGAGTATTGTGAGATTGCAGAGAAAGCATCCAAGTTTTATGAGACTTGACATGCAATGGGCAACACCAGTAACATTGATGCCATCTGGTGCTCTATAGTATACCAGAATTTTCATATGGAATTAAGCATGTTTTTAGCAGCTATATAATAAAATAGTTTCTGAAGTTTGAGTTTTGTGACAACTCGAGATGTAAAATCAGTGATATGTTTTATTTTCCTCTCAGAAATATGCCTGACATAGACACACTGATGCAGGAATGGCCTCCAGAGTTTGAAGAAATGCTGAAAGAGGTAAGTTCTGCCAGCTTTCAGACTCACTGTATTTAAATGTTTAAGGGAATACCGGTCATAATTGGTACTAGTTGTGGATCTTTTATTGATTTCTTACCTTCATGAAACGAAAAGTGATTTCAATTTAACAAATATATGTAATGTTACTAGACATTTCATGTGTAGTTGTACTGATTGCCCAGTCTGTCTAGCTAAATTTTAGTAACCATTTATCAGGAAAATTAACTTAGCTCTGTCAGGGCATTGCTTATAATAACAGTTCTAGTTTGCTGTGTTTTGTTTCAATGTATCAGTAGTTCCTATTTTTGATAACTTGCTTTTAGCTTTTAAATAAATTGAGACACTATTATCCTGTATGATTGTTTGTGATTCTGTTGTGCACCCTGTAGTGCTTTCAGCATTGTACCTGACAATCTGTAAAGTAGTCCATTTGTGAGAAGAAACAAAACCAAAAAACAATAGCTTCAATGAAATGCTGTAGGTTAATATTCTAACTTTAATATGGTAAATATTTCAGGTTGGTTTACCTACAGCAGAGTTAGACTGTGATCTCGGAGAGTATGTGGAGCTTATCTGTTGTAAGTTTTTATTATAGTGTATCTCAATACCAGTTTACATTTTGTGGAGCTATCTAAGAGTTTGAGGTGCAAAAATATGTCTGCTACATTAAGCAGTTAACAAGATGCTAGGTGTCAGTCAGATAATTTGAACACCAATCGAAATTGAGCAGTGATGTTATCAGAAGGTTTGGTATCAGGCTACCAGTAGTATACAGTAGAACCTGCACATAGCAGCCATGGATACAACAAAAATTGAGGCTTAAAATAGAAGAATTTATCATAAACAAATGAATCTGATAGATTACCAGTCACCTTAGCTAGTAAGGCAACTTAGTTTGGTCATCTCAGATGAGGGTTATGTAGTTAATGTATAATAATTGTGTAAATGTGTATATTTTCAGCTATATTAGACATTCCAATATACAAGAATACTAACCACCATAATGAAAAGGTGCAAGCTTTACATGTCCTGTTCACACTGTTCTCAGAGTTCAAGAACTCACAGGTAAATACTCCCTTGAAATGTTTTCATAGTAACATTAGAAATGATCATTCTGTAAGTAGCTCTTTCCAATGTTTGGCCTTTCTAAGGCACAGTTTTTTGTAAAGGAAGGGTTTTTGCAAGTCCAAAGAAAGCTTTTTAATTATGTCACTATTTTCACTTTATTCTTACCATATATATCATTTTACATTCTACCGACTTGTTTTTTAATGTGCTGTGGTAGTGGTAGTGTGTTTGTCTTAGGATTGGAGGGTCCCCGTTTGATCCTTACCACTGCCACAGCGGTTGTGTCCTTGGGCAAGACACAGTTATGTCCACATTGCTGCTCTTTCTTCGAGATTGATTTCATCTGGAATGAGTCTCTAGAGCAATTTTATCTGAGTTGTTGGAACTTGTTTGGCAATCGAGAATAAATGAATTAGTATAAATTAAATGTCCTAAGATTCTGTTAAAAGATGGTTTGCGAATGTAGATACTAAAGAATGATTTCTGTTTCAGCATTTCAAAGCGCTGGCTGAGGAAAACCAAATTGATAATGCATTGAAGACAGATTATCATGAAGACCAGGGACCTGACAGATTTGTGCTTTGAAAACATTGTCCATCATAATATTGCAGTGCAGTCTTCAGTCAGTCTACCAGTGATGTCCCTACAGACTTTTATTCTCACATAATAAATCAAGTTTATTTCTGGCGTTAGAAAAGATGTGTTTTTCAGTCGCCTAGCAATGTTCATACAGCTATACAATTTCAGGCTAACATTCTGTCATTAGTAAGAGGGATATGATGTTGCTGTCTTAGTTTTTTGTCACATTTGAAGAATAAACATCTTATATGTATAGTGAACAATCACTGAACATTTTGGCAACACCTTTTGAATTAAAACTTGTTTCACAGTATACTTGACTGATATAAAATGACTGGAAAATATTAAAGTTTTGAAACTGACATAACTGATGTATTTTAATGGTACATGCATGTCTGAGGTATTTTCTGTATCAATGTCTGTGTTGTAAATGTAATATTTGTCTTGTTATTTATTCTGATTGCATTCCGTCCTTGAAAATGTTTACATTGATAACAGAAATCATATTTTTCTATACATCAGTACGCGTTTTATATCTTGTTAGCGAGTAACGTGAGAGAGCAAGATGCTGGATTGATTTTCAAATGGTTAGACAGTTGGATAACGTACATTTAAGTCATAATGCATAGCTGATAAAATAAACGATAAAAGTAATTTGTTTTAGTTGTAAACTTAGCGTCCAAATTGTAGATGTTTAAAACAGCCATACTGTAACTCTACCATCACATCCCATAACATACTAATGTACTTTAAACCGAAATATCAGACTTGTTTTATTAGATTGTCTGACATGGAATCGGTAGTTACTGCTACACTTTGGAATGAAATATTGGCAGATAAGTAGATTTAATTGCCTTCGTTACCACTGTAGGTGATCTCTATTGACATTTAGCTCATTACCAGTAAGTCAAGATCCGATATATTATGTTCAGTAACTGGAG
>JAFMSR010000016.1:39596089-39652638 GCA_022818135.1 Saxidomus purpurata
TTTTCCATTGTGATAAAGCAGGGAATAGATCATTTATGGCTCTATAGCATGTTTAGAAGCTTTCAGGATTGTCGGGTTATAGCATAGACTATTAGAGAATTTCCTAGATGTAATAATTTTTCTTGCATATCAAATCTGTATTTTGGGTCATTTTACCCGTGCCAGAAAATTTAGTCTGGCTTCCTCACCTTCCTGTGCTAGACGACTCTCGTGAATTACTTGTGATTTAACATTATAAACATTGTGATGTCATTTTCCCAAACACAATGTCTCAATAGAAGGTTTGCAAGAAAAAGTTTCTATCACAAGAAATTTGGTTCAGATGGAAATATCCGTCATCTAGGGTAACTGTTTTGTGGGAACTCGACAGAGCCTTGTAGCTGCCAAAACAGTTAACCTCAGTGATGGATATTTGGATCTGAAAGGTGTGCTCATGACAAACTATTATTCTGGCTCAGCGTCATATCATTGTTTCCATATTGGTTCCAGGATTGTACGATGATAAAGAGGAATATAAGAGCTGTACAAAAGTAACCTGGAACCCACTAGGGGAGGGTTTCATGTTTGAGGATCTGAGTATACCAATATTTATACTGACACAAGAAACTGATGTGGAATTCATCATAGAAAAGGTAGGTGATGCTAGTATTCATGTACTTCACATGACAATTTTCAAACACTGATTAACATGATGATTGTCTGTTCTTGCATACCAGATCGGGATATCTGCAGTTTTAACCAGTGCTGGAAAATTTCATCTTACACCCCCTGGTGCAAGACGACTTAATGACGACAGAACAAACTACATTGTACTTTTATGAATGAATGCATAAATTAATACATAACTACAAGAAAATAGCGCGTAAATGCAAGTCATTAGTTTTATTCAATTTCTGCTGCTATTAGAAGAATAAGGTATGCAAGAAAAAGAATCTATCACCGGATGCATGTGCAGGTGAGAATATTCGGCTCTTGGGTAACAGTTTCCCTCGAGCCAGATATTCCCATCTGCATGTGCAACCAGTGAAAGATTCTTATATGGTTACTGTCCTGGAATAATACCTCATCACTGAAATACCTTAAGCAAGTAAATGGAGAAAGTTGATGACTTACTGTTAAAGCAGCATCTTAGATAAGCTTGATAAAGTTTCTCATGTTATTGTTGAAGAGATAAAGCATTTACCACGGTTGGTAGAAATTTATTTAGCCTGTTCAACTGTTACATTTCAGTGTTATAAAAAATTTAATGAACCTGACTCCAGTGGAAATGCAAGACAGTATCCTCTGTGTGCAGTGCAACTCAAAGATCGCATGGATGGAGCAAAAAACTCCGAGACGTGTACACGCCGCACTAATCATCAGTTGAACTTAAATCCCGCCAGATACTGTGACCCAATGGGAGATCAGAATGTGTACGGGACTGTGAAAAACATAAATAACACTGAGACAAGGGAAAATAAATCTGTCATTGTTGTCGCAGCTCGGGTAATAAAATATGTTATTTTGTGTATATCGGGCATGACCAGTAGAGTCTCTGGTCCCTAGGTCAAGGCTACAAAGGTTACAATGACCAGGAGTATTGAAATGATTCCCAGTTAGTAACTGCATATGGTTAGTCAGATAAAAGCTCCTGAATTAAGTATTGTGACCAACCACTACTAGTAGATGACCCCTGTTGATACTAAGCTATTACAGTCACATAGTAACCTTGAATATGAAAACAATGTTTATAAATAACTTGACAACTGTTGGTCATAGGATCTTTAAATTCAGATGGGTGGTTGGTTACAAACAGTACATGACACTTACTGATTTTAGTGTCAAGATCAAGGTCACACAGAAACCTTAAATGACAAAATGATAGATTTTTTAAGTTCCTGGAGAAGTTTAGGGAGATACACATTTTTCCTTAAAAAACTATCAATGAAATGTGTAAAACTAGTACATGTGTGTGCATGGGGATCAGATGGTTCAATACCAGAGATAATGTGTTACAATAATGTTTACCTTCTTTTCACTAAAAATGTCTAAATTAATTTTCTTTAAATTAGTTTATTTTGTTTTGAAATAAAATGTGAGAACTGTTTTAACTGTGTTATAATTCACAGATGGATTCATTCTCAATGTTCGAGGACCTTTACCCAAGTGCAGATAATCATGTGTCTGGTATAGTAGCCCTTCTGGCTGTTGCAGAGGCCATTGGGAAAGTCAAGGACAAGATACAGGACTCCAAAACAGCCAAGGATGTCATGTTTACCTTTTTCCAAGGGGTAGGACCACATTATTTTTTGTTACATGTATACTCCTGAGAAATTTGTATTGATGTAGATCTAAAGAAGTTTCATAACTTGGGATATGTAACAGCAAAAGAATTTACAACAGCAGCTGCAGATTTAAATTGTTGTGACACTAACTTTGTGCTATTGTAATGCAGGTGGTACAAACTCTGTGCTGTTGTGACAAAGGTGATACAAAATATATACTGTTGTGACACACATGACACAAAATATGTGCTGTTGTGACACACATGACACAAAATATGTGCTATTGAGACACGAGTGATGCAAAATATGTACTGTTGTGACACAAAATATGTGCTGTTGTGACACAGGTGACACAAAATATGTGCTGTTGTGACACAGGTGACACACAATCTGTACTGTTGTGACACAAACACTGCTGTATTGTATAAATGATAAGTAATATACATCTGCTTACAACAACTTAATTCATTGTATGTTATTGTCAAAATGGCAGTTTTTGTTATATTTTGTTTCTATTTCTTTATTAGGAAGCATTTGACTATATAGGATCAGGCAGGATGGTGTATGACATGATACATAATAACTTCCCATTGACCGCAAAAAAATCATACCCATATCTACAGAAGGTACTCTTGTTTATTATACAATCATGCTTTTACATAATGTGATAAAACTACCCTTACTGACATATGTGTGTGGCTACTGAATAACTTGCAGAACATGCATGAAAAAATGAAAATAAAGGAATCAGGACACAGAATCATGCCTATGGGAGAACAAGTTATATTATGATACTTAAAAGAACTTTTCTTAACTGCGTAAAAATGCATAAACTTATTCACCAAAAGGTAAAAAGATTATTATGATATAGAGAGAAAAGAAATTTCTATATTCTGAAAAGTATGAGAACCACATTCAGTGTGAAAAGAAATCAGACATATGCCAAGAGATATTTTTGATAGTATATAACCATTGTATGTGGATGTTGTAATCAACATGTTAGTTTTATGTTCACCTTTATTATACAGATAAACCTTAAACATATATCCCACTTTGTTGAGGTGAACCAACTGGCATACAGAGATGATGGGAAGGTTTGGATTCACACGGACCCAATATCAAGACCTAATCTACCAGAGGTATACATCTTGTCAGTACTAGTACACTACAGGATGTAGTCTGTCTGTCCGTCTGTCACAAAACTAAGATAAGGTTTAGTGGGTATTACTCTCAGTACTATAGAATCTATGTGTACTGTGTTTAGAGCTGTTTACAAACTATCAGTATTTAATCATGATGACACATGTAGATTTTGAAGTATTTTACTATGGAAATACTTTAAAGCTCAAGGTTTTTATTTTTCGCGAATGAAGCACTTTGCAAATTTATCAAACTTGCTAAAATAGCAAACAAACAAAGGTTATAATATAAGATAGTGCTCGCTTGTGAAATTAAGAAAATCACGAATAAATAGGAAATTGGAAAATCATGAAATAAACAACTTGTGAATATAAAGACTTTTACAGTACTTATATTTGAGGAAATGGTATTGTCAGATTGTAGGTCTAGATAAAAACATTGAATCTGTTTTTACTAGATTTAAAGTCATTCACTAGAGAGATTAAATGGACAGTGAAAATGAAATGCAATAGGAAACATGTACTTGGACTTTAGTTCATGGACTAAGTCACATTGATTCAGTCACATTGATTCAATGAATAATTGAACATTTTTATACCCCCAAAGTTTAGGGTGGTATATAGGAGTCACCGGTGGTTGGTTGGTCAGGCGGTCAGTTGGTCCGTTGCATTTTCCTTGCCCGGAGCATAACTTGAAAACCACTAGTTGGAGTTCAGTACAACTTCATACAATGGTCAAGCTAACTGAGAGGATGTGCAGTGCATAGGAACCATAACTCTATCTTGACTTATTACAGAGTTATTGCCCTTTGTTACTTTTCCTTGTCTGGACCATAACTTGAAAACTACTGGGTGGAATTCAATACAACTTCATATAATGGTCAAGCACAATGGCAGGAAGTGCAGTGCAAATGAACCATAACTCCATCTTGGCTTATTACAGAGTTATTGCCCCTTGTTACTTTTCCTTGTCCTGTGCATAACTAGCGGTAGTTGGTCGGTCGGTCATTGACTTGTACCAGAACAGTTGCATGACTGTTGAAGACCCTACCTAACACCAGATAAGATTACTTTGGTCACAGGCAAGTTTTTGAACATAATTGTCAACCTCTGCAGCCAAATTATATTGTGTAACCACCTGTGACTTGTGGGATAACTTACTTACAATCTCCTGCAATTTCCAGTCTACTTACAGTCTCTTGCAATTTCCAGTCACAGACAGTCATACCCAGTTGTAGGTTAGTTTCCACTCAGTGTGACTAGGGCTTAAATGGGTAAAACTATTTTCAAATTTTAGAAAACTTATGTTACCACTTGCAATACTTTTAAAGTACAGAAATCCCAGTATCACATTAACTAAAAGTATATGAAATAAACAACAATAAAAACCAGTTTTCTAATACTAATTTATTAAGTTTGTACACTTTCTTACAGGTTGAAGAAATGATTCAAATGTTGAAAGAGGTTGATTCATCATTGATTGATGAAGTAGATAAAGGGCAGCCCCTGCCACCAGCAAGTGCCCAGTCCTTCTTGAGGGAGAAGAAAGATATACCTACTGTTGTGATTACAGATCATAAGCATGAGTTCACAAATAAGTGAGTGAATCCTTAAATCATTAGAAAAAATAAGTGCGATAGTGTTCAAATAGTTTATATCCACTTTGAAACTCTTTGTTTTACAGTTTTGTTTACAGAAAACTTATCACAGGTGTAATCATAGCTGTGGCAAGACAAAATACAATCTGACAATGTTGAAGTAACCCATGCTACCCTGATATAGACCAGCATACATGTATATACAAATATTTACAGACTGAACCCTAAGATTTTCAAACAAATTCAATTTTATTTGGTTTTGTTTTAAAACGCAAATTTCGTAGCAAAAGAGGTTTTAAATTCTGTTCATCTCCTGAGCTTTTTTGAAGATGATTATTATTACTATTGAAATAATTATGTATTCAAGTACTTCCCCAATATATGGCTTTATTTTGTTGGCTTAGGTGGTGGAATGGTCAGAGTGGCTGACTTTAAATCACTGTAAACTCTCATAGATTGAGGGTCATGGGTTCAAGTTCTGCTTTTTAAATTGGAAGATTCTTACCAAAGATAGGACTCTAGTACGGGTATTCCCAGGAACTAGGGTAAAGTAAACTGCCTGCCTGTAAAAATGACCAAAAATATAGTTTGAACGAGCGTGAAACTCCTACAACAAGGAAATTGTTTTTATTAATCTCTGCTATTAGATAACTATTGGATTTGGCTATACATTTAGTGCTTGCAGGGGATTTAGCTATACATGTAGTGCCTGCAGGGAATTTGGCTATACATGTAGTGCTTGCAGGAAATTAGTTTGTATTTTCTTTTGTGTGAAAGGTTTTACAACAGTAGACTTGACCTGGCCTCCAAGATAAAGGCAGATTGCCAAGGAATGAACAAGACAGAGTGTTACAACACAGTGTCCGAACAAGCTCAAAACCTGACACAGGTGGCCAACATACTTGCCAAGTTCCTGTTTAAACTGGCAACCGGAGAGAATTCTACTGACGACGTGCAAGTAGACGTGAAAACAGTAAGTATATTGCGTTTAATTTTATTTAATTTGGATTTAGTCAGTTCAGTTTAGCTGATTGTGAGGAAAGCTTGAAACATTTTTAAGCCATACCCTGCTGACTAAAATGGTCTTATAATCTGAAGTTAGTCATGAAATTTGGACTCTCGTAAGGTTTCAAAATTGTCCTTAATCATGAGATTTTTTAACTACTTTCTTTTCTTTTGGAGCAATGGTACTCAGGTAAGTGATATAGGGCCATCTTGACCCTCTTGTATTATTTTCTAGTAAAATTAACAAATCACCTGGCATATGTCAGAATTTATGCACGATGGTGACATGTGCCTGGTCAGTCATAAAGATATTATTGTTACTATAATATCTAATTAGTATCTTTAAAGTTAAATGTTATCTTTCTATTTCAGGTTAACCATTTACTGTACTGTTACCTTATATCCCCCAACTGTGAGTTGTTTGGACAGAGTCTAAAGGCAGAAAATGCAAACGCTTTAGGTAATTAATGTGTATCACCAATAGCCTCAACTTTTTAGTTAAATCACAGTACAAGCTGTGTTTGTAATAAGATTTTTGAGGATGTGTTAAACACATTCGTTAGTTCCTTCTTTTAGGGTATTTGATTTTTAGCGTGCCCTTGTACCGCCAGACTTGTGAACCATTAAAATGTTAATCTTGCAGTAATTATTTATTAGAATATGTTGTGTCTTACTCCACTATATCTAACTAACATAACATATCTAAACATTGGCGCATTTGTTCAGTGTATCCAACATGCGTCATCTTCAAAACTGTGTGGTAAAGCTAGCATTCAATAGTTTCGTATGATCTATATCTCAAAAAATCAAATTATGAAAACAATATACTTGAAAGTCAGACATGTTTAAAAGGAATTAATTAAATATTACACAATTATTTCAGAAATAAAAATTTCAGTAAACAGTTTAAATAATTGTGGAAATAGGATCCATTGGAACGCTATTACTGTGTTACATATATGTGTCTTCTATTGATAGCTGTTGTATTATTTTAGAAAATACAGCTGTACCGCAAACCAATTTGTGTATCATTCTTCTGCCACTTGCCTGGCGATGCACAGCTCTAGTCAGGGTGCATGCGCACCTTGTGTCAAGATTGTTTTAGTAGTAACAAATAAAAAAACCAAAATGGATTATTTTCAGAAATTAGGACCGTAAATTGACATTATGCTCATCTTACTGCACCAAGTGTACTTTTGGTGACAGTTTTATAAAAGCAATTTTTGGTTGCTGTGCATTGAAATGTGTTAAACTAATGATAATGCCGCATTAGTATTTGAAGTTGGTGCTTTAGAAATTAAAAAAATTGGACTGATAAAATAATAGTTCCTTTGTTATTGTTGTTGTTGGTAGAGATTTCGGCAGTAGAAGGGAAGCAACTCATGCATGCAGTTGTTTATTTTTTTTAATTGACTCTCCCAGTCAAAATGGGAAAAGTAATATTTGGAAAGTTATTATTTCGTACTGGTAGCAGGAAGAGTTTGGTGTATTGGGCTAAAAGCTATTATTTCCTCTACCCTTTTTACACACACCTATTTCAGCTGGATTTTTACTTGAAAAAAATGTGCATAATTCCGCTTTAAGTGGGCAAAGAAGGCTTAAGATGAAAAACGATGACAAATTGATCTTCAGAAACATTATTTACAGCATTTTGTTCCTTTTCAAAACTGTTTTTATTGGTTAGAAGATAGGAATAGATAGTCTGCCTTTTGGATGTTTACATATGACTTAATTTTAAATACATTTGATTCAGTGTTAGTAGTCACCTGCAGGAAGCCAATGCTTTTAGCAACCAGTATTGCATCAAGATTTGCCAGTTTATCCATAATTGATCTTATATTTAGCAACCCCCTGTGTCAGATAGCCAGAGTTGAAGTCAGTCTAAGCTCACCTCTTAATACATTACTTTGACCATGTCATACAATTAAGGTACAAGCATTCGTTTTGTGCCTTAAAATGTGATGTAGATTAAAATAGCCTAGATCAAGATTTCCATGTAAAATGAATGTCTATGTTGAAGATTTCCTTGCACATACAATATTCCAACACAAAGAATTAATGTTGAAAATATAACGGGTAGATTCACATGCTCTCATTGTTGTAGTATTTTGTATTTGCTTTTTGTGTCACCCTTTCGCCCCCGTCACATAAACTTAACATTGATATAACTTTGCCATTTCTTAAGATTTCATCATCAAACTTTACAATTATATTGCTTATGACAAAAAGACCATGATACTGCCAAATTTTGTAGCTCAAGGTCATGTTTGACACAGTTATGCCCCTTTTTGTACTTAGATTTAGACTATAACTTTGCTTTTTCTAAGATTTCTTCATCAAACTTTCAAATTGCATTGTTTATGACAAACGGGTTGCAATGCCACAAATTTTGTATGTCAAGGTCATACTTGACTGAGTTATGCCCCTTTTTACACTTATATTTTGTCACAAAATTATTGGTTGTTCTGACAAAGCGTAAGAGGGTGACACAAGTGTTCTACTGAACACCCATCTAGATCTTCATAGTGTTGCTTGAACACATTTTTAGAAATGAATGTGGACAAAGGAATTCCATCGAGGTTCTTGGTTATCTGGCACTACCCAGTTAACTTTAAACATGATGTGATTTATCGAATACTTAACTTGTATTCTATATTGTATGTGATTTCAAATATTTCAGCTGACAAACCCTACCCGTTTTATGTTGGTGTGAATTCACAGTTGAACAACTATACAGCGTTAACCAATCAGATGTTGCTAATCTATCTTGGAGAGAGAATGGAGAATCTTACTGTTAAAGAATGTCCTAACACAGAAAAAGAAAAGGATAATCCTCAGGTGTTTACACATATTTTTCTGTCTGTGTGATGCAAATTTGAACGTTTTATTCCCCAGAGCAGGAAATGCCAATGAATAAACCTTTTAGAATGGTTGGGTTCTGCTTTTTGCATGTTTGTCTATAACTCTCCTTCAAACCTAGTTGCTTAGGGTAGAACTGGTGTTGAACATCTTTTTTTAAGCCTCCAACAGATTTCCAAAATTGTTTTGGTTTATCATTGCAGCATGAAAGTATGGCTAGTTTATGTATACATGCTTGTAGTGGAATGTTTGAACAACTGACCTGGTCTCAAAATAGGTTAACAAAATTAACTGTTCCTTGCTTGAAATGACTACCAGTGGGAGTGATGCCTTTTCCTATATGCCATCAAAGGAAACTTAAGAAATCTCCTTATAAAATGTTGGTCAGAATTTAAAATGGTAAAAAAGTAGAGGGCTTTATGTGACCTTCCAAGACTATTGAAGAGATGTTGCTTTGTTGAAGGTCATGACTACTTGATGGCTTGCTTATTTCCCTATTTGTCTAGAACATTTCTCCTTTTTATACCCCCGAAACGAAGTTTGGGGGGGGTATATAGGAGTCACCCGGTGGTTGGTCGGGCGGTCGGACGGTCAGGCGGTCTGTTGCATTTTCCTTGTCCGGAGCATAACTTGAAAACTACTAGTTGGAATTCAATACAACTTCATACAATGGTCAAGCACATTGAGAGGAAGTGCAGTGCACAAGAACCATAACTCCATCTTGACTCATTACAGAGTTATTGCCCTTTGTTACTTTTCCTTGTCCGGAGCATGGCTTGAAAACTACTGGTTGGAATTCAAAACAACTTCATACAATGATCAAGCACAATAAGAGGAAGTGCAGTGCACAAGAACCATAACTCTATCTATAGTAATTACAGAGTTATTGCCCTTTGTTACATTTCCTTGTCCGGAGCATAACTTGAAAACTGCTTGTTGGAATTCAATACAACTTCATACAATGGTCAAGTACATTGAGAAGAAGTGCAGTGCACAGGAACCATAACTCTTTCTTGACTCATTACAGAGTTATTGCCCTTTGTTACTTTTCCTTGTCCAGAGCATTACTGGAAAACTACTGGTTAGAATTCAATACAACTTCATACAATGGTCTAGCACAATAAGAAGAAGTGCAGTGTTCAAGAACCATAACTCTATCTTGAGTATTTACAGAGTAATTGCCCTTTGTTACTTTTCCTTGTCCGGAGCATAACTTGAAAACTACTGGTTGGAATTCAATACAAGTTCATACAATGGTCAATTACATGGAGAGGAAGTTCAGTGCACAGGAACCATAACTCTTTCTTGACTCATTACAGAGTTATTGCCCTTTGTTAATTTTCTTTGTCCGGAGCATTATTTGAAAACTACCAGTTGGAATTCAATACAACTTCATAAAATGGTCTAGCACAATAAGAGGAAGTGCATTGTACAAGAACCACAACTCTTTCTTGAGTATTTACAGAGTTATTGCCCTTTGTTACTTTTCCTTGTCCAGAGCATAACTTGAAAACTACTGGTTGGAATTCAATACAAGTTCATACAATTGTCAAGTACATTGAGAGGAAGTGCAGTGCACAGGAACCATAACTCTTTCTTGACTCATTACAGAGTTATTGCCCTTTGTTACTTTTCCTTGTCCGGAGCATTACTAGAAAACTACCAGTTAGAATTCAATACAACTTCATACAATGGTCTAGCACAATGAGAGGAAGTGCAGTGTACAAGAGCCATAACTCTATCTTGAGTATTTACAGAGTTATTGCCCATTTTTTACTTTTCCTTGTCGCAGAGCATAACTTGAAAACTACTGGTTCGAATGCAATACAACTTCATGCAATGGTCCAGCACAATGAGAGGAAGTGCAGTGTACAAGAACCATAACTCTATCTTGACTAATTACAGAGTTATTGCCAAGAACAATATCTCTATTTTAGTGTTTTTTTGCAAGGTATTCTGTTACTACGAACTTCCTCAGTTTATAAAGCAGTCTTTCGGGGGTATTAATCACATTTAGTGATAGCTCTAGTTAACAGTTAATTAGATTTTGAAATACTTTCATATGAGTGATCTTTATGGGGTTGTTTTTTTCCAAAAAGACAACAACATAGCAATGCATTCAAAGATGAAGATTCATTTCTATGTATGTTTTATTCTCTGAAACCACATGTCAGATTTTGAAATAGTTTTAAAATAATATTTTTAAAATGATTCTTGAGACAGATTTCAAATTCAGAAATAAGTAATTGCGCTCAGGTGACTGTACTATTTACTAAATTGAAATTAGAAAAGGATGATATCCCAGTTTGGTGGAGGTGTTGAGGCCATCATGGGCCTAATGTTTTAAAATTTAGTAATTCATACACTTTAACTCCATATGTGGCTGGGGATTGAATCAATGAACAATCTAAATCAATACTTTTCTTTACTATTGTCCATCCTGTTCAGAAAAACGGCTACTTTTGTCGTATAACTGCTAATAGAGTTGATGTAAACATTCCCAAGTTTATAATAGCCAGTAACAATATTACTTAGACCTAATCATAACACCATAACTTTAATGTATTTCAGATGCAACAGTGGATATATCACTATAAATGGATACAAGGACCTAAAGATGAAAACGGTACAAGGACTCCGTACTGTATGCGAGGAAATGCTAATGTTTCAATAGCTGAATCTATGGCCTTTCAGATTGATGGTAAGATGTACTCAACATTTTAATCTCAGCTCAAAGTAGTCCTGATAGTCCTATCTATATATATATCAGCACCAAGAACATTTTTGCTCACATGTCTTGTTCAATAAACAGGTTGTATGATGTGGTATGTAAGTATCCAATATGAATTTCCCGATGTAGGAATATTGACACATCCTCGCATATACAAGTACAGGACAACCCATTCGTGCAGACCAGGTCATGATATCTGCAGTTTATACCAGTGCTTGAAAATCTCATCTTATATCCCCTGGTGCAAGATGTATTAATGACGTCAGATTTAACTACTTTTATGAATGAATGTGTAAATTCATTAATTACTACAAGAAATAGTAGAAAATAATATGCAAGAAAAAGAATCTATCACTGGCTGCACATGCAGATGAGAGTATCTTGCTCTCGGCACAGCCTTGTTACTGCCAAAGACAGTTACCCTTGAGTCAGATATTCCCATCTTCATATGCAACCAGTGAAAGATTCTTATAGTACTTTCAGTGGATATGTTAATCTTCATTTACTGGTCAAAATATAATAAGCAGTTTCCTATACAAATTGCAATAAAGTCACATGAGGTATGCAAGAAAAAGAATCTTACATTACCTGCTGTCGATAAATGAGTGTCCTTACCTTTGGTTGATATTAGGGGAAGTGAGAGCGTCACATATCACAATTCTGTCTCTCTGGTGGGAACAACTCAGTCCTCCAGAGAATGCTATATGAGATCAGAATAGTACCTAACAGTATTGCCAGGAAATCTTGATAATTCACGACATTGCACCAGATGGATGAATATATCTGAACTTCTACTTTTGGTTCTAACAAGCGATAGTATCTATTCAAAGGACAGAGCATTGCTATGGTGATTGTGAGGCACATTCCAAACACCTACTAGCAAACTAGTGAATAGAATCATTGATTTTGTTGACAGTTAAAGGCAATTGCAGCCTCATCACCTGATGAAATATGTTGCTATGTTCTGGTAAATGTTGAAGAAAGTATTTAAAAAGGCTTTATTCACTGTTAATTACAGATTATAACTTCAAGTCACATAAATTTTCTACATGGACAGAAAGTAGCTGGGCAGCTGATGCTATGGATATTCAAATTTTTCTGATTCCAAGTAAAAAGTTTGAGGTAAGAAATCAGTATCGCTGTTATGTCTAGTTTTTTCTAACATATTGCTGTGATCTTTTATTGACTTTTTGACACCTTAACAACACAGATATAAGTTAATTTGTCTTTCTCCAGAATGGGGAAGAGAGATACAGTTTTTGCCATATCTGCCTGTTTGTTGGTTGGAAACATTAAAGTCTTTTAGCTCACCTGGCACTTTGTGCCAGTGTGAGCTTTTAGGATGGATGATTGTCCGTCGTCTGTCCATCCGTTGACCATCAACAGTTTGCTTCAAAAGACATCTCCTTTGAAACCACAAGGCCAATGCTGATGAAACTTAGCAGGGATGTTCCTTGCATGAAGTTCAACCAAAAGTGTTGAAAGAGTTTCATTCCATGCAGATCTCTGGTTGCTAAAACATTTTAAAAAAACCTGGAAAAATCTTCACTGAAACCACAAGGCCTAGAGCTAAGATATTTAGCATGTAGTATTGTGTTGTGGACGGTCAAAATTGACCCTGCCCTTGAGGTCATTTGACCTTACATATGCTTATGTAGGGAAAACTTTAAAATATTCTCTGAAACCACAAAGCCTAAAGCCTATATGTAGCATTGCCTAGTGGACCTCTATCAAGATTGTTCAGTCATGACCCCATCGGGAGTCACTTGATTTCTCAAAGGCAGAACTTTAAAACTCTTCTTCTCTAGAACCAAAAGGCCAAGGATGGGAACAAATATTTTAACATTTGTTTTTCTGCTGAATTTTGAAATGCAGTTTTCGTATTCATACCTTTGAACCATTCTTGATAGATATGAAGGAGATTTGTCATTTTTGCGAGAGGTTTTAACGCTTGCATGCACTTCAAGCTAATGAAAATACAAATGGCATAGAAAAGCTGCTTTAAACATCTGTATTAAATCATAGCATTTTTAAATCTTCTATCACTTTCTGTTCACAATATAATTATCTGGAAAGTGAAAGTAGAATTGAAAAATATGCATATAGAAATAAAAATAGATTTGAAATATTAGCTTGGTAATCATTAACTCTTACATTGTGAATGGAAAATTAAACTTGGTTTAGAAATTAATTTTTTTACAGTCTGGGTCAAAGGTCAGTTTGATCTTTTTTTTAAGTTTAAATTTAGGGTAAAATGGCATTGTCTATTGGACCTCTACCAAGATTGTTCAAATTATGACCCTGGGACAAAATTGACCCCGTGGGGCTGGTCACTTAGTTTTGCATAGGCTTATATAGGAAAAACTTTTAAAAATTTCTTCTCTGAAACCACAAGGCCTAGAGCTTAGATATTTGGCATGTAGCATTGGCTAATGGACCTCTACCAAGATTGTTCAAATTATGACCCCCAGATTAAAATTGACCTTGCCCGGGGGGGGGTCACTTGTTTTACAAAGACGTTTATAGGAAAACCTATTTGGTATACATGTATAACATAATCTACCGGTAGTGATCTTCCACCAGGCAAGTGGACTTGTACCAAGGTGAGCGATATAGGGCCATCTTGGCCCTCTTGTATTTCTAAAGCACCAACATCAAATACTAATGTGGCATTATCATTAAATTAACACATTTAAATGCACAGCAACCGAAAAATGCTTTTATAAAACTGTCACCAAAATACACTGCACATAATGTCACTTTAACTGTGGAAACTCATTATTTGTTTTCTTTTTGTATACTAGAATACCCTATATCATGAAACACTGTATTTAGCCTGTAGTAAGGCAAGAACACTTGCTGCTTAACCAAGTGTATTTCCCTTAGATATATAACACACATTTTGGGAAGAAACCAGCAGAATTCATCAAATGATTTACAAAATCAGACATGTTACTTATTTTTATGGGGGGTGCATATAGGTTTGCTTTAATACTGAAGTCCTATATGATGATTTTTTGTGACATACACAGTTTTGTGAGTATTTTACCCAGTCAAGATGTTTAAGAAACACTATTTTCTGTGAAATCAGAATAAGACATCAATTATTGAATTAGGTTTTTCTTTCTGAGTTAGTTTGTGCATCCTATAGAATCTTAATAGATACAAAAACTAGGGTGGCACGTTATTGTCTCCCATTGCTCACCGTAGTTCTTTATAGTTAATAGTTAATCCGCATAGAATTATACAGACTTACACAATTATGGTCATGAAACATTACAGACATATTACACGACATTTGAGGTTGTGTATTTGTTCCTGATTTTGTGTTGAGCAGATTTTTGGTTCTTTTTGTGACAAAAAATTTACATTTTATGTATGATTTTTTATGGGGGAGGCAGATTTTATTTGCGTTTATTTATTTTTGCTTAAATGTCTGTAGGTAAGTCTTGTATTCATGCAGTTTCTCCCTTATGTTATATCCTTTATATTTATACACAGTACTTTGTACTACATGTATTTGGTTTCAGGTGACCACTCTGGTAGTAGGTGTGCTGATACTAATTATCTCCCTTTTTGGAGGTTACTTTTTGAACAAGAGAGCATCAATACTGTTTGAAACAGACACTCCAGATTCCTCTCAATCCCCTGTCTCACTCTAAGGTGTGTTTTGATATTGTACTAGTGGTAGTAATTGTGTTTTCCTTGACAGTATTTTGTATGGTATATGCTGTATGGTATATGCTGCTGTATGATATATGCTGTATGGTATATGCTGCTGTATGGTATATGCGGCTGTATGATATATGCTGTATGGCATATGCTGCTGTATGGTATATGCTGTATGGTATATGCTGCTGTATGATATATGCTGTATGGTATATGCTGCTGTATGGTATATGCTGCTGTATGGTATATGCTACTGTATGGTATATGATATACTGTATGGTATATACTATATGGTATATGCTGTCAGTGTGCAGCATGTGACCTACTATAATAAACTTATATTACTCTTTAAAGTTGTCATGTTACAATTTGTTTAACATGTTACAGAAAGATGTTTAAAACACGTATGTTAAAAATTATACTGACTTCTCCTACTGACAAAATTATAGAGATGAAAATACACATAACAAATTTGGTGATTTTAAGTTTTGACTAGGATATTCCAAACAGATTTTCTTGGTTTTACATTATATTCCAAAAAAAAACCTAACATAGATTCATATAGTTTGGTTAATTTTGGTGGCAAAACAGTAATGTGACTTTTAAAAAGGCATGTATATACAGACTTGTGGCATATCTATGTAAGCTCCTACCTTCACCACAGCACAGCCCAAAAGGGTCTAGCTAACTCATTTTCGCAAAATATTCTTTATCCTTAATTTATAACAATTCAGTATAATGACAGTTTTCAGATCTTACGGTAGTCAGAAATATACCGACATCATATTTGAGATTACAGTACTTTTTAGTTTTAATATACTAATTCAGATATTCTCGATTGCAAAACAAATTCTTACAACTTACATTTATTGCTCTCGAGACTCATTCCAAATGGAATCAACCTTGAAGAGAGAGAGGCAATGTGGAATTATTTGTACCTTGCCTAAGGACACTGCCGACATGGCGATGGTAGGGATGAAACGGGGAGGCCCTTCAATCCTTAGGCAAACGCGCTACCACTGCACCACGATGGCTTAAGTTAACGCGCGATTACAGTACTATACATATTGTTTACTAACATTCTTCAGTTAAAGGCAAAAGATTATCAGCATGTCTCGCCAACATAAGTTGTAAGGACATACATTCATTATTAAATGTAGTAAAGCTGTACTCGCATGCATGCCACTGTAACTGTAACAGTGCTGTCAGATATGGAATTGGGGCTATATTTTTCATCCATGCTGGCATATACCTGTATGCTGGTATATCGAAATAAATTTGCTGATAATGCGCTTGATTTTACCTTGCTATATGAATCAAATAAAGGCATTTACACTGGCGTGGATGAAATGTATAGCTCCTGGTGCAGATGAAATGTTGTTGATGAAGCGTATAGCCCCAATATTTACATGTATTCAATGTAATGATTGTGATGTAAATTTGTCAGGCTTATACTATGATATTTTCAATACAATGTACAAATTAAATAAAACAACATAGGAACTCCCCTTGTGTAATTCTGTTAGATTGCTGTACTTCTCAGATTACACTTGATATGCAATATCCTAGTGAATAAACTGTGAAAGATTCTGTGTGATACTTTAAATAAACATAGAATGATGATTTAAAAAATCACATGATTATTTTAGTGTTTAATACCAGCTATAATCTACATATCTTCATACAGACCAGTGATTTTATCATAGTTCTGTTTTGGTGAAGTTTTGTGTGTCACAAAACTCATGTATCAGACATACTACTCGTGTATGTTAATTCATTAAAACAACCAGGACTAATTATACCTAGTACAATTCTGAGTACTTAGTAGATATAATCTTAAACCTTACATATCTTTATTCTGTTTCAGAATGTTACATTAAGTATTGGTGTGGTGATGCTGATAGTTTCTATGGTGATCGTGTACGGAATCAACAAACGTGCAGATATTCTGTTCCCGGAGCCAGGACCTTTTAGAAACTACTAGATATCAACTAGATATCTCTAAAAAAGACAACTTTAGTGCTATGTTATGATTCTTCATCTTTTAACAGTATTTATATCTCCTTAAGATTTTACTGTTAGTTAAGAACAAATCTGTGATCCAGTAGCTTATGTATATCTACATCATTCTGTCTACATGTATATCTACATCATTCTGTCTACATGTATATCTACATCATTCTGTCTACATGTATATCTACATCATTCTGTCTACATGTATATCTACATCATTCTGTCTACATGTATATCTATGTAGTGATAATTAAAATGTCAAAATGGTCATCTCTGCAAGACCTCACATGATAGAGTAAAAGAGGAAATGATAGTAGCAGACTAGATTAACTGTGAAGATCAGAGACATGCAGCAAATAGATTTAAAAGTCAGTGTAGTTACATTTCAGATTATCAGAACAAGATTAATTCAGCTAAAAACCAGCTGATATAGCTCTAGTCTGTCAGTTGGTGTTTCTTTGTTACTAGGAAGTTCGATTTTGTTAAAAATTCTTGAGCATTGACTCGCTGTCTTTATACGCAGATGTTTTAAATACTGTGAATGTGCAAGGCTTACTACATGTATATAAATGTGTATATTTATATCATATGTATAACTAATTTATATGCATTGAAGACTATAACTAAAAGTACAGCTGCGAAAATATTTAAGTGTATACAGAAATAGATGCAGATAAGATAGTTTTGCGTTGATCCTACATAGTAGCTGTACTTTAAGTTATTTTTACAAACTAAAAATGGTGTCTGTAGGAGATTTTGATGATGTACCATTGTAAGTGCCAAATTTGTTTTTCAAAAGCATGATATCTAACAACATCACATGTACTTTATGATTTGTATCATCATCAACGTTTCAGCCGACACCTTCATCAGGATAATACATAAAATAAAAACAGATGAGACATCAAAATATTTGGAAGCATGCTTAGCAGAAATACGTATAATTAACATGATGAAATAAGGGAGTAAATTGTACCTACGGAGTATACCATTGGAAAAAGCAAGACATCCTGGCCCCGTGCTTATAAACGCTTATATCACGCTCAGCACAAAAACATGCACAAGTTATATGAACTCAAGTCAAGGTATATTTATTTGCGAAGTGAGGTTTGATATAGATAAACATTAGCTCAAGAACAGACCTTCTGATTATTGTTATGGAAACAAACTTTGTAAAAAAATATTACTTTACTTTAGTTCATATTATTTGAGCATGATTTCGTGCTAAGCATGAGATTGAGCTCAAGAAATGTTTATAAGCACGGGGCCTGATCACCCAAGACTTGGGGGAGGTCTGTCTTATAGTAAATGTATAAAAAGCCAAAAAATGAGAGACTGTTGTGACACCCAGAGTTAATTTTGAAACTCAGATTTTTGGACAGACACTATTCTGTGTTTGTTGTTTTCATCTCTTTTATTATTTGACCCTATCATTAAAAGATCTACCGGTATATCTTGTATGCTGGCCATACAGATATATTAATAATTGAAATGTTACTGTATCAGTTGAAATGTATGTTGGTGTGATATGTAATCTTAAAAAGTCTGACAGTTCTGGGTGACTTCTCTACAATTTATGTACATTTTAGTCTTATTGTAAAATTTAGGAATATAAGGGTTATTTGCTTTTCTTGGAAACCATGTAACTCGGGGGAACACAAACCAAAAGATGAGTGTAAAAATTAGCTAGATTTACCCTATATGTGTGTATGATTTTCATTCTAATAATGAATATAGCTTAATCTCAGTGTATTTTTATGCCCCCAAAGGGTGGCATATTAAAATCGCACCGTCCGTCTGTCTGTGCTTCCAACCTTACATTTTTTCGTGTCTGGGCTGTAACTTTGTCATGCATTAAAAGCTTGGAAATTACTTGGCACAAATGTTCAGCACATCAAGAAGATGTGTTGTGTGCAAGATCCATGTCCCAACCTCAAAGGTCAAGGTCACACTTTGAAGGTAATGGAATCCTGTATATATGCACACATTTGTGTCCGGACTGTAACTTTGTCATGCATGGAAGGATTTTAAAATAACTTGGCACAAATGTTTAGCACATCAAGACGACGTGTCGTGTGCAAGACCCACGTCCCTATCTCAAAGGTCAAGGTCACACTTAGAATTTGAAGGTAATTTGAATCCTGTATATATGCACACATTCTTGTCTGGACTATAACTATGTCATGCATGGAAGGATTTTAAAATAACTTGACACAAATGTTCAGCACATCAAGCCAAAGTGTCGTGCGCAAGACCAACGTCCATCCCACAAAGGTCAAGGTCACACTTAGAGTTTATAGGTAATGAAATCCTGTATATATGCACACATTTGTGTCCAGACTGTAACTTTGTCATACATTGATTGATTTTAAAATAACTTGGCACAAATGTTTAGCACATCAAGACGATGTGTTGTGTGCAAGACCCACGTCCCTATCTCAAAGGTCAAGGTCACACTTAGAATTTGAAGGTAATTTGAATCCTGTATATATGCACACATTCTTGTCTGGACTATAACTATGTCATGCATGGAAGGATTTTAAAATAACTTGACACAAATGTTCAGCACATCAAGCCAAAGTGTCGTGCGCAAGACCAACGTCCATCCCACAAAGGTCAAGGTCACACTTAGAGTTTATAGGTAATGAAATCCTGTATATATACATACATTTGTGTCCAGACTGTAACTTTGTCATACATTGATTGATTTTAAAATATCTTGGCACAAATGTTCAGAACATCAAGACAATGTGTTGTGTGCAAGACCCACGTCCCTTCCTCAAAGGTCAAGGTCACGCTTAGTGTTTAAAAGTAATGGAATTCTGTATGCATAGTAACTCTGTCATGCATGGAAGGATTTTAAAATTACATGGCACAATTATTGAGCACATGGAGAGGACACAGACTGTGAGACACCCCTTTTGGGGGCATTTGTCACTTGTGAGGGACAGCTCTTGTTTTTCATTAATTAGTCTCTAGACCATGCTATTGATATTGAAAAAGGAGGAATTGATTGATTTCATCAAGTTATTTTTGTTGTGAGTTTTGATACAGAACTAAACATGATTTCACATGCATTATTTGTCTCAGTTTGAAAAATCCATTTATGTCAGTTGGCTACATTCCACTAAATCTTGTCAGATTTATGTAAATACATGTGTAATGTATTAAAGGTTGTGATTGTATTTTCAAGGAATTACACCATGTAAATGTGTCAGTATATGAGCTTCACTGTGCAAAAACCAGTATTCTGACCTTTGTTTTTACTTTGAATATATGAGATTAGAAGAAAATACACAAAATATGTAGCTGCTACAAAATTACTGTACAGATGCCCAATGAAGAACTGGCCACAAAAAAACAAAGGCAGGTTTTCTGACAGTGGGACTAATGTATGGACTAATGTATTGTTGTTGTACAATATTTGTAGCTGTCCATCACTTAGGATATGCATATAACTAAACAGAAATTAAAGAGATAATGCCTTGTTACTTTCAAACATCTTTAAGAATGTAAATATGTTTGAAATATGCAAATGTTTTAGATGCTTTTATAGTGTTTAAATAGTATACACACAATCGCTGTACATAGGATTATTGTGTCTGTGGTGCACTGTAGCACATTATTTCACCAAAATGTAATTTAGTAAATTATACTTTAGTAACTTATGTTTTTAATGATAGTGAGATTGTGTTGCCATTATGTTTTACTCAACATACTCCTCTAAACTGTGGTATATCTTAACTGCTTAAGGAACTATCTGAAATACAGTAAATCTCAATTCAATAAACCTGTAACATGAAAACAGTTATCAAAGCTCAAAAATTCAAATGTAATTTTCTCAAAATGACAAACCACTATGTAGAATTTAGACAAGAACTTTGTATTGAAAAACAGATCCACCTACCAATCCAACCCTGGATCCGTAAAGTTTGCTTTTCCATTTCATAGAACCCAGTCAACATCATGATCATAGCATGGATTTTTTGTGATCCATTTGTTTTATTTAATTATCAGAAGATAATTAATGACTGTATACACAAAGAATTTCATTTTGTCATAGACAGCTCAAAAACTTTCAGCTGTGAACATTATCAGTGTGCAATATATAGGTCTTGAATGAGGAGATATGCTTGTTTTGAAGTTGATGTCGAATTGTGTCATTACCACTCAGTATGTTTGTATTCAAAGAATATGTATGTATGTATGTATGTATGTATGTATGTATGTATGTATGTATGTATGTATGTATGTATGTATGTATGTATGTATGTATGTATGTATGTATGTATGTATGTATGTATGTATGTATGTATGTATGTATGTATGTATGTATGTATGAACAAAATGTATTCATAAAATATTTATGTATGTGAATATGCACTGAATGTGGGTTTCAACTTGTATGTACTTCAAAACTGTTGGTTGATGTCTGTGAAACTTGTTCCCTCCAGTCCTGTCCTTTCATTGGCTGATTACTAACTTGATGACCCTTTCGTTGACATCAGAGACACCAGTCAGAATGTAATATGTCCAATATGTCAGTTGAAATAACAGTAACAATGGGTGTAGTTTGATACTAGACATTAATCTGCTCATTCGGGAAAATGATAAAAAAATACCACAAAAATAAGTTGTCCAGCAACCCATTGGGAGGTGCAAGAGATAAAAAACTCAGTCATGTGGTCCTATCTTTTGTTTGTAAATATTTTCTATACTTTACATATAAGAACCATAACTCTACCCTGCCTAATTTTTTAATTATTCCCCTTTGTTAAATTTTCTTGATTTTTTTTGTCTGGGCATAACTTCGAAAGTACTGAAGGGAATTACTTGAAACTAAATAAAGTGATAGAGTACAATGTGGGGAAGTGCAGTGCTCAAGAACCAAAACTCTATCTTGTCTAATTTTTTAATTACTCCCCTTTGTTACATTTTCTTGATTTTTCTTGTCCAGAGCATAACTCCACAAGTACTGAAGGGAATTACTTGGAACTTAATACAGTGATAGAGTACAATGAGGGGAAGTGCAATGATGCATAATTTTTTAATTACTCCCATTTGTAACATTTTCTTGATTTTTATTGTCCGGAGCAATAACTCCAAAAGTACTGAAGGGAATTACTTGAAATGTAATACAGTAATACAGTAATGAAGTAACTGCTCAAGAACCATAACTCTACCTTGTCTAATTATACCCCGCCAAATAGTTATATTTTATTACATTAGAAACTATACATTATCCATTCCTCTCACCTCAAATTTCTTGGTCATAGAAAGAGCACTTGTTAGGGGGATGGCCATGTCTAACATGGCTCTTGTTACTGTTAAAATGCCGTCCCCCCCTCTTCTAGCTTGATTGCGAGTTTGCCAGATTTTGTATTGCAATGTTGTAAATGAGATGTTTTGGTTACTGTTATATATGTAGTTTTATGTACATTTTGATAATTTATTTGCATAGGAATTTTCATGACCACTTTACATGTAATTAAAATGATAAAAACATTTTTACTGATTGAAATGCAAAATAAAATCTAGCTATTATTTTGTCATGTCTTGAGATTCTGTTTTGCCCGGTTCCATCTTGTCAATGTCTTCAAAAGATGTCTGCCTTGAAACTGTTGGACAAAAGTTGATACAACATGGTAAGAATCATCTAAGATAGCCCGTCACCTAGTTAACTAAATGCTGAAATATATTTGATCCTGGCTTAAGTTTGTCAACCAAAGTACACAAATAATCAACACAGAGGCCATCTGAAGTAAATCGCTATCCACACATTTGTATAAAATACAACTTTACATTGATTATTAAATGTTTTATGATACTGCAATATAGTTTAAACTGATTTTACCAATAATGACTAGAATGTACAGTTTTGTGCCAGGTGAGCTAAACAGGAAGTAGGTCAAAAGGTCATAATCAAGGTCAGTCTTAGTAACTTTAGAAATTAGCATGCTAAATTTCATCTCTCTAGCTTGAAAAACAAAAACTAGGCAAAAGGTCAATGTCAAAGTTGAAACCTACATTCAAAACTACATGGTTCAAATTTCATTGCTCTAGCTTCAAAAACAGAACAGTAGGTCAAGGTCAGCCAATGCCAAATTTGAAATCTACATGGTCCAAATTTCATTGAGGTAGCTTCAAAAACAAAGTGGGTCAATGTCAAAGTTGAAATCTGCATGCAAAATAATCCATTTAGTTCAAATTCCATTGCTGTAGCTTAAAAAACGAAGCAGGTCGAGCGTGTAACCTCAAAATCAGTATGGGTAATCTACTGGTCAAGACCAACATCACTCTCTAGATGAAGATCATGGGCTTAATGGTTCTCCAGTTACTGAACAAAATATATCTGATTTTGACCTCTGGCTTACTGGTAATGAGCTAAAAGTCAATAGAGATCACCTACAGTGGTAACGAAGGCAATTAAATCTACTTATCTGCCAATATTGGATTAAATATTTCATTCCAAAGTGTAGCTGTTAAGCCGTAACTTCCAATTCCATGTCAGACAACACACCCCAATCTAATAATTTAAAACCAAGTTTGATATTTCTATATTAAGTAGTATGTTATGGGATGGGATGGTACAGTTACAGTCTGGCTGTTTTAAACATCTACATTTTGGACGCTAAGTTTACAACTACAACAAGTTACTTTTATTGTTTATTTTATTAGTTATGCATTATGACTTAAATGTACGTTATCCAACTGTCTAACCATTTGAAAATCAATCCAGCATCTTGCTCTCTCACATTACTCGCTAACAAGATATAAAATGCGTACTGATGTATAGAAAAATATGAGTTCTGTTATCAATGTAAACATTTTCAAGGACGGAATGCAATCAGAATAAATAACAAGACAAATATTACATTTACAACACAGACATTGATACAGAAAATACCTCAGACATGCATGTACGATTCAAATACATCAGTTATGTCAGTTTCAAAACATTAATATTTTCCAGTCATTTATATCAGTCAAGTATACTGTGAAACAAGTTTTACTTCAAAAGGTGTTGCCAAAATGTTCAGTGATTGTTCACTATACATATAAGATGCTTATTCTTCAAATGTGATGAACAACTAAGACAGCAACATCATATCCCTCTTACTAATGACAGAAAGTTAGCCCGAAATTGTATAGCTGTATGTACATTGCTAGGCGACTGAAAAACATCTTTTCTAACGCCAGAAATAAACTTGATTTATTATGTGAGAATAAAAGTCTGTAGGGACATCACTGGTAGACTGACTGAAGACTGCACTGCAATATTATGATGGACAATGTTTTCAAAGCACAAATCTGTCAGGTCCCTGGTCTTCATGATAATCTGTCTTCAATGCATTATCAATTTGGTTTTCCTCAGCCAGCGCTTTGAAATGCTGAAACAGAGATCATTCTTTAGTATCTACATTCGCAAACCATCTTTTAACAGAATCTTTGGACATTTAATTTATACTAATTCATTTATTCTCAATTGCAAAACAAGTTCCAACAACTCAGATAAAATTGCTCTAGAGACTCATTCCAGATGAAATCAATCTCGAAGAAAGAGCAGCAATGTGGACATAACTGTGTCTTGCCCAAGGACACAACCGCTGTGGCAGTGGTAAGGATCAAACGGGGACCCTCCAATCCTAAGACAAACACACTACCACTGCCACAACACATTACAAAACAAGTCAGTAGAATGTAAAATGATATGTATGGTAAAAATAAAGTGAAAATAGTGACATCATTAAAAAGCTTTCTTTGGACTTGCAAAAACCCTTCCTTTACAAAAAACTGTGCCTTAAAAAGGCCAAACATTGGAAAGAGCTACTTACAGAATGATCATTTCTAATGTTACTATGAAAACATTTCAAAGGAGTATTTACCTGTGAGTTCTTGAACTCTGAGAACAGTGTGAACAGGACATGTAAAGCTTGCACCTTTTCATTATGGTGGTTAGTATTCTTGTATATTGGAATGTCTAATATAGCTGAAAATATACACATTTACACAATTATTATACGTTAACTACATAACCGTCCTCTGAGATGACCACATTAAGTTGCTTTACTAGCTAAGGTGACTGGTAATGTTTCAGATTCATTTGTTAATGATAAATTTTTCTATTTTAAGCTTCAATTTTTGTTGTATCCATGGCTGATTCGTGCAGGTTCTACTGTTAACACGGTAGCCTGATACTGGTAGCCTGGTACCAAACCTTCTGATAACATCACTTCTAAATTCCGATTGGTATTCAAATTATCTGACTGGCACCTAGCATCATGTTAATTGCTTAATGTAGTGGACATATTTTTGTACCTCAAACTGTAGAAAAGCTCCACAAAATATAAATTGGTTTTGAGATACACTATAATCAAAACTTACAACAGATCAGCTCCACATACTCTCCGAGATCACAGTCTAACTCTGCTGTAGGCAAACCAACCTGAAATATATACCATATTAAATTTAGAATATTAACCTACAATTCATGTCATTGAAGATATTGGTTTTTTTTTTCTAATTACAGATGAACTATTGCTGTCTTACTTAGAATATTTTGTTAAATTGAAATCACTTTTTATTTCATAAATGTTAGAAATTGATAAAAGATCCACAACTAGTGCCAATTATGACCGGTATTCCTTTAAACATTTAAGTAAATACAACGAGTCTTATAGCTGGCTGAACTTACCTCTTTCAGCATTTCTTCAAACTCTGGAGGCCATTCCTGCATCAGTGTGTCTATGTCAGGCATATTTCTGAGAGAAAAAAAAAACATATCACTGATTTTACATCTCACGTTAACACAAAACTCAAACTTCAGAAACCATTTTATCATATAGCTGCTAAAAACATGCTTAATTTCATGTGAAAATTCTGGTATTTCGACTTCTAAAACTATAGAGCACCAGATGGCATCAATGTTACTGGTGTTGCCCATTGCATGTAAAGTCTCATAAAACTTGGATGCTTTCTCTGCAATCTCACAATACTCACTCCAACGAAATACTTTTGGAACCACTATGTAACTACTGCTTTCAAACCACAATATCCATATGCCTGATAGACTTTTGCTTGCTTATTAACCATTCTCGAGTTTTAAGGACGGCACTAAACATCATCATACATTTTTATGTCATAAATTATGTATCTGTAGTAGACTTACTTGAGATAATGGACATTTGGGGGAGGTTTAACTCTGTGTAATTCTCGAATACTTTCTATCCAACTGTCTATCTGCTTTGGATTCTTTTCTGCTTCAGATAAACTTTTTACGATCTGAAAGTAAAAATTGAAATGTTATTACAAACTTTAATTAGATCATACGTTCAACCAAGAGTTTGCAAGTTTGAACCCTTATTGGGCTACTACTGTACCCCACTTTCTAAGGTACCAGTAGCATTTTTCTAAATGGCTTCAACAATTTGTGGTAGCTTACTATTTGTGAAGACTACACTTTTGAGTTATAACATGCAAATCTGAGTTAATGCCTGACTTCAACACTGTCAACCATCTATTATTTAAAACAAAACTTTGCACATGGCAGGTACTTCCAACTTCCTCTTGTATACAGTCACACCTGTTACGGGGGCAGAAAGGGCGCATGTAGCTTTATATTTAAAACAGGATACTTGGAATACATAAGTATTACCGACTGCTTAAATCAAATGGCTTGTCAATCTAGCTGACAATTTACACAACTTCGAATGTTTGTTTTTAAGTTTCAAGACCTGAAAAACAGAAATTTGTCAACAGTCCTGATTTATCAGGACCATATCAGTTAGCATCTGATTGGTTAACTCTACTAAACTGTTACCAAGCAGAACTGTTTCAGCTGATAACCATTGTTGATAAGAGATATAATAGTACATAAAATATTACCAATTTTTTGTCCGTGGTTTGTTTTGAGATTGCTCGAAGCTGTAAGTCAAGGACCACAGGGTCGGACTGCTTGGCACACGGTTCATCTAGAACTGTCAAACCAAGTGTGTCGGGCTTCTGGTCTGGACGATTTATCTATAGAATTTTAAAACCATATTACATGTATATTATTTATCATTCTAAAATTTGAAAAGAGAACAAACTTAACTTGATCCATTTCTTGTCAATGGAAAAGCTTTAAAGTACAGTAAGTAAATAATAACTGATGTGAAGTAAACATTGATCAATACAAATGTGACTCCTAAATTATACTCCTGCAACAGATATCAAACTATAATTTTTATGTAAATGTGTTCCCGATATTGACCTTTCACATTAACATCTCCATATAAATAAAATATTCTGTGAGTTTATCTTACCTTAATGAAAGCATCAATGTCACCAACTGCTGGTATATAGTCTGGGATAAATGGCTTTAACTTGTGCTCCAGCTCTATTGACTGTGGCGTATACCTACAAACAGTATGTATAATTATGTAATAGGTATTTCAAAAGCGGAAAATATTACTTTCATAGCCAAAAGTACTTTTAACATGAGGGCAAAGGTGTAAGCAAAATTATATATATTACTAACATTATATCTTGCCTTTCTCCAACAAATAATATTTACAAGTTAATACTACATGTACATGATTTTGCAATCTCTGCCTCTGGCATGTTAAATCTGAACTTTAAACTCTAAAAATTAATAAATTCTTCCATTGTTATGGGAAAAATATTACTTTGAAATATGTTTATTTTTACATTATATCTGTAACAGTTACCTCAAACTAAATGGTTTGAAGCAACCACGGTAAAAGTGAACTAATTTAAGTAGATATCGACATTATGTCAAAGGTCATCTTGTTTAAGCATCTTCTGCAGGCAGGCACCGTTGTTACATACCGAACAGTCTATTTTAAATCAGAGGCTGCAAAAAGTATGTACAGTCTATTTTAAATCAAACACACTTTTTTATCTTTTATCAATGCAGCAACTTCTAACCTGGTCCAGAACTCTACTTTAAAGTTATTAATAAAACACAACCGTACCTGGTAATATACTGGAACAATTCCTTAATCTCCGGAGATACAGGCAAGTTCTCATAGTCTGCTGGATCATATGCTCTGAAATAGACAACAGTCTTCAATCATCACGGACTTACAGCCACAAACAGAATGCAAATTCTTGCTTTGTTTTAATTTGATTTCTAGTGCTATAAAATATGCTCCTTAAGTGCCCAAGTAAAACTGCACATCCATTTTATAACTCTTTATTTGAATCTTGACCTATTGGACAATGAGGTTGACACTTATATCTGTAAAAAGGACAATACATGTAGTTCACTCTATTGCTCAGATAGTCAAGCTGAAAATTACCCTTCCAATGCAACATGATCTTCATCATCATCGTCATCATCATCGTCATCATCATCTTCTGAACCTGAGTCATCATCTTCATCATCTTCCGAGTTAAACTGTCCCTGTTGTTCACCTATTCTCTGTCCATCCCCGGCTGCAAGCTTGGAATCCATTGGCCGCATTAGCTGTTGAGGCTGCAAAAAGTATGTACAATATATTCTAAAACTAATGCAGACAGTCAACATTTGTGCTGCACCACTATTTATGATGTCCATATTTCAAACCTCTGCATTTGGATTTGAAAATGTTTATTGTACATTATTGATATGGAATTACATTCAGTTCTTTCTGACACAAACCCTGCACCCTCAGACCATGAGAATGTCCTCATATTGTTCTGCTTTAATATAAAATTCTAATCTGTTCATTCATTTACAGCTTACAGTAGCCACTTGTTTTGTCCAGCCCTGTAACATCCCTAACAGTCAATTTCAAGACAAGTACACTTTTATTAGCAGCACCCAAGCCTTAAAGTCCCAGGACCACAATAGTAAGTCTAATTTTACCAAGAAAGATGTCTTAATGGCAGAAATTACCTTTATTTGTACCAAAATCTTTCATAACTTTTTTAATTGAAAAGAACATGTTAGAAGTATAGCACAGTATTTTTTTCAATGCTATTGCAAAAATTAAGGAAGGCTTTCTGGCAACTATTTCTCATGATGAAATGATTAAAATATGAAAGAAAGCATATGTTAACATTGTTTTAAAGTGAATAGAACATGGTTCTATCATTATCCTATCAGTATATTTATTTTACTATATCAGTAAATTCAAAAAGATCCTGGGGCTTTAATTGTTCACTTTTCTCATACATTGTATATCTAGCATTGCTGCCTATTGTAGGCTTCTGTGTATAAATGTAAGCTGAACTAAACATAGGGAAACTGCTGTCTAACATAATTGTTATAACTAATATTCATGACTCTAAAATCATTCTCAAGCCTTTACAATAAAGCAATGTGTATATAAGAGGCTAAAAGCATCTGTAGCATGATAGAAAGAACAATCCTGACAGATAAAGTAAATATAAGCATTCCGATTTACAAATCAATCATTAGTAAATCAAAGGTGAACGATCTAGTTGAGTCCGAATTATCATCAAGTATGAAATAAAATTTAATGTCAATATATCATAAATTTAATGAGAATGTAGTGAGAAATTTTACAACAGCGATTCTAAAATAATGATGCAGGAACATTTGTACAAAACATGCTTAGCAAAATATATATATGTGCTAACTGACATTTTATTTATACCTGGTGGTACATTTAATAAACAGTTCCAAAGTCCCATCTATTTTCACGAAACAGTAAAAGCACAAAATGGTCTTCTTTGCAATTTGTAACAATCATAGTGTACAAGTCTAAAATCAAACTTCAATACATTTGTATTCATGATCCACAATTAATGAAGGCAGAAAAAGTGAAACAGGCTAAATGCACTTTTTCAACATTTCTCCTCAAATAGAAGGGTTGGAGAATTTGCCGGCATATAATAAACTGTTAAACTAAACTTCTCCACTACATGTTAGATACAATAGTTAGCTAGTGCTCAATGTGCTGATGTGCTAGGTGTACCTCAACAACATTACAATGTTTGTATAAAGATTTAAGACATACCGTATACTCCCGTTTCAACACCCCCGCATGCATTACGTTTTTGTCCAGGGGCGTTTATTAAAAAAAATTACACACAATTTGACAGAAGGGATGATTATTACACTCATTATGCAAACTAAAAGCTGTTCAATACAGTAAGTGTTGTGTTTTCTATTATTCACTGGCTTAATCAATACTGATATGGATTACGGTTACTTCATACATGTCATATGCCTATGTCAATTTTTCTTTTAAAAAAAAAAAAAGGGGGTTCTATGGGGGTATACTGTATGGAGTAATGCAGCAAAAAAATGCTGCAATAATAATAAAAGATCTTCACTATTACTGTTTATAGAGTAACAAGTTTTAAATCAGCACGTAGAAACATAACCGCCACTAGAAAGACACTTTATGTCATGTAGAAGTTAACATAAATCTACAATCAACAAATACAGACTTCCAAGAAAACAACCATTTATAGTAATTAGCATAAAAAATAACCGACTGATAAAATGTTCAAACCTAAACTAATAGGAAAACGTTCTGGGACAGTGCAATACTAAGACATGATATTGTGTATACACCACAGCCTATCATGTACCTGTTTCTGTGATTATATTATAATGTTTTACTTTGGACCAAATTTTTCACTGTTTTGAGTCAATGAGTAAGAATTAAGTAATTAAGTGTGTTCAACATTCCCATGATGTATCAGCCCCTAATCAGGTGGGGTAATACCTTAGCATTTCTACATACTATGCTATGAATTTTGACCTCACTGAATATCCAAGTGACAGAATTTAGACCATAACTACAGCATCATAAAGGCTTTCAAAGCTTTTTCATTCTTTAATTTTACATGTTGAACAGAACTAAAAAAATACATGGTATTTCCAGGTTACAAAATAGCATGTAAGTATGTAACATCTGAAACTAAAGTCAGAAGTAATGTCACAATTTCTAAATCCATACAGGTATTCTACAGGAAGCCAGTACAAGCAGCATCGTATGTATCCTTCCACAAATGGGCTTTCTTAGAAAATTACCATCTGAAATGTTTATCTATACAAAAATCTTTACACAGTTTTGCACAAAATTATATGAGAATCCGGGTAATGGTTAGAGTCATTGTCATATTAGGACACTAGTTTGAGTCCCTGCTTAGACTGGGTAAATTGGGTTACAAGCCCAGTGACAGAATATACTGTATGCTGCTTGGAATAAAAACAAAAAGAGTATTTCAGAAGGAAAAGATTGCAGGTTCCTCCTCCGTGTAAGTACCCCAGTTCTTGCATCTTTACATCTCTGGTCCTATTACATTCAGAAATAAATGGTCAATCAAATACTGTTTTACACAGCTGTGTTTTCTTACTGCCCTAGCTGTAATCTTCCCCCATGAACCTGAATGTCTGAAAAGTTCACTGGGGATGGACAAATTATTTTGCAAAGCTCACCTATGACAGAATATAACATGGGGAAAAGCAATCAGCTGAGTTTGATGTTGACAGTTATGTGACTTCAGTTATGTGACTTCTGGTGCTTGACTTTTTTATCAAAATTATGAGAGTTATGATGTTGATGCTATCTTTTGTTTCAATCTTTCCCTTACCCTAGTTACACTGCACTAGCAGTCTGCTAATTTAATATCTAACATTAATGCCGCACAGAATCAGAAAAAGCAACACTTGAGGATTATTAAAAATGTCACAATCTTGAGTTATGGTTCCTGCACAGGGCTCTTCCCCTCAGTATTATGTTGACTTATCAAATCTCATCCAATAATTTTTCATTATTCTGAGGACAGACTTAACTGTCAACATGCTCTTCAGTACATCTAAGGACACACAAACATCCTCATTAGTACACTTCAAATTGCTACCCTTTAACCATCACTCGTAAATCAAAAAGAACAACTCTATTATGCCTGATACACCAAGCTTGACTTGCCGTCTATGTGAAACTAAAGTGAGAAATGTAAACGTAGAAAGCAGGGTGAGTTATTTTAGTAACAACATTTTGTACCCTGCCACCAACAAGTGGTCCATCATCGTCCTCATCATCGTCTTCATCGTCATCGTCCTCATCATCATCATCATCGTCATCATCAGGACCATTGTTAAAATTTTGATCCTGTTGCATACGCATTTGATTCACATACTGTGGATAAAATGTTTCCCTCGGAGTTAAAATCAATTTTAATACTTCTGTTAAAACCTGCCAGCCTCGTTATTAGAAACCGTACAGACACATCAAATATTGATCTGAGAAACAAAACAGCTGTCAATAATGTAACAGTGGTCAGTCACATTCCTCAGGGAACAGCACAAAGTCATGATTGTACCTCTACTCTCTGACAACTTTCTCTGTTCAGATGCAGCAGTGACAAACTGTAGTAAGAAGCGGCCACTTACAGTTTCTAGTATCTTGTCTCAAACCAGTGACCTGATTCTAGTTCATAAATTCCAAAATTTAAAGTCTCAAATCATCCGTATTAGATTGTCATGCCCACTAATACAATGTTTTTCATGTGAGACTTCCTGTTTTCTTCTTATTCTTAGACGAATTAATGTTTAAAGCTCATTAAATGCAATCATGCAACAAGCCACGTTTCTGGACAATGAACATGTTAAGACTAGTTGTCAGCATCAAGCCAAGCTGTGTCAAGTTGCGAGATGCTTCACAGTAAGTTAACACATGATGGTCTGTTATTTCCATGAAATGAAATGCTAACTGAAATATGTTACCAACTAACTAAGAAGCAGAAGATAACTCTGTATGAATACCCAGAGTGTGGAAGTTCAACCTGTTTGTAATGCTCATGCAAGGTAGATGAAATCACACAATGATCTATTTAATCAGTTATTTTCACAAGTTACTGGGAGTTAAATACTGCAACATGGATGCTATGCAGCCCCTTAGAAACCTTAAACTTAGAAATGCTCAACCATCTTTCATATTTTACTAATCTAACTTCTAAGGCAAACAGGAATGATTCAATTTTCTAAAATAGAGAGGGAGTGTTTTACACATGTGACATGACCGTGACATGACTGTGACACTGTTACAACAATAAATAGCAAATTCAAAACAAAATATTCTAACATGCTAATGAAAATAAATCTAACATGCAAGAAAATGAAAAAAAAAACTAATGTATGTATAGCATGCGACAACAAAAACATTAACAAACCAAAGCCTTCAAACGTTACATTGTAAAACACTTCGGATATAGTTTAAACAAAAATAATAAAAAAAATGTGGAAGAAAAAGAACTGTAAAAGAATGGTGCATTCTTGTGAATGGGAAAAAACGCAAAGTGAACAAGGTTTATGATGACTGTATGTATGCTGGAGCATTATGATCACTATGGCAACAAAAGTTTAAAAGTCTCAGACTGTGTATGTTTATTCTCAGTTGCCAAACTTCTTACATGAAAGGCAACAGCAACTTAGCAAGTCACTCAACATGACATAAGCATTAACCTGCTGTAGCTTTTAAATCCAAATTTTAAAGTTAAAACAGAAGAACTTTTATAAGCTGGGAATTGTTAAATAAACATACACAATCTGCATCAGAGTATAAAAAGATGTGAGACAAATTTTACCTCTTGATCTGGTGGATTTATTTTATCATCATAGTCATCATCTGTGTGATCAGACATCCTAGCATCCGGTGGAGTTGACCCACGACTGCGCCCTGGACCTGTTTTATAGAAAATATCAGTTACATACAAGAAGCTTTTTTTTCTCATTTCCATTATGTTTAATTCAACCCATATTGTTATCATTAAGTCATAGTGTTACCAAGTTTGAATAACCATAAAATGATATAAATTCTGAGAAACAAAAGTCCTGAATATTCTTCAATGCGTTGATTTGTCAAAGATAGTAGTATTACATGTAAATGCCAGCACAGCATATAAAATGCCATTCTGCCCAAAAATAAGCCAAAGAAAAAGATCTCATGGAATCATTAGAATATCTCTATCTTTTACAGAATGTAATCAAAACTAAATATTGTCAACAAAACTGACTGGTAAATAATTCATTTTGCTTTCTAGTATTCACTTAATTATCTACCTAAGTGTTTAAAATGTAAATTGCGGTGCCCAACTAATGTGCTGTGTGAAATACATGTATTGATTGCTACAACATTTAGCCGAGTTAAAAACCTAACAATGAGTTCAACACTTAGCCAGGAACAGATCTGTTTTCCAGTGAAATCCACACAATAAATACCATTTTCGGAATCTTATATAATCTTTAGGCATAGATATAAACCTTTAGATATAGTAAGATTTTGACAAAGGTTTATCATAACACTCATTAAAGGATTCTGTGACCAAATATTCTCAATTCTTTTTACTGGAATCCATTTAACTGTCAAGTCTCTGTGACCTTAACTGTCACACCTTTACTGACCTCAAAACATGCACGGGTCAAATACTGTGATAACCAGTCATGACTTAGCTGCAGTTAAGCAATCATGATTGTATTGTCATGGCTGTTGTCTCGACAGTGATTCATAGAAACTGGGAAAACCTGTTTCACCGTGAAGATAAAGTAAATTAGTATAATGTAAATGAATGCCCTGGTAATTTGGTCCAGAACATGTTAGTTTCAGACTGAGCCCAAAACTCTTCACTAACATATTCCTGTGTATTGCAAAAACTGTGAAAGCAATAGTGTTAAGTACTGCATGTGATTGATGGTTTAGAAAGTAAAAAGCCTGCAGTGTGATATCAAGGTACATGTACATCTTTCAGTATCCCATTTCTAACTACAACACAAGGCCCACAAGAGCCAGAATCACATTACTGAGCTGTTCCGAGTAAGTGTTGAGAATCTTTTGGAATGTTATTAAGCTAAAACTAACAGAGGTCACTAGTGTGACCTTGACCCACTGACCACCAAAATAGTAGGAATCATTGACTCAAAGTACCAATTATCCTATGAAGTTTGAAAACTGGGTATAATAATCGGATCTACAGGTTGCAGGCAACCTTCTGAGGTAGGTTCATGAAAATCAATTCAAAACTGTGACCTGTAGATTACTATCAAGAAAAGGCAAATGGAAGTCACTGTAACTTTGACTTTTGACCCAATGACCCCCCAAAATAGCAGTGATCATCTACTCAGTAAGACCAATCATCCCATAAGGTTTGAAGACTGTGTGTGATATGGATCTAAGGATATTGAATGGAAATGATTTTCAAAGTTTGGGTCATTGACCTTGACCTTTGACCCACTAACCCCCAAAATATTTGGTATCATTTACAAGTTGCAGGCAACCTTCTGTCATGAAAGTCAAATGAAAACTTTAAAGTGTTATCAAGTGAAAGTTTACGGACAAACCACCATTGAATATGAGCTCTGCTGGAGCTAAAGATACTATAAAATCACTAAAACATGTAACTTTGCACAGGCTTAAATTTTGCCAATTCTAAATCAAAGACAATAAGCAATAGTTAATTTTAAAAAATGTATAATATTATGAAACTTCATCTTGTGCAAACAAAATTTATCACAATATGTACCAAATTTTATCCAAATTATGTGCCTGCTAAATCATTGGTGTTGAAACTAAACTAAAAACCAATTAGCACAAAAAAGTGTTTAGAGATGAAGTAAAAAAGTAATCCACAAAACTAAAGAATACTAATCATAACTACATGTATGTTACAGTTATACACCTACATGGGAAAGTTACATGCAAAATATGAAGAAAACTATTACATTTTTAAATATGTTAACCAAAAATCATCACATTTAACACATACCAAAATGACGAAAGGAAATCAATATACAAATGGCATATACCCTATACTAGTTTATGTGCTAATTCATAGACTACTATCAGAAAATCCTCAATTCACCTCAAGTCACAATATACATATCATAAATTACATTGTTGTAACAACGTGGAACAAACTGGCAGAGTTTAGTAACATGGACTGAAGTGGAAGGAAACCAACATCGTTTACAAAAATGTCTCAGAAAAGGACAAGAACATTTCCAGAAAATCGGCTGTTACTTCGCATAAGGTAAGCTTGACTGTGTAAGCTAAATGACACAGACATTAAGAAAGCATTAGAATGTTTGCACTACTTAATTATCTACACCTATTATGCCTGGTACTGGTTAAAAACAATTTTTATGTTGTTCTGTGTTGCTATACATGCATAATTTTTATTATACAAATTTGTGCTTGCAAATTCATTCATAAATTAGAACGAATAGAATGTATTCTATTGGGATATACACTGCAGAAAGCCAATGACAACCGGATAAAATGTGATGACATAAAATGTAATACATGTATATCAATGCAAACTAGCGATGCCAAAGGAATCTGGAGTAAACACATCACTTTAGAAACCATACTGTTTAAGGCTTTCAAAGAGCTCGGTTCAGACAAAATTTGCATTTCAATTTGTCACATTTTTTTTTAAACCGCCACAATTCCACTGAATATCAAATTTTCTAAATTACATTTATATAACAAGAGGGCCAAGATGGCCCTATATCGCTCACCTTGGTACAAGTCCACTTGCCTGGTGGAAGATCACTAGATAATGTTATATACCAAATAAGTTTTCCCTATATACGCCTTTGTAAACAAAATGATCTCCCCCCCCCCTGGCAAGGTCAATTTTGACCCCAGGGGCATAATTTGAACAAACTTTGAAGAGGTCTACTAGGCAATGCTACATGCCAAATATCTAAGCTCTAGGCCTTGTGGTTTCAGGGAAAAAGATTTTTTAAGTTTTCCCTATATAAGCCTTTGTAAAACTAAGTGAACCCCAGTGCAGAGTCAATTTTCACCCGGGGGTCATAATTTGAACAATCTTGGTAGAGGTCCACTAGCCAATGCTACATGCTAAATATCTAAGCTCTAGGCCTTGTGGTTTCAAAGAAGAAGATTTTTAAAGTTTTTCCTATATAAGCCTATGTAAAACTAAGTGACCCCCCGTGCGGGGTCAATTTTGATCCAGGGCTCATAATTTGAACAATCTTGGTAGAGGTCCACTAGCCAATGCTACATGCCAAATATCTACGCTCTAGGCCTTGTGGTTTCAGAGAAGAAGATTTTTAAAGTTTTTCCTATATATTCCTATGCAAAACTAAGTGACCACCCCCGCGGGGTCAATACTACATGCCAAATATCTTAGCTCTAGGCCTTGTGGTTTCAGAGAAGAAGATTTTTAAAGTTTTTCCTATATATGCCTATGCAAAAATAAGTGCCCACCCGCGCGCTGTCAATTTTGACCCGGGGGTCATAATTTGAACAATCTTGGTAGAGGTCCACTTGACAATGCTACATGCCAAATATCTAAGCTCTAGGCCTTGTGGTTTCAGAGAAGATTTTTAAAGTTTTTCCTATTTGTTGCCATAGCAACCAGAGTTCTGCATGGAATGGAATTCTTTGAACAATTTTGGTAGAGCTTCATGCAAGGAACATTCCTGCATAGTTTTATCAACATTAGCCTAGAGGTTTCAGAGAAGATGTCATTTGAATCAAAATGTTGACGGCCGACGGACAATCATCGATCAGAAAAGCTCACCCTGGCATAGCCAGGTGAGCTAAAAACAAGGGTGTATAGTTACAATGAAAATGAAGTAAAGATAACATAGTGTTCTCTATGCATGCATAACAACAACACAATGTTGTTTGTGCAGCTACATTACCTGGAGGTCTCTGTCTACCTGGTACACCCAGGCGAGCCCCTAACGATGAAAATAACAATCATTTAAAAGTGTAGAAATATAATGATACATTTCTACAATTGAAATGTCACATATTCATGCGGCAGAAGAAGGTCAAAAGTAGGTCTATTATCTGCCTTTATGTTAACATGGTTAATATGGAAAACTCTAAATAAATCATTCTGAAAATTGCTATCTCCCCACAAGACAATGAAATTCACCTTTAACCTCTTCCCTCTGACAGGCTAATCATTCTATTATATCATGAAACATTTGAATAGTTAGAGCATCCAATGACATGTCACCTAAATGTCAACAACCCTGCAGTCTGCATCTCTCCAGCCTTACAATTTAAGAAGCATTCTATAACTTTCAAATGAGGTACTAAGTATTAATTGTACCTTTCAATTATACATGTAATGCGCCTCGTTAAAAAAACAATAAAAGGAGAACATCAATGTCCAGTCAGCAGCGTCATGTTTTTAGATGTTGTTTTATGTTAAAATTTACTTTATTACCTCCTTGTGTGACTCTAGGTGTTGGTGAGTAGACGCTTGCAATTTCTTCCCCGTCTGGAACTTCAAGAGACTCGTCGTAAGGCTGATTTTGATGGATTTGTGCCTAAATAAAGAAATTATCACTGTAAGCTTTTGTAAAACTTTACAGAAAAAATCTTGAAATGTAGCATTCTGTCTCAAAAGGAGAATGTGTTTTGTATGAAAGTCTAGTAATGTTACGTAGTGGGTACAAACCAAAGGGGTTTGGTACATTTGTGTCTCAGTGCCGTCTTTTGTGGCCTAAAATGAAAACCAAGTATTAACAGTAACTGTTGTCATTTTGCTTAAGTTTTGTTTTTCTAGGATAAAGGACATGAAAACAAGATATTTGGACACATTTGGTATAAATCAAACAAATAACCGTTGATAGATTGTTGGTTCAACAATGAAATGAACCAGAAAAAACCAGTCCATGATCCTTCCACTTTCAGCCTCCAAGGAAGTAATAACTCTGATGCAAAACAAGATTTTAGATTAAATGTGAGAAATAAATATTAATTCATACTTCCACACAAATACCTTTAATCGATAATTTGCATGCAGATACTGACTCAGCAACAAAGGCTTTCTGGGGGTTTATCAAGGTTTTAGTTTAATACTATTTTATTGTTCTATGTACGAATACACTTATAACATTTGGACAGAAAGATACTAAATACATTTAACAAATGGATTGGACCACGAGTTATAGTTTATCAAGGCCAGGAAGCAAGATGTCATTAATAGGGCAAAAGATAAATTAACACAAATCGAAAGTGCTGAATGATCAGATACATCCATGTTTATCTGGCACATAAGCATTAAATTTCTTAACAGAAATCACTCACTTTTCTGTCCAGTGAAAGACATTCATGGGTTCAGACCCAAGAGCTGTTGCAAGTTACAACTATTCATGACCAAGATGACAACACCTATTCGGAATAATTCCTGCTGTGTATTGTATATTGTGGTGACTTTTGACATGCTTCTCCCAAAAATTTAATGCATCCAGTGGAATAGTCATCGGAATTTTTAGCGTCTGTTTGCAAACAAATACACAGATTTAAGTATTATATTGAGGGTCAGATAATGAATTAAACTCAAACAAAAAGTTTAATGTTATCTTTTTTAGAAAATGTCAATCATGTCAATTGCAAATCCTCTGATTTCTGTGAGGCCCAGAAATAAAAATCATGTTTACCTTTTTTTCGTAATATTAAGAATCAAGAATTTTATAGACCAAATTAAAACATTCATTTGGATCTGACAAGTAAATTTATAGTGTATCGTTTCACCTCCTTTAAATAGCCCAGACTTCCTGAAAGTCGTCGATCTGATGGACATGACTGAAAGATTTTGATGCGGACCGACAGTTTTTAATCTGGAATCGGTCTGACTGACCGGCATTTATCATATCCAGGATATGATAACTAAAGAATGATAACTATATTTTGTACAGTAAATAAATGCATATGATTCATTTTTCTTTGGTAAATTTCTCAGCCGTTTTTCGCAGTTGAATCAAAAACAGCGCCGACATCGTCTTGGTAAAAAAAAAAAATTGTCAAGTAAATCAATGATTTTCATTACAATAATTTCAATATATATACGTCCAAGTTGAATTTAGGTTCTCCGATACAGGAGCCATTTTGGATTTCGACTTCCGGTGGTTATGACTAAAACATTCCCGAAAACAACTCTTCTCCCTTTTTTCATTCTTCAACAACCAGCTGATAACTGGTTGTTAAACTTAAAGATTTTTTAAAAACTTTTTAAAAGAAATTCATTATATGTAAAAGTGTTCCCCAATTTTGTCAGGAACGCTGAATTGGCGCAATTCCCCCGCTGTAAGGGGAGATAATCGATGCGGTGCGTTATTAAAAAAGCGTCTACTGACCACGAACCGAGCGTTGTTTAATGGACGTCATCGTACCATTATACGGAAAGTTGTAGGCCTATTATGATAACAATTACAAATTAATAAATGCATTTGGTTTTTCCCGTGGATAGGTAGCACCTATAGTTATATTATGAACAGTGTGAATAAATAGATAGATTCTTTTTTTTGAAACTTTACTTTCGGTCCAGCAGATTTTGTTTGGGTCCAGCAGATTTTTAGGCCTTGTCGGACCGAATGTCCGGTCATTTTTACCAACTTTCGGGATGTCGGATAGCCAATCACAGGCTGAGAGATAGAAAAATAACCAAAGTATTATCCATCTCTTACATAAACTTTTTTTCATAACTGCAGTGATGTGGTCCTTGTTCATAATTTATTGTTTACATTGGTAACGTGTAGTTGCATGAATGATTTGATACGAGATTGAACTATTGTGAAGCCACACTACTTTCCAATTTAACAGTAAACAAGTGCTTTCTATATCGATACTTTTAAATATCTAAAAAGGGCATTTGTTCTGTGAAATATTAGCAAAAGAGTACGTTTGTTCTCTCTTCGTCTGAGTCGTCCATTTGTAATTCTGGAATGCCAATGGTTCGCTTGCTTATTTTCAACCTTTTAGCGAAGCTGAAGAATATGTTCTTTCATCTGGACCATAGGGACGGCTCTCATAAGGGAAGTTACATTTATTTGCCTAGAACCGAAACCTCTAATTTTCGCATTATGGCAAAAAATAAACTTTATATAGAACGGTGTAGGTGCAGAACAAAAGAGACTAGGCACGATAAAAAATTCAAACGTGCCTGGCCCCTTTGTGCAAAACGGCCCACTTTACAGAACGGACAACTACCAGAATGGCCGTCTTTTGTTATTTTAAGCTAAGATGTCATCCTTCCATCCACCGGGTATTACTGATTACCGAAAACATCTTTTTACCGGAAACAACCAAAAACAAATGAGATTACCGAAAATAAATAATATTTCTAACCATGAGTAGATTTTCAACGATTTATTAAATAATTTAGATAGAAGATGATATGTTTGTATTATATGTCTAATTTTGATCATATTAATTGCCATTTAAGAGACTTATACGTATTTTTGTCATTGCCTGTCAGTTTTCATTGTAATTTGAGTTACTTCCCTTTACAAATACGAATACATATATGAATCAATGTCATTGCTTTTAAATCAAGCATAATTTTAAATTGTGAATACTGATGAATTATGAAATGTTCGTGTTTTTTTCTTTGTTATACTTAATAAGCTTAGTTGTTTATACTAAATAAGATGGAGAAAGGTGTGGAAAAATGCACATTCTATATTTTTTGCAGGCACCAGTTGACAGAAAAGATAATGTAATGTGCAAACAATTCTTACATTACTGCTTAAAGCAAAAAGAAATGAACTATGATTTATTCGAATCTTCATTGCAATATGTATGAAATTAGCGAGCTTGACAATTACAGATTTCTATGAAGTAACCATAACTTTTCTGAAATTGCTAATATCGTATCAAAATAATATTAAAAGCTGGTTATGTCTGTATGACACATCGCATCTGGCGTATAGCTATCGTATAAGACTTAAATTAGACGCAACTACTGCACGTGCTTAAAGACCACGTGACTTTTACCAAAGCTAAATTCCGTACCTTACATCATGTAGCATACCTTACCTTACGGGTTTTCAAATCTAGTATTTCATTGAAATGTAAATACTGAATATGTAAATAATTTGTGTTTTCATCATTTATTTTACCATTGTTATGTTTCTTATGTACCTCATTGTTTGCTTGTTGTTTTTTCCTTTACTTTTTTGTAGTATATATAATAACATTTTAGTGTACTATATGCTTTTCCAGTCTTTTATTTACCTTCACCTAAGGTACATATTAACGTAGAACATAAAACTGGTCCTTTCTGGTGTGGGGCCTTTTTGGTACTGGTCCTTTCTGGAAGTTGGCCTATCTGAAACCCATTCGTTTATAAAATATAGTTACATTGAACATTGTGCGCCTCAAAATTTTCTAAAAACTGTTAGGCTATCACGATCCAGACATACAAACTAGGTCAATCACACTCAGATCTCATTGGTCGCCGTGACTGGCCTACTCTTTGGCAACCAATCAAATTCAACCTTTGGCTATACTGGCTGGAAATTGCAGTCAGGTAAATTTCTCCAGGAACGTAGAATAAACATTGATTCTACGTTCCTGATTTCTCCTATTGTTTGGCTTCAAAATTTTGTCTTTTAGGCATGACGGGAGACATGCCAGGGTCTCATCCCAATATTAAGCTAACATACATGCTCTTTGGGACGGACCTTCATAAAATTCTCATCAAATCAAATCAAAAAAATTGTGCGCCTCTCTGCCATTAGGGCCGTAGTTGATTTACACTACGATTACTCCAAACAGTTGTTTTAAATCAAGCGTGCCAGATTTCGGATTGTCACATGACCAATTCCAATCACCCCACCTTTCTGAAAGGGGTGAACAGGAGAGAACAGCTGTTCTGTGCCACTTGATTTACAGAGAAACAGAGTGGTAAATCAAACATCGCTCTTAAAGTTTCGAATTTTAGGAAAATACTAATTATTTGCATGTTTTAATATTATTTTGATAATAATTTTGTTTAAAAATATCACATACTGCAGTAGACTCTATGTAATAGAAGATGCCTTTCACAAATATATCGATCAATAACATTTCGAAACTAATCATCTAAAATATGAACGGAAATGACGTTTGAACATCAAAAACTGTCACAAATTTTCACCCTAATACTGTCGTCAAAAACAAACAATAAAATGGTCTGGTAAGAATGACATGTTTGAATTCAACGGTAAATCATGGAAAAAACTCCTGAAGAGAAAGAATCAAAATCCCCATCTCCGAAACGATCGACAAGTCTTCGGCATAACAGAACTGCAAGCGATTTCCAACCAAGAAAAGATTCTAGTTCGAACGGTCTGAAAGCAGTAAACACTGTTACCGGCGCTATTCAGAATTTCTTCAAGTGGTCATCTTCTCCATTAGTGAAGGAGTGAGTATATGTGATAACATTGCAGTAGGTTTACAGTACAACTCTAGAGGATTATTAAAAAAAAAAGTGAAGTGGGTGGAATTTACTTGAGTTTGAGTAACTGGGAGAGAAAAGTATATGACTCCATTTAAAAGAGTCACTTCACGGCCATTTAGAGTGAAAATATCGATTGCAGGACAAAGTGTTTCTCAGGGTAATTTAGAGCACTAACAAAGTTAGCACTCTATCCGTATGCTACGATCAGATGTAAACATCACGCACAGCGTGCGCGGGCGTTTAACCCAACCCATATCACAGCGTGCGCGGGCGTTTAACCCAACCCATATATTCAAATTTATTCCCGTTCTCAAAGTGCATAAAGATAGAAATAAATTGTTTCCATTATATAAATAAATTTTTCCACTCCTGCGGTGATTTGATCTCTGATCTCCAGAGTGCCAAGCGGAGATACATAATACTGAGCTACTGAGGCTTTGAATTTTAGAGCGTATAACTTTGATATTCAGCAAAATAGACGTTTTTTTTTAATAGCGATACAAATTTATGTAAACAAACGAATTTAACTTCCCAGACACTTTAAATAAGAAGTGCACACATCATAAACTTGGTAGTTTCGTAAAGTATTCAAATATCTGTTAGAAACACAGCCGCTACCCGGCGACAAAATCTCAGTCGTTCCGATGAATTTCTGAACTTTATTTCTTTATAACGCTCGTAAACTATCAATCATTGATCAGTTTTTATCATATTTCTTTTATTTTATTTATCATTCAATATTCAATAAAAAACCATCAAGTTTTCATACATCATTACATGGAAGAAAACTGTTAACCGTGGCGAGCTTTGCAAACGGACATGTGTCAATTTCCAACGCGCAATAGTGCGCTTACCGTAATTCTAATATGGCAGTTCATTTGCATAATATATTCATAAACGCAGGAGCATAGAACTTTGTGAGTGTAGAGTGACTTCAAGTGAAAATATTTATTAATTAAAATGTTGGTAAACTAAAAGCGACCTGTTGCATTCACAAAGATCGAGTCACAGACATCGCCGCCAATGTATTTTTGTAGCGAATTACTGGTAATGACAGCACTATTTTTGTGTTGCCCTTTCGCAGAAAAAGCAATACATAGGGATCGATTTGTTCGTCAGTCTGTCCGCCCATCACAAAAACTTAACGTTGGCTATAACTTTGCCATTTCTGTAGATTTATTCATCAAACTTTGACATTGTATGTTTATGACAAAAGGGAGTGATAAGGCCTTATTTTATAGGTCAAGGTCAAATCAAAAATAATAATGCCTCTTTTTTTGCCGTCACTTGATTGTCAGCGTTGGCATCTTTGTTGTCAGCGTTGGTTAAGTTTTGCGCTTAGGACACTTACATGCAAACTATCAAAGGTATCACATTGAAACTTGTAAAACTTGCTCATTTTAAACCCTTCTTCACATTGTATGCTAAAGATGCCGAGTGTGATCTGTTTTTAGCTCACCTGGCACAAAGTTCTGTCGTACGTCCTTCCGTCCGACCAATATTTCCTTCAAACGACATCTCCTCTGAAACCACTGTGCCAATGTTGATGAAACTTTGCAGGGATGTTCCTTGCATGAAGCTCTATCAAAGGTGTTCAAAGAATTCCATTCCATGCAGAACTCTGGTTGCTATGGTAATAATTGGGAAAAACTTTAAAAATCTTCTTCTCTGAAACCAAAAAGCCTAGAGCTTAGATATTTGGCATGTAACATTGTCTGGTGGACCTCTACAAAGATTGTTCAAATTATGACCCCTGGGTCAAAATTGACCCCACGCGGGGGGTCATTTAGTTTTGCATAGGCTTATATTGTAAAAACTTCAAGAAACCACAAGGCCTAGAGCTTAGATATTTAGTATGTGGCATTGTCTAGTGGACTTGTACCAAGATTGTTCAAATTATGAGTCCCGGGTCAAAATTGACCCCGCCAGGGGGGTCACTTGGTTTTACATAGGCTCATATAGGGAAAACTTTAAAAATCTTCTTCTCTGAAACCACAAGGCCTAGAGCTGAGATATTTAGCATGTAGCATTGTCTAGTGGACCTTTACCAAGATTGTTCAAATCATGACCCCCTGGTTAAAATTAACCCTTCCTGGGAGGGGGGGGGAAAAGCCCTTGATTTCACATAGGCTTGTAAGTTATATAGGGAAAACTTTAAAAAAAACACAAGGCCGACAGGCAGATAATAGATATTTGAAATGTTACTTAGCATTGTGTAGTGGACCTCTACGAATTGTGTTAGAATCATGACCCCTTTTATTATAGCAAATGGTGGTCAGGTGAGCGATATAGGGCCATTATGGCCCTCTTGTTTTTTATCAGAACCTGAAACATTTATCACCTTTATGTAGATTTAAGATATTTATTTCTGTTAAAAATCCGCTATAATTGGTCCATGTTTATCATTTATCACCTTTATGAGGATTTAAGATATTTATTACTGTTAAAAATTTGCTGTAATTAGTCCATGTTTATTCTCAACTTAGCAATTGTCACTTGTGATAGTTGTGAAAAATAAGGCCTGTCATAAAGGATGACGAAACTAACTCAGTCAATTTTAAAATTGTTTACAATTCCAAGCTGTGTGCCACCACTAAAAGAGTACTGTTTGTTAATTTGTGAATGCATAAAGTATTTATCAATTAACATTTAAATAGTTCCAACTGTTCATTGTTCAAAACATAGTAGTAACGGTCAAACCCAACGTTTTTCCTGAAATAATCTTTGAATAACCTTTGCCGAATAAACTATTTTACTGCGACCTCTTTTAATCATAAAGATAAAACCGAAGGTGTCACAAGATCAAAGAACTTCGCGGACGCTACATTGTACATGTCAGGTTTTTTAGCTCAACTATTCGGAGAATATGGAGAGCTATCACAGTCAAGTCAGATAACTCTTGTATAAATTTAATACAAATTATGGCCCTTGTTTGACTCTGAAAATTTGGTTAAAGTTCTGCCTGCTAGGTACTAAATTTGGTTTAAAGTTTGCCTGCTCACAGTTTTGTCACACAGTCGAGTCAGATTACTCTTGTATAAATTTAATACAAATTATGGCCCTTGTTTAACTTTGAAAATTTGGTTTAAGTTTTGCCTGCTAGGTACTGTCATGCACATACCTCAGTAACCACTTATGATATTGACTTGAAACTTTGTAAATGTCTTTAGGAGTGTCACACAGTCAAGTCAGATAACTCTTGTATAAATCTATTACAAATTATGGCCCTTGTTTAACTTTGAAAATTGTCTTGCCTGCTAGGTATTATCATGCACATATCTCAGTAACCACTTATGATATTAACTTGAAACTGTTAATGTTTTAAGTGGTGTCACACAGTCAAGACAGATAACTCTTGTATAAATTTAGTACAAATTTTGGCCCTTGTTTGACTTTGAAATTTTGGTTTAAGTTTTGCATGCAAGGTACTTTTATGCATATATCTCAGTAACCACTTATAAATGGTAGATATATCAAACTTAGCAATGTACAGGGGTACATTTTGTATCAAACAATTTTAATTTACCAAAAATTGAATATGTAGTGATAGATTTTGACTTTTTAGCTCACCTGGCTATGCCAGGGTGAGCTTTTCTGATCGATGATTGTCCGTCGTCCGTCGGCCGTCAACATTTTGATTCAAATGACATCTCCTCTGAAACCTCTAGGCCAATGTTGATAAAACTATGCAGGAATGTTCCTTGCATGAAGCTCTACCAAAATTGTTCAAAGAATTCCATTCCATGCAGAACTCTGGTTGCTATGGCAACAAATAGGAAAATCTTTAAAAATCTCCTCCTCTGAAACCACAAGGCCTAGAGCTTATTTGGCATGTAGCATTGTCTAGTGGACCTCTACTAAGATTGTTCAAATTATGACCCCCGGGTGAAAATTGACCCCGCGCGGGTGGGCCCTTAGTTTTTGCATAGGCATATATAGGAAAAACTTTAAAAATCTTCTTCTCTGAAACCACAAGGCCTGGAGCTTAGATATTTAGCATGTAGCATTGTCTAGTGGACCTCTACCAAGATTGTTCAAATTATGACCCCCAGATCAAAATTGACCCCGCACGGGGGGTAACTTAGTTTTGCATAGGCATATTTAGGAAAAACTTTAAAAATCTTCTTCTCTGAAACCACAATGCCTAGAGCTTAGATATTTGGCATGTAGCATTGGCTAGTGGACCTCTACCAAGATTGTTCAAATTATTACCCCCGGGTCAAAATTGACCCCGCATGGGGGTCACTTAGTTTAACATAGGCTTATATAGGAAAAAGTTTAAAAATCTTTTTCTCTGAAACCACAAGGCCTAGAGCTTAGATATTTGGCATGTAGCATTGCCTAGTAGACCTCTTCAAAGTTGTTCAAATTATGCCCCTAGGGTCAAAATTGACCTTGCCCGTGGGGGGGGGGTCACTTGTTTTACAAAGGCGTATATAGGAAAACCTATTTGGTATATAACATTATCTAGTGATCTTCCACTAGGCAAGTGGACTTGTACCAAGGTGAGCGATATAGGGCCATCTTGGCCCTTTTGTTTATGATTCAACCTTCCTAGTTTATACTTAAAAGCAGAATTTTGTTTTGCAATTAAAGTGATAAAAGTTATGTTTTATTAGCCAGCACCCACAATAGTCGAGCTTGCTGTCTTATGGACAGCTCTTGTTTGATCTTAGTGAAACATTGGCATAAAAAAACCCAAGATTTTTGATAAATCCGGGTGACACTGCTCTTTTGAAATACAAATTTTCACAAATCAGTAAATTTTAATGAAACTTGGTGTGTAGGTACATGTCGCTAATGTGGAGACAGGTGGAGAGCAAGCTTGGGATTGCATTTGGGGTTACTAGGGTCAACGTCACTGTTACTCAAAATAGAAAAATGGTTTCCGCTCAATAACTAATAGTTGCGTATATACATGTATACAGCTGATTTAAAGTAGGACATCGCAAGTTGCAGAAAGTTGCATCCCTTCAATTCTGTAATGCCATTTGTATGTGTGTAGGAAAATTGTGGGAATGTTACATTTTGAGTAAATTTTGATGGTTTTCCAGGAATGGAGGACTTCAGCCCTTACAACATTAGCTTTATTGTGACATTACATGTATTTCTATTTTCATCATTCAGTTTCAGACCAGAAATCAGTGTCCGGGGTTTAGAATGAAGACAGAGTGTCCTGAAATACCAAATTATACTGCGATGTGTTGTAAACAAAGATAATTGAATTATAACATTATAACATAGTTATTATGTATATACCATCAACATACAAATGTAGTTTTAGTTTTCATGTTTTAGTAATCCATTAATTTAGTCATTATGTGTACACCATGAACAGTATAACTAAGGCCATCCTTAAAAAATTGTTTGTTTGCCCTAACGCGACCCAGAATTTTTTCAGTGGGTAGGTAGGTAGGTCTTTTTTTTTTTAATTTTTTTTTTTTTTGGATTTTCAGATATTTTATAGATGTTGTATTAACTCGGTATTAACTCGGTACATACATTGACATGTATGTTGTATCTTAGATTAATAGCTGACATATTGTACACTTAATATTTGCACCTTTCTTGTCTTAATATTTCTCTATTTCTTCTGTTGTGTGTACCTATTGGCTATTAGCACCCCACTGTAGAATGCTATTAACCTGCTTTGTAACATATCTGCATGGGTGGTGGTTTGCACATTATCATTTTAGCCATAAGCCAGGCTCCCAAAGTGCTTAACAAGACTCATTCCAGAAGTGCTTTAATAGTGTTGTAAAATCATTCAAACCGTAAATTTGAAGAAGTTATTAAGCTATAGAATGTCAAACAACTCAGTGTCCGAGTGAGCCTTGTATTTGGACCTGTGGCCAGGTTAGGAACAGGTTCACATAAAAAATCTATAAAATTTGAACTTCAGCATAGGAAAATTAATTTGTACCACTGTAAAAATTTAATTTAATTATGTGAGAACTTACAAAATGTTCAGATAATATCAAATTGAGTGGAATTTTTTCGTCTGACATTGCCAGGTTTAACATTTAGTTCTGGCTTCCAAAACTCTAAATGCCGCTATTTTGATATTTTGTTTTTCGTCAGGTGCAGCTTTAGAGTTTTGGATCAGCACTACTACAAATCCTTACCAGAATAACAGAGCATGCAAATTTTCATCTAATGTACGTTGAGTAGGGAAATATGGTCATGTTTAGGTCATATATTTATTAATTCATATTTTCAAACCAATTACGATGTTCTACAACCAATGTTGACTACAAAAACATCGATTTTTCAAACATGAATCATTTTGCTTACATTTACAACGGACTTTCGTATGACGCAATCGCACTTATTTTTCATGTAGTTCAGAATGCTTGATATTTCCTTTTGATTAGTGTTTAGATGATATAAAGGACGAGTGTAAATATAAAATAGCATTTACCACTATGTTTTTTAATTTGAAAACAAAATTACTTTATTTTCGACGCGGTACATAACCTGAAAGTGTTCGCGCCAAAACGCACGTGGTCATGTAAATAAACTTTCCCTGATCGTGACCGCAATCGGAATCTTCGGCGATTTCCCGCAGATATCCTTTTCCAAAGGTTCGTGGGAATGGCCACGTGATAATTGTCAAATCGTCAAGATGGCTACCAATATGTGAAAATTCTGACCTGCTCGAAACTTTCGTTTTGCTTTACGCTAAATAGATACAATTTGATGTTCAAATTTCGCAAATTAAAAGATTATAGTCTTATTAATAAAATTATTTATTCATTTCATATGAAATACTAAAATGCGAGCGTGTCAGATTTCTGACACGATTATTGGTACGATTTCCCAGCGGAGTGAGCTTCAGCGTACATGTCAGGGGTGCGGAATTCCTAGTCCGACACGGGTTTTTCTGCCCAACTTGTCCGCGGAAAAGTCAAAATTCGAGAAAAATGAAATGAATAATGTAAGACAGTCCCAAGTAATCCAGCCAGGAACCGCCCGATTTGTTTGCAGTTTTATGAAAACCAACATTAATACACCTGTAAAGGCGACCGGTTGAATCAAAATCCATTGAATTACAAAGTTCGAATCAGACGTATTTTCGTTGAGAATACTATCACGGCGTTATGTTTTTTATTGTTTCAAAAAGAATTGTTATTGCTTATCAGAATCTAAACTATTTATCACCTTTATGTTGACTTACAATATATATTTCCATTTAAAGTAAGCTGTAATTGGTCCCTTAGCATTTGTCACCAGCGGTAGGTGTGGAAAATGTGGCCTGTCGTAAAGGGTGACGCAAAACTGTTTGCAAATCCAAGCTATGTGACACCACTGACTGAGTAATGTTTGTCAATTTGTGAATGCAAACAAATATTTATCAATTAACACTGTTCTTCAACTGTTCTTTATAAAACAAAACGCGGCGTTCCAGCGTGTTCGTGTTTTTGTCATTTATTGTTTCAGCAACTGTCAAAGTCAACGTTTTTCCAGTAATATTTATTTTAATGAATAACATTTGCCGAATAAACTATTTTAACTGCAACCTCCTCCATCATAAAAGATAAAGCTGCAGGTGTCACGAGATCAAAAAACAATCGCCGACGCTATATTGTACATGTGAGTTTTCTTTGATCTTCGAGAAGCACGTGGCATCAAAAAGACCGAGATATTTGACAGTTCGAGACATGTAAAAGTAGCTCTAGACAATAGTCTGATAATTTTGGATTATAAAAATAATAGTTTGGAATAAATAATGTTATGAGTAAGTTTTGTTTTTGGTGATAAAATATATTGAACACGCTTTACAAAATGTACGTCGGTCGCCAAATCTTTTTGAATTAATATGCATACAACAGTGTGGACACATTTCTACTGAATATAATAAATCTGATTTTTATTTCCCGTAAACCCGTCGTTAATTTACGTGTAAAACCACTCGGAGTGTCGCAAATACACTCCCGCGAAGTGCCGTAATATTTCTCCGTACTCCAAGTCACTTCAGGCACTCCCAAGCTCACTCGGAAGTCCGAGCTTTGCAGAATCCTCTAGACATGTACTGATTAGCATATAAAATAAAAATCTTAACCTGGTCCTTGTTTGTTTCACATAATTTGGTTTTAATGTTGAAATCTGGACAGGTGAATTTTGACCTCGGACAAGTGAATTTTTACATCTCACTCGTCCGCGGAAAAGTGAAAAATAAAGGATTTCCACACCCCTGCACGTTCTGTCAAGCATAGTCGAGGATACTTACGAAAGAACTACAGAAAAGAAATACCGGAAAGATGGAAAATGACAAAAAACGGAACGGTTTTTCTTGACGGCAGAAAAATTTTTTTTTGGCTTTCAGATCCAAAAAAAAAAGTCAGTCGGGAGGATTTTCATCAGTCGGTCGCGTTAGGGCAAACAAACAATTTTTTAAGGATGGCCTAACTGCTGTTATTTGAAATCAAACACATAGAATTGAATTAAAATTAGTATAGTTTGTTGCACCATCACGTGTACCTTTTGAATGTTTATTGTATGTTTTTCTTTTCAGTAATAAAGCCAGGTCATTTGATTCCATTAACACTGTGTCAAGCCATGATTCTTTGACTTTATTGAGGAAAGACTCGCTGGCAATGGAGAAAAGGTAAACCATCATTGTATATTGTCATACATTCACATTTTAATGAAACTTTGCCGGGATGCTCCTGGTATAGGAGGATTACATGTACATATTCCATGCAAAGCAGAAAAAGGAAAATCTATTTTTCAGAAACCACACATCAGATTTTGAAATAATTTCGCGGAAATGTTGTTTGGGTGACCCTCTTGTCAATTTCCTTAAAAAAACTTACCTACTAGAGGATGGGGCTAGTTTTCCTTGTATGGCTATATGGAAAACTTTAAAAATCTTCTCTGAAACAAGTGATTTTAAAATTATGTATTTCACAAAAATTTGTTTCATCAAAAAACATGGCCACCAGGGGGCAAGGCTTGTTTTACATTGAGTTAGATAGAGAAATCTTCAACAATCTTCTTGTATAGGGGTGACTTACATGCAAATACTGGAAACTTTAAAAATCTTCTTGTTAAAAACCACAGTGCCCAGCTCCTAGATATTGTGTATGCAGTATTGCTTAGTGGTCCTCAACAAAGTTCATTAGCTCGACTATTCGAAGAATAAGGAGACTATTGCACTCGCCCCAGCGTCGGCGTCGGCGTCGGTGTCGGCGTCGGCGTCTGCGTTGGTTAAAGTTTTTCATAAAGTCAAATATCTTGAATACTATCAAAGGTATTTACTTGAAACTCAAACTATATGTTTACCATCAACATCTTCACCTGAGGAAACAATCCCCATAACTCTGTTTTGATTTTTGACAGATTTATGCCCCTTTTTAACTTAGAAATTTTGGTTAAAGTTTTTTATAAATTCAAATATCTTGAATACTATCAAAGGTATTGACTTGAAACTCAAAGTATGTGTCTACCATCAACATCTTCACCTGAGGAAACAATCCCCATAACTCTGTTTTGATTTTTGACAGATTTATGCCCCTTTTTAACTTAGAATTTTTGGTTAAAGTTTTTTATAAATTCAAATATCTTGAATACTATCAAAGGTATTGACTTGAAACTCAAAGTATGTGTCTACCATCAACATCTACACCTGAAAAAAACAATCCCCATAACTCTGTTTTGATTTTTGACAGATTTATGCCCCTTTTTAACTTAGAATTTTTGGTTAAAGTTTTTTTTTAAATTCAAATATCTTGAATACTATCAAAGGTATTGACTTGAAACTCAAAGTATGTGTCTACCATCAACATATACACCTGAGGAAACAATTCCCATAACTCTGTTTTGATTTTTGACAGATTTATGCCCCTTTTTAACTTAGAAGTTTTGGTATTTTTTTTTTGTAAATTCAAATATCTTGAATACTATATAAGGTATTGACTTGAAACTCAAAATATATGTTTACCATCAACATCTACACCTGAGGAAACAATCCCCATAACTCTGTTTTGATTTTTGATAGATTTGTGTCCCTTTTTAACTTTGAATGTTTTGTTAAAGATAGAATACTATCGAACGTATTTACTGTCAACATCTTCACCAATGTTTTTGATCTTTGACATATTTATGCCCTTTTTAACTTAGAATTTTGTCACAGTTTTTCCAGACTAAAATGGAAATACTCAAAATGGCTTTCTTTTGAAATGTCATAGAATAATTATGCAGCATGAAGCGGTCATGCTTTTTTAATTCTATACATATCAATTTTGAAAAGTTACAAAATTATTCATGATCAAATATACAAGGTCATGTATTTCTTTGAAATTATCCCCCCCATCCTCCCTCCAGTTGGCTTGCAGAATCCAGAGTAAGGCCTTGAATGCAATGTACATTTACAAAGGTCTTTGAACAAGTTTCATATCTTTGACCTTAATTCTTATAGACAATTACACAATACTCCTGTTCTTAGACAAAAACCCCATTTTACCAACAAGCTTTCAAATAGTCGAGCGTGCTGTCATGTGACAGCTCTTGTTTAAATCATGCCATTGATTATGTATGGCCTTTGTGTCACATGTTTTACCTGGACTATATGGGGAAAAACTGAAAAAGATTTTTTGTATTGGAAAGGATCAATCAAATTCTTGTCTTGACTATTTGAAGAATAAGGAGATCTACATGTTTTTTTTTAGTCGGTGTCAGCTTTGATTTAAGTTTTGCATGCAAGGTTCTATCATAGACATATTTTAGTAGCCACTATGTCTTATAATACTGATTTAAAATACTTCATTAAAATTTACCCTGATCAGGGATGTCACTTGATTTTAAATAGGTTTCTATAGGATAAACTTTAAAAATCTTCTCCAAAACCACAAGGCCTAGAGCTAAGATATTTAGTATATAGCATTGTCCAGTGGACCTCTACCAAGATTGTTCAAATCATGCCCTTAGGGTCATGGGGTCAATATTGGCCCCGCCCAGTGGGTCACTTGTTTTACATAGATGTATATAGGAAAACCTTTAAACACCTCCTCCAAAACCACCAGGTTTAGAGCCTAGATATTTAGAATCTAGAAGTGTCTAGTGGCCTTCTTCAAAGTGTGTTCAAATTATGCCCCCAGGGTCAAAATTAACCTTGCCTAGGGGGTCGTTTTGCAATATAGGGCCATCATAGCCCACTTGTTGATTTTATGATCTCTAGACCAGGATTGTAATTAGGTCACATGGTGTCCAAAACTAGATCACAAGGTCAAGTCAAAGGAATACCTGTTTAACACTCTTGAGGCCACATTTAGAAATTTGCTTGAAAATTGGTCAGAAAGTTTATTTTGATGTTTTGAATCTGGGTCACCTGGGTTCAATAACTATATCATTATGAAATGAAAGAAAAGGCTTGTGAACATAATACAGGCCTCATTATACCCCCAAAACGAAGTTTAGGGGGGTATATAGGAGTCACCCGGTGGTCGGTCGGTCGGTCGGTCGGTCGGTCGGTCGGTCGGTCGGTCTGTTGCATTTTCCTTGTCCGGAGCATAACTTGAAAACTACTGGTTGGAATTCAATACAACTTCATACAATGATCAAGCACATTGAGAGGAAGTGCAGTGCACAAGAACTATAACTCCATCTTGACTAATTACAGAGTTATTGCCCTTTGTTAGTTTTCCTTGTCCGGAGCATAACTTGAAAACTACTGGTTGGAATTCAATACAACTTCATACAATGGTCAAGCACATTGAGAGGAAGTGCAGTGCACAAGAACTATAACTCCATCTTGACTAATTACAGAGTTATTGCCCTTTGTTACTTTTCCTTGTCCGGAGCATTTTTCGAAAACTACTGGTTGGAATTCAATACAACTTCATACAAAGGTCAAGCACATTGAGAGGAAGTGCAGTGCAGAAGAACCATAACTCCATCTTGACTAATTACAGAGTTATTGCCCTTTGTTGCTTTTCCTTGTCCGGAGCATAACTTGAAAACTACTGGTTGGAATTCAATACAACTTCATACAATGGTCAAGCACATTGAGAAGAAGTGCAGTGCACAGGAACTATAACTCCATCTTGACTAATTTCAGAGTTATTGCCCTTTGTTATTTTTTCTTCTCCAGAGCATTACTTGAAAACTACTGGTTGGAATTCAATATAACCTCATACAATGGTCAAGTACATTGAGAGGAAGTGCAGTGCACAAGAACCATAACTCCATCTTGACTCATTTCAGAGTTATTGCCCTTTGTTACTTTTCCTTGTCCGGAGCATAATTCGAAAAGTACTTGTTGGAATTCAAAACAACTTCATACAATGGTCAAGCACAATAAGAGGAAGTGCAGTGCACAGGAACCATAACTCAATCTTGACTCATTACAGAGTTATTGCCCTTTGTTACTTTTTCTTGTCCGGAGCATTATTCGAAAACTACTGGTTGGAATTCAATACAATTTCATAAAATGGTCAAGCACAATGACAGGAAGTGCAGTGTGAAAGAACAATAACTCTATCTTGACTCATTTCAGAGTTATTGCCCTTTGTTACTTTTACTTGTCCGGAGCATTATTCGAAAACTATTGGTTGGAATTCAATACAACTTCATACAATGGTCAAGCACAATGAGAGGAAGTGCAGTGTACAAGAACCATAACTCTATCTTGACAAATTACAGAGTTATTGCCAAGAACAATATCTCTTTTTAGTTTGTTTGCAAGGTATTCTGTTACTACGAACTTTCTCAGTTTATAAAGCAGTCTTTTGGGGGTATTAATCACATTTAGTGATAGCTCTAGTTTTTATTCAGTTATGAAATTCATCAGAACATTTTTCTTGATAAGCAATGTCACTTAGGTGAGTGATAAATTATAGAGCTATCATGGCCATCTTGTCATTTTTGTCGAGCCTGCTTGCGGTGAGCTCGATATAGTTGTCATAATGGCGGTTCGGTGTTTGTGCGTGCGTGCATGCTTGTGTGTGTCCGTCTGAATTTAGTTTTGTCAGGGCTGTAACTTATCCATGGATCAAGGGATTCTTTAATAACTTGGCACAAATGTTCACCATCATGAGATAGAGTGTCATGCGCAAGAACCAGGTCCCTAGGTCTAAGGTCAAGGTCACACTTAGAGGTT
>JAFMSR010000016.1:39658708-39680644 GCA_022818135.1 Saxidomus purpurata
AGGCATGGATGAAACATATAGCCCCAATTCCATATCTGACAGCACTGTTACAGTTACAGTGGCATGCATGGGAGTACAGCTTTACTACATTTAATAATGAATGTATGTCCTTACAACTTATGTTGGTGAGACATGCTGATAATCTTTTGCCTTTAACTGAAGAATGTTAGTAAACGATATGTATAGTACTATAATCGCGCGTTAACTTAAGCCATCGTGGCGCAGTGGTAGCGCGTTTGCCTAAGGATTGAAGGACCCCCGTTTCATCCCTACCATCGCCATGTCGTCAGTGTCCTTAGGCAAGATACAAATAATTCCACACTGCCTCTCTCTCTTCAAGGTTGATTCCATCTGGAATGAGTCTCGAGAGCGATAAATGTAAGTTGTAAGAACTTGTTTTGCAATCGAGAATAACTGAATTAGTATATTAAAACTAAAAAGTACTGTAATCTCAAATATGATGTAGGTATATTTCTGACTACCGTAAGATCTGAAAACTGTCATTATACTGAATTGTTATAGATTAAGGATGAAGAATATTTTGCGAATATATGATAGCTAGACCCTTTTGGGCTGTGCTGTGGTGAAGGTAGGAGCTTACATAGATATGCCACAAGTCTGTATATACATGCCTCTTTAAAAGTCACATTACTGTTTTGCCACCAAAATTAACCAAACTATATGAATCCATGTTAGGTTTTTTTTTGGAATATAATGTAAAACCAAGAAAATCTGTTTGGAATATCCTAGTCAAAACTTAAAATCACCAAATTTGTTATGTGTATTTTCATCTCTATAATTTTGTCAGTAGGAGAAGTCAGTATAATTTTTAACATACGTGTTTTAAACATCTTTCTGTAACATGTTAAACAAATTGTAACATGACAACTTTAAAGAGTAATATAAGTTTATTATAGTAGGTCACATGCTGCACACTGACAGCATATACCATATAGTATATACCATACAGTATATCATATACCATACAGCATATATCATACAGCAGCATATACCATACAGCAGCATATACCATACAGCAGCATATACCATACAGTATATACCATACTGCATATACCATACAGCATATACCATACAGTATATCATATACCATACAGCAGCATATACCATACAGTATATACCATACTGCATATACCATACAGCATATACCATACAGTATATCATATACCATACAGCAGCATATACCATACAGTATATACCATACTGCATATACCATACAGTATATCATATACCATACAGCATATATCATACAGCATATATCATACAGCAGCATATACCATACAGCATATACCATACAGCATATACCATACTGCATATACCATACAGCATTTACCATACAAAATATGTCAAGGAAAACACAATTACTACCACTAGTACAATATCAAAACACACCTTAGAGTGAGACAGGGGATTGAGAGGAATCTGGAGTGTCTGTTTCAAACAGTATTGATGCTCTCTTGTTCAAAAAGTAACCTCCAAAAAGGGAGATAATTAGTATCAGCACACCTACTACCAGAGTGGTCACCTGAAACCAAATACATGTAGTACAAAGTACTGTGTATAAATATAAAGGATATAACATAAGGGAGAAACTGCATGAATACAAGACTTACCTACAGACATTTAAGCAAAAATAAATAAACGCAAATAAAATCTGCCTCCCCCATAAAAAAACATACATAAAATGTAAATTTTTTGTCACAAAAAGAACCAAAAATCTGCTCAACACAAAATCAGGAACAAATACACAACCTCAAATGTTGTGTAATATGTCTGTAATGTTTCATGACCATAATTGTGTAAGTCTGTATAATTCTATGCAGATTAACTATTAACTATAAAGAACTACGGTGAGCAATGGGAGACAATAACGTGCCACCCTAGTTTTTGTATCTATTAAGATTCTATAGGATGCACAAACTAACTCAGAAAGAAAAACCTAATTCAATAATTGATGTCTTATTCTGATTTCACAGAAAATAGTGTTTCTTAAACATCTTGACTGGGTAAAATACTCACAAAACTGTGTATGTCACAAAAAATCATCATATAGGACTTCAGTATTAAAGCAAACCTATATGCACCCCCATAAAAATAAGTAACATGTCTGATTTTGTAAATCATTTGATGAATTCTGCTGGTTTCTTCCCAAAATGTGTGTTATATGTCTAAGGGAAATACACTTGGTTAAGCAGCAAGTGTTCTTGCCTTACTACAGGCTAAATACAGTGTTTCATGATATAGGGTATTCTAGTATACAAAAAGAAAACAAATAATGAGTTTCCACAGTTACAGTGACATTATGCGCATTTTACTGCACACAGTGTATTTTGGTGACAGTTTTATAAAAGCATTTTTCGGTTGCTGTGCATTTAAATGTGTTAATTTAATGATAATGCCACATTAGTATTTGATGTTGGTGCTTTAGAAATACAAGAGGGCCAAGATGGCCCTATATCGCTCACCTTGGTACAAGTCCACTTGCCTGGTGGAAGATCACTACCGGTAGATTATGTTATACATGTATACCAAATAGGTTTTCCTATAAACGTCTTTGTAAAACAAGTGACCCCCCCCCCCCCCCTGCAAGGTCAATTTTAATCTGGGGGTCATAATTTGAACAATCTTGGTAGAGGTCCATCAGCCAATGCTACATGTCAAATATCTAAGCTCTAGGCCTTGTGGTTTCAGAGAAGAACTTTTTAAAAGTTTTTCCTATATAAGCCTATGCAAAACTAAGTGACCAGCCCCACGGGGTCAATTTTGTCCCTGGGTCATAATTTGAACAATCTTGGTAGAGGTCCACAAGACAATGCCATTCTACCCTAAATTTAAATTTAAAAAAATGATCAAACTGACCTTTGACCCAGACTGTAAAAAAATTAATTTCTAAACCAAGTTTAATTTTCCATTCACAATGTAAGAGTTAATGATTACCAAGCTAATATTTCAAATCTATTTTTATTTCTATATGCATATTTTTAAATTCTACTTTCACTTTCCAGATAATTATATTGTGAACAGAAAGTGATAGAAGATTTAAAAATGCTATGATTTAATACAGATGTTTAAAGCAGCTTTTCTATGCCATTTGTATTTTTATTAGCTTGAAGTGCATGCAAGCATTAAAACCTCTCGCAAAAATGACAAATCTCCTTCATATCTATCAAGAATGGTTCAAAGGCATGAATACGAAAACTGCATTTCAAAATTCAGCAGAAAATCAAATGTTAAAATATTTGTTCCCATCCTTGGCCTTTTGGTTCTAGAGAAGAAGAGTTTTAAAGTTCTGCCTGCAAAAGCCTTTGAGAAATCAAGTGACTCCCGATGGGGTCATGACTGAACAATCTTGATAGAGGTCCACTAGGCAATGCTACATATATAGGCTTTAGGCTTTGTGGTTTCAGAGAATATTTTAAAGTTTTCCCTACATAAGCATATGTAAGGTCAAATGACCTCAAGGGCAGGGTCAATTTTGACCGTCCACAACACAATACTACATGCTAAATATCTTAGCTCTAGGCCTTGTGGTTTCAGTGAAGATTTTTCCAGGGTTTTTTAAAATGTCATAGCAACCAGAGATCTGCATGGAATGAAATTCTTTCAACACTTTTGGTAGAACTTCATGCAAGGAACATCCCTGCTAAGTTTCATCAACATTGGCCTGGTGGTTTCAAAGGAGATGTCTTTTGAAGCAAACTGTTGATGGTCAACATACGGACAGACGACGGACAATCATCCATCCTAAAAGCTCACACTGGCACAAAGTGCCAGGTGAGCTAAAAAGACTTTAATGTTTCCAACCAACAAACAAGCAGATATGGCAAAAACAGTATCTCTCTTCCCCATTCTGGAGAACGACATAATTAACTTATATCTGTGTTGTTAAGGTGTCAAAAAGTCAATAAAAGATCACAGCAATATGTTAGAAAAAACTAGACATAACAGCGATACTGATTTCTTACCTCGAACTTTTTACTTGGAATCAGAAAAATTTGAATATCCATAGCATCAGCTGCCCAGCTACTTTCTGTCCATGTAGAAAATTTATGTGACTTGAAGTTATAATCTGTAATTAACAGTGAATAAAGCCTTTTTAAATACTTTCTTTAACATTTACCAGAACATAGCAACATATTTCATCAGGTGATGAGGCTGCAATTGCCTTTAACTGTCAACAAAATCAGTGATTCTATTCACTAGTTTGCTAGTAGGTGTTTGGAATCTGCCTCACAATCACCATAGCAATGCTCTGTCCTTTGAATAGATACTATAACTTGTTAGAACCAAAAGTAGAAGTTCAGATATATTCATCCGTCTGGTGCAGTCAACGTCATGAATTATCAAGACTCCCTGGCAATACTGTTACTTATTCAAGTTGCAAAAAAAATGTATTTGCTACAACATTTGCATGTCTGCACTCTGAAATACGAGCAGCGAATAGTTAGGTACTATTCTGATCTCAAATAGTATTCTCTGGAGGACTGAGTTGTTCCAACCAGAATGTTGATATCTGACGCTCTCTTCCCCCAATATCAACCAAAGGTAAGGACACTCATTTATCGACAGCAGGTAATGTAAGATTCTTTTTCTTGTATACCTCATGTCACTTTATTGCAGTTTGTATAAGAAACTGCTTATTATATTTTGAACAGTAAATGAAGTTTTAACGTATCCACTGAAAGTACTATAAGAATCTTTCACTGGTTGCACCTGCAGATGGGAATATCTGGCTCAAGGGTAACTGTTTTTGGAGGTAACGAGGCTGTGCAGCCAGTGATATACAGGATAATTGTTGGTTTCGGTGTAAGATCACGTTATAATTTTACGGAGTGTGCACCAAAAGTGATATAACATTTTTTGGTGTTCACGAGTGAAATTAACGTGATATTACACCAATACCAACATTTTTTCTGTTTATTTTATGGTTAAAACTCCATTTTTATTGAGTTTTGTTTCTATAAACTAACGAAAATCACAGAAAACGTCATAAAAAAACATAGTGCAAATGACATCATTTTAACGACGTCATCGTTGCATGGTTTCCAGCATTAATTACACTCGGTATACTTTTTGACGTAAATCCGGGTTAAAGATTGCAAAAACAGTGAAAAATAAAAATGATAATCCACTGTTTCAAAACTGTGGATTATCACTTTTATTTCACTCAGAAAACATTAAATATTCTTTTTCTTGCATACTATTTTCTACCATTTCTTGTAGTAATGAATGAATTTACACGTTCATTCATAAAAATAGTTCATTCTGACGTCATTAAGACATCTTGCACCAGGTAATGCACTAAGGATGAGATCTTCCAGCACTGGTATAAATGGTATAAACTGCAGATATCCCGATCTGGTCAGCGCCAAATGGGTTATCCTGTACTTGTATATGCGAGGATGTGTCAATATTCCCACATTCAGATTGGATACTTACATACCACATCATACAACCTGTTTATTAAACGAGACATGTTGGCAAAAATGTTCTTGGTGCTGGTATATATGTATATAAGACTATCGGGACTACTTTGAGCTGAGATTAAAATGTTGAGTACATCTTACCATCAATCTGAAAGGCCATAGATTCAGCTATTGAAACATTAGCATTTCCTCGCATACAGTACGGAGTCCTTGTACCATTTTCATCTTTAGGTCCTTGTATCCATTTATAGTGATATAACCACTGTTTCATCTGAAATACATCAAAGTTATGGTGTTATGATTAGGTCTAAGTAATATTGTTACTGGCTACTATAAACTTGAGAATGTTTACATCAACTCTATTAGCAGATATAAGAAAAAGTAGCCATTTTTCTGAACTGTTTCTTCTGAACAGGATGGACAATAGTAAAGAAAAGTATTGATTTAGATTGTTCATTGATTCAATCCCCAGCCACATACGGAGTTAAAGTGTATGAATCACTAGATTTTAAAACATTAGGCCCATGATGGCCTCAACACCTCCAACCCAGCTGGGATACTGGGGATTTCTTTAAGACGATTGCTAGATTTGATTTGATTTGATGAGAATTTTATCAAGGTCCGTCCCAAAGAGCATGTATGTTAGCTTAATATTGGGATGAGACCCCGGCATGTCTCCCGTCATGCCTAAAAGACAAAATTTTGAAGCCAAAAAATAGGAGAAATTTACCTGACTGCAATTTCCAGCCAGTATAGCCAAAGGTTGAATTTGATTGATTGCCAAAGAGTAGGCCAGTCACGGCGACCAATGAGATCTAAGTGTAAGACGCTTGCTACAGTTTAATTACAGATATTTGATATATAGCCAAGAATTAAAGACGATTGTTACTTTTGTTTGTAATTGTGCTTATTAGGTCCACCATCCTCGTTCGAGGTATAGTCGGTACGACCCGTTTAACACGACGATTGTTTTGATTTGATTTGATTTGATGAGAATTTTATCAAGGTCCGTCCAAAAGAGCACTTATGTTAGCTTGATATTTGGATGAGACCCCGGCATGTCTCCCGTCATGCCTAAAAAATAAAATTTTGAAGCCAGAAAATAGGAGAAATTTACCTGACTGCAATTTCCAGCCAGTATAGCCAAAGGTTGTATTTGATTGGTTACCAAATAGTAGGCCAATCACGGCGACCAATGAGATCTAAGTGTGATTGACCTAGTTTGTATGTCTGGATCGTGGTAGCCTAACAGTTTTTAGAAAATTTTGATACTAGATGTTATATGTGTTTGTTTTGTAAAGTAAAAATCCCCTTTAATAAAGTGTTGTCCTATTTTTATTTTGCTTAGCTTTTTGTGATGATAAAAAATTTAATTGTCCTGAATGATAGAATAAAATGTTGTCCGAAAAGATGGTTTTACTTATTTGAACAAGTTAAAAAGTATGCATGAAAGTTTGACTTATGTTTCTACTCTGAAATTTTGAAAATATAAAAACCCCTTAAAACCCAAATAAGCCAGCAACCGCACAGGCTACTTGTTAAATTTACTTACTTCAATTATAATGGTGTACAATAGAAAATTATAAAGAGACTTGTACTAGTTGGTTGTTTACTACCGGAGCTAGAAGCAAAAATCGGAGCCAGGAGAGACAAAAATGATTAACCAATCAGCAGGGTGCTAATGGCCGCCAGTTCGGTCTACTACTGTTGAAAAAGCACAGTCATTAATGTAATTATTTGAATCATTTGTATCATAAATTAGATAAAATGCCAAAATTTGTCTTTAAATATATGAATGTTGCTGTAGATCATGAGTTCGTAAAATAGAAATTTTATTAAAATTTTGTGGAATTTTTGGTGAGAAATTCTTTTTAATTGTTTCAGAAGGAAATTTTAATTTTAATCTGTTAATCTGTTTTTATTTTTTACTTATAAATAATAAAAGAAGTAAGTGTAGATCATGATTTGCATGATCGGCGATTCGGTCCTCGGACAGATGCTGGTGAACTACTATTCCTGATCCTGGTTGACTAACCAGTACTTTTCACATCTTCTTTGTTGTGAGTGATTGGGTTTTTCGTGCCTGAGTAAGATTGTTCTTAATGTAGTTTTGATCTTATATTACACATCTTTATTGGTTCGAAAATATAATTGCGAAAGTTAGATATGCTTTTCAAGATTAACATTGCTGTTCGTACTACTTGACCTGACCTACTTGTTGGTTTTGGGTGACCTACTGCGACTTTTAGTGCGCACGAACCGGATGGAGTTATAACAGGTGCTCGTTTGGCTTTTTTGGATCCGGCTATTTTTTGACAGTAGATTACTGCTTCCATTTAGGAAATAAGTAGTGTTTTACGCATTTTCTGCAATGTCTGGGGTATCTAGTTATAGGATCAATCACTGTTTTTGGTTAGTTATGACTTTTTATATGGGCATTAAGTATGCATTTTCTTGTTTAAGCAGTCATTAATTGTGATTATTTCTATTTTCTACGTTTTTCCAGTCATTGTCCTGGTGATTATTTTGGACATTTATTAGTTGTATGTTTGTTTTTGTAATCACCAGGGGTTTGTATATGCGTGGGTTATAATGGTATGTCGCCACAGACACTATTTTTTCCTATGTAGGTATCAAATTTCTTACTCAGACACTAGAAACGCTGAAAAGTAAAAATTTGTTAATTTCACATATTTCTATAAAATGACTAATAACTATCTAATCTACTGAGCTTCCGTCACATGTCAAGATGTCGGCTTTATACCGGGTTTGTCACGTGGTAGGTATTTGTAGTAATTATTCTATACATGTGTTTTTTATATATTTAGATAGAGAAAAAAGGATTTTTTGTCGATTTTGTTTAAATAAAGCTTTTTTCTTACGGTTTTTTGTGTTATATCTTTGGTCCTTGTTATTCTAAATATAATTTGGTCGAAATATAAACTGTCAATGTTTTGTATCCTTTATAAATTGTCTTTTATGCTACAAAATTTTGGAAAATCGCGGAATAAATTATCTGTAATAAAATTGTCTAATGTTTTCAATCTTTTCTATTTTCATTTCAAATCTTTACTAAATCGTGCTTTATAGTTATGGCTAGGGTGTTGGGTAGCCCTTATCTAGTTCTAAAGTTTTTTGTTATAAAATTTTCATGTTTTCCGGAGGTATATGAATTCAGTGTTTTAGATATGTGTTTTGTCTCAAAGATTCACCTGAGGTGGGGGTTTGATGTCCTTGACCTTTCTGTACCGGAAGCTCATTCTTGTTAACATATATACATGTATAATAAAGTATACTAAACTACTTAAAGATAAATTACAGGACACCCCTGGTTTACAGAGAGTGTGTTAGGGGTTTCTTAGTGTGGAAATATTTGTTTTATGTCACTAAAATGCGATACTGGCTTGCCTATTCTAATCTAATCTACGAAATAACATATCTACAATCTATAATAGACTTGCCATATCTACCCCTATGTACTTTTATCAAATATAGAGTTTTGTGAGTTGTGTGCTGTGTTCTGTATATAGGGTCATAGAGCTCAGGGCTAGCACCATGCATTCCGCGCACCATGCTCCTGCAGAGTCCAAGTACCGTTTTTCTCCCCATTGCGAGTTACGCATTATTTCGTTAAGGTGGGAGTCCCAAATAAAGGGTAAGATACGGTTTTTAGTCGATCTACACTTGCGCAGTCCGTGTACTACATCATACTTCCCCTTGGTCTTTTGGTACGACCGTGTGGGTGTGTGGGTTCGAGTGATTGCCGGGCGGCATTAACACTCCGTAAAAGTCACCTATGACGTTTGTGTTTTCAGTAGTGTGTATGTTTGTTCTGGTGTTTTGCCGAGCAGTCCATTATGTAATCGGTCCTAATCTATATTTTTTCATTGTATCCTATATTTTTGATAAATTCGAATACGGCCAGGCGAATATCTTGTGCTATTTCTTTTGGTGGATCTAACAGAGTTTTTTCCGTAATAGTTATTAGTTCTAATTTCAAAAGTTTTGTTTCAAATATTTTCCTTTCTTCCGAATATAATGGGCAGTGAAACATTAGATGGCCAAAATTTTCTATTTCGTTACAGTGTTGGCAGTTTTTGTCTTCTATGTATCGGTCCCCTTTAAGATAGCTACTTTTTAGTTTAAGTCTAGTATACATTGTGTCTATTTTTCTATCATGATGGTACGTTTGTAATTTGCTAGGCGGTTTAATATTAATTTCTATGTTATGTGTTGAGCAGTAAGTTTCCCATTGCTGTAGATATTTTTGTTTTACTTTATCTTTTATGATGCTGTAGACTTCCGGTACGCTGAGCTTAATATGAATTTCTGTACCGGAAGTGCTGCCGTATTTTGCTTTGTCGTCTGCTAATTCATTTCCGTTTATGCCAACATGACTTGGTACCCACATTAACTGAATTTCGTCCCCTCTATGTTTTATATCTGTGATTGTTTTTAGTATATTAAAGATCATTTCTTGTCTGTGAGATTGTCCTGATTTTATTGCCATTAAGGAACTAAGACTATCACTAATAATGACTGATTTTGTAATATGATTTTCTTTACAGTAAGTTATCGCATAATCTATTGCTGCTAATTCGCATGTAAATATTGAAACTTGATGTTGAAGCTTTAAACTCTTGTTGTGTAAGATTGTTCCGTCTTCTCCTATAACTACTATGCCCGCCCCTGCTATTTGTTTTGACGGGTCCTTACTTCCATCTGTATAAATTTGGGTAAAGTCTCTAAAGTGCCGAATAATGTTTAGATTTGCAATAATTTTGTTTCTTTCAGCGTTTTCAGATTTTTTAATTTTTCCTACTAGATCTAAATTGATCTCAGGCATTTCAATATTGATTAGTTGTTCATAGCACGGTTCTTGAATTTGGGTATCGCCTAGGCCGTATTCTGTAATTAGAGTTCTGATGTGTTGTGTGTAAGGTTTCTTTAAATTTTTGTTACTTTTGATTTTGTAAAAATATGCCGGGTGATCGCATATATCGTCATTGATAGGTAAGTTTGGGCCCAGTCTGGAGCTTCTGGCCCAATATTTTAGTGCTTGAAGTTCTCTCTGTAAAGGTAGTGGGATCATTGCTGTTTCGGTATGTAATGGGAGAGTAGAGGTATGCCTCGGACATCCTATTATGGTTTTTAGTGCCCTATTTTGTATTCTTTGAACCTTTTTTAGTTGTGATTCTTTTGCGGAGGCGTATACTATGCTGCCATAATTGATTTTGCTAAGGATGAGGGCCTTGTAAATGTTTAGAAGGCATTTTTTGTCTGTACCCCAAGATTTTCCCTTTACTGCTCTTATGATATTTAGATCTTTAAGACATCTTTTTGTCATATGTTCTATATGCATTTTCCATGATAGAGTTTTGTCAAAATACATTCCCAAAAATTTTGCGTGTTCATTATATGTGAGGTTCGTACCACATAACGTTAATTTCGGAAAGTTGTTGGCTCTTTCCGGAGGTTTTACGGACGGTCTATGTATTAATAACACTTGAGTTTTTGCTGGGTTAATTATGAAGCCCCAGGATTTGCTCCATTTTTCTATTGTATTCAAAACAGTTTGTGCTTTTTTTACTGCCTGTACCGGACTTAATGATGTTAGCCATGTGGCGGAGTCGTCTACAAATTGAGATATTTTAGCATTTATAGTAGGTTTTTCTCTGTTTAATTCGTTGATTTGTGTTTCAAAGGTATTCATCATGAGGCTAAAAATTATGGGGGACAGAACCGCTCCCTGGGGGCACCCATTTACTGTTTCCACTACCTCTGAGAGAGCTCCATTGTATTTTACCTTAATCTGTCTGTTTTGTAGAAAGCACCTTAACCATTTTATCATTCGTCCTTGTATTCCGGAGTTTTGGAGTTGCAATAGTGCTCCTCCGTTCCACATTTTATCGAAAGCATTACTAAGATCTAAAAATATAGCTATAAGATATTTATGTTCTGCCTGTGCGATTTTGCCATCTGATTCTAATCGTGTAATATTGTCATCACATGAATGATGTGATCTGCATCCTGATTGGTATTTAGACATTATATTGTTTTTTTCCAAATATGCGCACAGTCTGGGTTTTATCATTTTTTGCATTAATTTTGTAAATGTTGATGTTAGAGAAATTGGTCTATAAGAGGCGGGTTCATTTTTGTCTTTATTAGGTTTTAGTAATGGAATGATAACTGCATGGTTCCAGCTTTCTGGCGTGGTGCCCTCTACCCATGATTGATTAAAAATTTGTAAGAGTGTATTTCTGCTTTCCTGTGGTAATTTTTTAAGTATTTTGTAATGTATCAGGTCTTCTCCCGGCGCACCGTCCTTGCAGTTCGACAAAGCTTTATTAAATTCAAATATAGTAAATTTTTGATTGTATTCTTGGGAGTTGTCATTATTTCTATTATTAATATGTTCATTAACTGCTTTGTTAATAATTATTTTGTTTACCAGAAAGTCTCTAGTGTATCCTTTATTACTACTGGCTTCAGCATATTGTTGGACTAATGCGTTAGCTTTTTCTTTTTCGCTCAGTAATAATATCTTGTCCTATTTTAAATACTGGATTGCTTTTTGGTACTCTGCCTTTTACTTTGTTTACAAAATTCCAAACTTCTTTAGATGAGGTATTGCTTGTTATAGTTGAGCAGAAATTGCGCCAACTGTCTTGCTTTTGCTTTTTTAATTATTCTTACTGCTCTTGCCGGGCCATTTTAAATAGAATGAGAGTTATGGGAGTTTTTTCCCTTTTGTGAATTTTACGTCTAATTTCTCTACTTCGTATGGCTTCGTGGCATGCCTGTGTCCACCATACGACGATTGTTACAGTTTAATTCTTGGCTATATATCAAATATCTTTATATTTTGATGTTGTTTAATTAAATGTCACAAACAATACTTTTGAATATAAAAACATACAAAAGGATTATTTTGAGCAATAATATCACCTTAACATTTTTAAACATATAACTATAGCAAAAAAAATCAGTATATCAAGAAAGTTTATTACCTCCCTTTAAAAGCACCCAAAAAGCCAGTGTTTAGCAAAGGTGGACTTTTAAACTGTGTTAAATGCTTTCAGAAGGATACTTTTTGGTAACATATTACTTGTAAGTGTTTCACTTTACACAATTTGTCCAGTTAAAGTTTCATTTAGCTATCTGTATTACGTCAGTGGCAATAAACACATGGCCTCCCCTCCAACACCACCCTCCAACCCGAGACAACAGCTCATTTTTCTCAATAAAAAGGCTGGTTACCTATCATTTTTAAATCAGTTCTCAATAAAGTGATGTTTGAACAATTCTACTGCAAAAAATTAAGAAATTCTCAATGCTTGAACATTAAGAAAAAAAAACTTCGAAAAATGACTACAAATTTTACATATTTTTTTACAGAAACTAGTTTCTCTTTATGGTTTTTTTTAGTTTGAATACATTTTGAAATCTCAATTCATGTAGTTTCATAAAATAGGATCAATTGCTTAACATTTTAAATAAAAATCAATGATAAACATGAGATAGGGGTCATTTTCACTGCTTTCGGGGGTATACTACAAAAAGTGTCCATTACTTCTAAATAAGGCTGGTGACCTACCTTTTTTATTTTATATTCTGACTAAGCAGGTATTACCCTAACAACAAACGAAATTTCATAAAATTCTCATTGCTTGAGAAAAATGATGAAACTGTAGCGATCATCTTTAAGTTTCGTAAACAAGGAACAGTTAATTTTATTAACCTATTGTGAGACCAGGTCAGTTGTTCAAACATTCCACTATAAGCATTTATACATAAACTAGCCATACTTTCATGCTGCAATGATAAACCAAAACAATTTTGGAAATCTGTTGGAGGCTTACAAAAATATGTTCAACACCAGTACTACCCTAAAGCAACTAGGTTTGAAGGAAAGTGATAGACAAACATGCAAAAAGCAGAATCCAACCATTCTAAAAGGTTTATTCATTGGCATTTCCTGCTTTGGGGAATCAAAACGTTCCAATTTGCATCACACAGACAGAAAAATATGTGTAAAAACCTGAGAACTATCCTCATCTTTGTTAGGACATTCTCCAACAGTAAGATTCTCCATTCTCTCTCCAAGATAGATTAGCAACATCTGATTGGTTAATGCTGTATAGTTGTTCAACTGTGAATTCACACCAACATAAAACGGGTAGGGTTTGTCAGCTGAAATATTTGAAATCACATACAATATAGAAATACAAGTTGAGTATTCGATAAATCACATCATGTTTAGAGTTAACTGGGTAGTGCCAGATAACCAAGAACCTCAACGGAATTCTTTTATCCACATTCATTTCTAAAAACGTATTCAAGAAACACTATGAAGATCTAGATGGGTGTTCAGTAGAACACTTGTGTTGCCCTCTTACGCTTTGTCAGAATAACCAATGATTTTGTGACAAAATCTAAGTACAAAAAAGGGCATAACTCTGTCAAATATGACCTTGACCTATAAAATTTGGCGGCATCACAGCCTTTTTGTCATAAGCAATACAATTGTAAAGTTTGGTGAAGAAATCTTAAGAAGTGGCAAAGATATAGTCAATGTTAAGTTTATGTGATGGACGGACGGACGGACGGATGGACCGACGGGCAAAAGAAAAAGCAAATACAAAATACTGCAACAGTGAGAGCATGTGAATCTACCCGGTATATTTTCAACATTAATTCTTTGTGTTGGAATATTGTATGCGCAAGGAAATCTTCAACACAGACATTCATTTTACATGTAAATCTTGATCTGGGCTATTGTATTCCACATCACATCTTCAGGCACAAAACAAATGTGTGTAACTTAATTGTACGACAATGTAAGTAATGTATTAAGAGTTGAGCCCAGACTTCAACTCTGGCTATCTGATACAGGGGGTTGTTAAACATAAGATCAATTAAGGATAAACTGGCAAATCTCAATGCAATACTGGTTGCTAAAACCATTGGCTTCCTGCAGGTGACTACTAACACTGGATCAGATGTATTCACAATCAAATCATATGTAAACTTCCCAAAGGCAGGCTATCTATTCCTGTCTTCTAACCATTAAATACAATTTTGAAAAGGAACAAAATGCTGCAAATAATGTTTCTGAAGATCAATTTTCATAATGACCAGGTAGGGCCTATATAAAGTTGACAAGGTAAATGTAGGCAGACACAGACAAGCTGTCATCCTATTTCATCTTAAAACTTCTTTGCCCAGTTAAGGGCCTAGTTTCTAAAAATAATTCATTTTCTTTTTTTTTAGTTATTACTACTAAAGCAATCCTGACTAGGACTGTGTATCGCCAGGCAAGTGGCGAGACGATACGTATCGTGATACGGAAGAGCGATACACAAATTGGTTTGCGGTACAGCTGTACTTTCTAAAATAATACAACAGCTATCCATAAAAGACACATACATGGTCATGTAACACAGTAATAGCGTTCTAATGGATTGTATTTACACAATTATTTAAACTGTTTACTGAAATTTTTATTTCTGAAATAATCGGTAATATTTAATTAATTATTTTTAAACATGTCTGACTTTTAAGTATATTGTTTCCATGATTTGATTTTTTGAGATATTGATCATACGAAACTATTGAATGCTAGCTTTACCACACAGTTTTGAAGATGACGCATGTTGGATACACTGAACAAATGCGCCAATGTTAAGATATGTTATGTTAGTTAGATATAGTGGAGTAAGACACAACATATTCTAATAAATAATTACTGCAAGATTAACATTTGAATGGTTCACAAGTCTGGTGGTACAAGGGCAGGCTAACATCAAATATCCTAAAAGAAGGAACTAACGAATGTGTTTAGCACATCCTCAAAAATCTTATTACAAATAAGCTTGTACTGTGATTTAACTAAAAGGTTGAGGCTATTGGTGATATATGTTAATTACCTAAAGCGTTTGCATTTTCTGTCTTTAGACTCTGTCCAAATAACTCACAGTTGGGGGATATAAGGTAACAGTACAGTAAATGGTTAACCTGAAATAGAAAGATTACATTTAAGACACTAATTACGGCAGATATTATAGTAACAATAATATCTTTATGACTGACCCGGCACATGTCACTATCGTGTATAAATTCTGACATATGCCAGGTGACATGTTAATTTTACTAGAAAATAATACAGGAGGGTCAAGATGGCCCTATATCACTTACCTGAGTACCATTGCTCCAAAAGAAAAGAAAGTAGTTAAAAAATCTCATGATTAAGGACAATTTTGAAACCTTACGAGAGTCCAAATTTCATGACTAACTTCAGATTATAAGACCATTTTAGTCAGCAGGGTATGGCTTAAAAATGTTTCAAGCTTTCCTCACAATCAGCTAAACTGAACTGACTAAATCCAAATTAAATAAAATTCAACGCAATATACTTACTGTTTTCACGTCTACTTGCACGTCGTCAGTAGAATTCTCTCCGGTTGCCAGTTTAAACAGGAACTTGGCAAGTATGTTGGCCACCTGTGTCAGGTTTTGAGCTTGTTCGGACACTGTGTTGTAACACTCTGTCTTGTTCATTCCTTGGCAATCTGCCTTTATCTTGGAGGCCAGGTCAAGTCTACTGTTGTAAAACCTTTCACACAAAAGAAAATACAAACTAATTCCCTGCAAGCACTACATGTATAGCCAAATCCCCTGCAAGCACTAAATGTATAGCCAAATCCAATAGTTATCTAATAGCAGAGATTAACAAGAGCTGTCCCTCACAAGTGATGAATGCCCCCGAAAGAGGTGCCTCACAGTCTGTGTCCTCTCCATGTGCTCAATAAATGTGCTATGTAATTTTAAAATCCTTCCATGCATGACAGAGTAATCATGCATACAGTATTCCATTACTTTAAACACTAAGTGTGACCTTGACTTCTGAAGTAGGGACTTGGGTCTTGCACGCGACACATCCGCTTGATGTGCTAGACATTTGTGCCAAGTTATTTTAAAATCCTTCAAAGCATAATAAAGTTATAGTCCGGACACAAATGTATGCATATATACAGGATTCCATTACCTATAAACTCTAAGTGTGACCTTGACCTTTGTGGTAGGGATGTGGGTCTTGCACGCGACACGTCGTCTTGATGTGCTAGACATTTGTGCCTAATTATTCTAAAATCCTTCAAGGCATGACAAAGTAACAGTCCGGACACGAATGTGTGCATATATGCATATATACAGGATTCCATTACCTTCAAACTCTAAGTGTGACCTTGACCTTTGAGCTGGGGACGTGGGTCTTGCACGCGACACGTCGTCTTGATGTGCTAGACATGTGTGCCTAGTTATTTTAAAATCCTTCAATGCATGACAAAGTTACAGTCCGGACACGAATGTGTGCATATATAGAGGATTCCATAACCTTCATACTCCAAGTGTGACCTTCACCTTTGAGGTAGGGATGTGGGTCTTGCATGCGACACATCGTCTTGATGTGGTAGACATGTGTGCCAAGTTATTTTAAAATCCTTCAATGCATGACAGAGTTACAGTCCGGACACGAATTTGTAAGTGGGGACGCACAGACAGACGGACGGACAGACGGACGGTGCGATTGTAATATGCCACCCTTCGGGGGCATAATAAAAACAATTTCCTTTTTGTAGGAGTTTCACGCTCGTTCAAACTATATTTTTGGTCATTTTTACAGGCAGGCAGTTTACTTTACCCTAGTTCCTGGGAATACCCGTACTAGAGTCGTATCTTTGGTAAGAATCTTCCAATTTAAAAAGCAGAACTTGAACCCATGACCCTCAATCTATGAGAGTTTTCAGTGATTTAAAGTCAGCCACTCTGACCATTCCACCACCGAAGCCAACAAAATAAAGCCATATATTGGGGAAGTACTTGAATACACAAATATTTCAATAGTAATAATAATCATCTTCAAAAAAGCTCAGGAGATGAACAGAATTTAAAACCTCTTTTGCCTACGAAATTTGCGTTTTAAAACAAAACCAAATCAAATTGAATTTGTTTGAAAATCTTAGGGTTCAGTCTGTAAATATTTGTATATACATGTATGCTGGTTTATATCAGGGTAGCATGGGTTACTTCAACATTGTCAGATTGTATTCTGTCTTGCCACAGCTATGATTACACCTGTGATAAGTTTTCTGTAAACAAAACTGTAAAACAAAGAGTTTCAAAGTGGATATAAACTATTTAAACACTATCGCACTTATTTTTTCTAATGATTTAAGGATTCACTCACTTATTTGTGAACTCATGCTTATGATCTGTAATCACAACAGTAGGTATATCTTTCTTCTCCCTCAAGAAGGACTGGGCACTTGCTGGTGGCAGGGGCTGCCCTTTATCTACTTCATCAATCAATGATGAATCAACCTCTTTTAACATTTGAATCATTTCTTCAACCTGTAAGAAAGTGTACAAACTTAATACATTAGTATTAGAAAACTGGTTTTTATTGTTGTTTATTTCATATACTTTTAGTTAATGTGATACTGGGATTTCTGTACTTTAAAAGTATTGCAAGTGGTAACACAAGTTTTCTAAAATTTGAAAATATTTTTACCCATTTAAGCCCTAGTCACACTGAGTGGAAGATAACCTACAACTGGCTATGAATGTCTGTGACTGGAAATTGCAAGAGATTGTAAGTAGACTGGAAATTGCAAGAGATTGTAAGTAAGTTATCCCACAAGTCACAGGTTGTTACACAATATAATTTGGCTGCAGAGGTTGACAATTATGTTCAAAAACTTGCCTGTGACCAAAGTAATCTTATCTGGTGTTAGGTAGGGTCTTCAACAGTCATGCAACTGTTCTGGTACAAGTCAATGACCGACCGACCAACTACCGCTAGTTATGCACAGGACAAGGAAAAGTAACAAGGGGCAATAACTCTGTAATAAGCCAAGATGGAGTTATGGTTCATGTGCACTGCACTTCCTGCCATTGTGCTTGACCATTGTATGAAGTTGTATTGAATTCCACCTGGTAGTTTTCAAGTTATGCTCCAGACAAGGAAAAGTAACAAAGGGCAATAACTCTGTAATAAGTCAAGATATAGTTATGGTTCCTATGCACTGCACATCCTCTCAGTTAGCTTGACCATTGTATGAAGTTGTACTGAATTCCAACACGTGGTTTTCAAGTTATGCTCCGGGCAAGGAAAATGCAACGGACCAACCGACCGCCTGACCGACCAACCACTGGTGACTCCTATATACCTCCCTAAACTTCGGGGGTATAAAAATGTTCAGTTTCTCATTGAATCAATGTGACTTAGTCCATGAACTAAAGTCCAAGTACATGTTTCCTATTGCATTTCATTTTCACTGTCCATTTAATCTCTCTAGTGAATGACTTTAAATCTAGTAAAAACAGATTCAATGTTTTTATCTAGACTTACAATCTGACAATACTATTTCCTCAGATATAAGTACTGTAAAAGTCTTTATATTCACAAGTTGTTTATTTCATGATTTTCCAATTTTCTATTTATTCGTGATTTTTTTAATTTCACAAGCGAGCACTATCTTATATTATAACCTTTGTTTGTTTGCTATTTTAGCAAGTTTGATACATTTGCACTTTGTTTGTTTGCTATTTTAGCAAGTTTGATAAATTTGCACAGTGCTTCATTCGCGAAAAATAAAAACCTTGAGCTTTAAAGTATTTCAATAGTAAAATACTTCAAAATCTACATGTGTCATCATGATTAAATACTGATAGTTTGTAAACAGCTCTAAACACAGTACACGTAGATTCTATAGTACTGAGAGTAATACCCACTAAACCTCATCTTAGTTTTGTGACGGACGGACGGACTACCTGTAGTGTACTAGTATTGACAAGATGTATACCTCTGGTAGATTAGGTCTTGATATTGGGTCCGTGTGAATCCAAACCTTCCCATCATCTCTGTATGCCAGTTGGTTCACCTCAACAAAGTGGGATATATGTTTAAGGTTTATCTGTATAATAAAGGTGAACATAAAACTAACATGTTGATTACAACATCCACATACAATGGTAATATACTATCAAAATTATCTCTTGGCATATGTCTGATTTCTTTTCACACTGAATGTGGTTCTCATACTTTTCAGAATATAGAAATTTCTTTTCTCTCTATATCATAATAATCTTTTTACCTTTTGGTGAATAAGTTTATGCATTTTTACACAGTTAAGAAAACTTCTTTTATATATCATAATTTAACTTGTTCTCCCATAGGCATGATTCTGTGTCCTGATTCCTTTATTTTCATTTTTTCTTGTATGTTCTGGAAGTTATTCAGTAGCCACACACATATGTCAGTAAGGGTAGTTTTATCACATTATGTAAAAGCATGATTGTATAATAAACAAGAGTACCTTCTGTAGATATGGGTATGAGTCTTCTTTTGGAGTCAATGGGAAGTTATTATGTATCATGTCATACACCATCCTGCCTGATCCTATATAGTCAAATGCTTCCTAATAAAGAAATAGAAACAAAATATAACAAAAACTGCCATTTTGACACCAACATACAATGAATTAAGTTGTTGTAAGCAGATGTATATTACTTATCATTTATACAATACAGCACAGTGTTTGTGTCATAACAGCTCATATTTTGTGTCACCTGTGTCACAACAGCACATATTTTTTGTCACCTGTGTCACAACAGCACATATTTTGTGTCACAACAGCACATATTTTGTATCACGTGTCACAACAGCACAGATTTTGTACCACCTGCATCACAACAGCACAAAGTTTGTGTCACAACAATTTAAATCTACAGCTGCTGTTGTAAATTCTTTTGCTGTTACATATCCCAAGTTGTGAAACTTCTTTAGATCTACATCAATACAAATTTCCCGTGAGTATATATGTTACATAAAACAATGTAGGCCTACCCCTTGGAAAAAGGTAAACATGATATCCTTGGCTGTTTTGGAGTCCTGTATCTTGTCTTTGACCTTCCCAATGGCCTCTGCAACAGCCAGAAGGGCCACTATACCAGACACATGATTATCTGCACTTGGGTAAAGGTCCTCGAACATTGAGAATGAATCCATCTGTGAATTATAACACAGTAAATACAGTCCTCATATCTAATTTCAAAACAAAATAAACTTGATTTAAAGAAAAAAGTAAGCATTTTTAGTGAAAAGAAGGTAAACATTATTGTAACACATTATCTCTGGTATTGAACCATCTGATCCCCATGCACACATATGTACTAGTTTTACACATTTCATTGATATATTTTTAAGGAAAAATGTGTATCTCCCAAAACTTCTCCAGGAACTTAAAAAATCTATCATTTTGTCATTTAAGGTTACTGTGTGACCTTGATCTTGACACTAAAATCAGTAAGTGTCATGTACTGTTTGTAACCAACCACTCATCTGAGTTTAAAGATCCTATGACCAACAGTTGTCAAGTTATTTATAAACATTGTTTTCATATTCAAGGTTACTATGTGACTAAACATTGTTTTCATATTCAAGGTTACTATGTGACTGTAATAGCTTAGTATCAACAGGGGTCATCTACTAGTTGTGGTTGGTCACAATACTTAATTCAGGAGCTTTTATCTGACTAACCATATGCAGTTACTAACTGGGAATCATTTCAATACTCCTGGTCATTGTAACCTTTGTAGCCTTGACCTAGGGACCAGAGACTCTACTGGTCATGCCCGATATACACAAAATATAACACATTTTATTACCCGAGCTGCGACAATAATGACAGATTTATTTTCCCTTGTCTCAGTGTTATTTGTGTTTTTCACAGTCCCGTATACATTCTGATCTCCCATTGGGTCACAGTATCTGGCGGGATTTAAGTTCAACTGATGATTAGTGCGGCGTGTACACGTCTCGGAGTTTTTTGCTCCATCCATGCGATCTTTGAGCTGCACTGCACACAGAGGATACTGTCTTGCATTTCCACTGGAGTCAGGTTCATTAAATTTTTTATAACACTGAAATGTAACAGTTGAACAGGCTAAATAAATTTCTACCAACCGTAGTAAATGCTTTATCTCTTCAACAATAACATGAGAAACTTTATCAAACTTATCTAAGATGCTGCTTTAACAGTTAGTCATCAACTTTCTCCATTTACTTCCTTAAGGTATTTCAGTGATGAGGTATTATTCCAGGACAGTAACCATATAAGAATCTTTCACTGGTTGCACGTGCAGATGGGAATATCTGGCTCGAGGGAAACTGTTACCCGAGAGCCGGATATTCTCACCTGCACATGCCAAAACAGTTACCTGAGAGCTGGATATTCTCACCTGCACATGCATCCGGTGATAGATTCTTTTTCTTGCATACCTTATTCTTCTAATAGCAGCAGAAATTAAATAAAACTAATGACTTACATTTACGCGCTAACTCTTGTAGTAATGTATTAATTTACGCATTCATTCATAAAAGTAGTTTGTTCTGTCGGGTGTAAGAGGAGATTTTCCAGCACTGGTT
>JAFMSR010000016.1:39690777-39701271 GCA_022818135.1 Saxidomus purpurata
TACAAATCAAGAAAACTTTTCACAGAGTAATCTTCTTTTGCTTACAGATAGGTCTTACGATGGTACATAAGTACTCCAACTTTCAAAGTAATATCTCAAATGGTTAAGTTAACAAGTGGACAAGAATGAAAATTTTAACTGAGTTTCTAAGTAAAAAAGGGCCATAATTCAAATAAAATCCTTGACAGAATTACCTTCTCCTGCCCATGTTTGGGAACCATGATGGTAAACAAGTATTCCAACTTTCAAATTAATATCTCAAACAGTTCAGTCAAAAAGTGGACTGGTACGAAAAACTTAACCAAGATTCTAAGTCGATAAAAGGCCTTAATTTTTAAAACAAATCCCTGACAGAGTTACCTTCTCTTGCCTACAGATGGGGGGTAATGATGGGAAATAGCATTAAAAGTTTCAAAGCAATATCTCAAAGGGTTAAGGCAATAAGTGGATTTTACCCATATTCAATGTATTTTCTAAGTCAAAAAGGGGCATAGTTCTGTCAAAAACCTCAACAGAGTTATGTCCTCTTGTCTGTTGATGAAGGTCGTGATGGTAAACAAGTATGGTTAGTTTCAAAGCAATACCTCCAATGGTTTTGAAATAAAGTGAGGTGGTACGAAAAACTTAACCAAGCTCAATACACTTTCTAAGTAAACAAGAGCTGTCAGTAGGACAGCGTGCTCGACTTTTTTAGTGCTTGCCAATAAAACAAAACTTTGACAGTTAAGGGCACACAAGACTTTAACTAGGAATTTCCAAGTACAAATCAAGAAAATTTTTCACAGAGTTATTTTCTTTTGCTTACAGATAGGTCTTACGATGGTACATAAGTACTCCAACTTTCAAAGTAATATCTCAAATGGTTAAGTTAACAAGTGGACAAGAATGAAAATTTTAACTGAGTTTCTAAGTCAAAAAGGGCCATAATTCATATAAAATCCTTGACAGAATAACCTTCTCCTGCCCATGTTTGGGAATCATGATGGTAAACAAGTATTCCAACTTTCAAATTAATATCTCAAACAGTTCAGTCAAAAAGTGGACTGGTACGAAAAACTTAACCAAGATTCTAAGTCGATAAAAGGCCTTAATTTTTAAAACAAATCCCTGACAGAGTTACCTTCTCTTGCCTGCAGATGGGGGTAATGATGTGAAATAGCATTAAAAGTTTCAAAGCAATATCTCAAAGGGTTAAGGCAATAAGTGGATTTTACCCATATTCAATGTATTTTCTAAGTCAAAAAGGGGCATAATTCTGTCAAAAACCTTGACAGAGTTATGTCCTCTTGTCTGTTGATGAAGGTTGTGATGGTAAACAAGTATGGTTAGTTTCAAAGCAATACCTCCAATGGTTTTGAAATAAAGTGAGGTGGTACGAAAAACTTAACCAAGCTCAATGCACTTTCTAAGTAAAAAAAGGGCCATAATTCTGTCAAAAACCTTGACAGAGTTACGTACTCTTGTCTGTAGATGGAGGTTATGATGGTAAACAAGTATGGTAAGTTTTAAAGCCATACCTCTAATACTTCTGAAATAAAGTGGGGTGGTACGAAAAACTTAACCAAGGTGTGACGCCAACGCCGACGCCGACACCGGGGCGAGTAGGATAGCTCCCCTTTTCATAGAAAAGTCGAGCTAAAAATGCCGCCAAAGAAGTTTTAAACAAAGCCTGTAGAAAATGTAGAATTAAACAAGAGCTGTCCCTCACAAGTGACGAATGCCCTCGAAAGAGGTGCCTCACAGTCTGTGTCCTCTCCATGTGCTCAATAAATGTGCTATGTAATTTTAAAATCCTTCCATGCATGACAGAGTAACCATGCATACAGTTTTCCATTACTTTAAACACTAAGTCTGACCTTGACCTTTGAGGTAGGGACTTGGGTCTTGAACGTGACACATCCGCTTGATGTGCTAGACATTTGTGCCAACCCTCTGGGGCATAAAAAAATCAATCACCTTGACGCCTCTTCTGCAAAGAAATTTTTATTTGCTTAAACAATTTAAAAATTTAAGATTTTTTTTATTTTTAATAACAGTGACATTTACCTTGACCCTAGTGACCTTGACCCCCGAATTTTTTTGCTACAATTCAAAAACTATTTTAAAAATCTATTTTTAGTAACAATGACCTTGACCTTGATCCTAATGAACTTGACCCAAAAAATTATTTTTTTTTGCTTAAAATAATCTAAAAACTAAAAATAAATAAAAATCTATTTTTAGTAACACTGACCTTGACCCTAGTGACCTTGACCTCCACCCCCCCCCCCACACACACACACACACAATTATGTTTTTGCTTAAAACAATTTAAAAACTTAAAAAAATATTTATTCAAGTAACAGCGACCTTGACCCCCAAATTCTTTTTTGCATAAAACAATCTAAAAACTAAAAATAAATAAAAATCTATTTTAGTAACACTGACCATGACCTTGACCCTAGTCACCCAAAATGCAATCTCAAACTTTCTCTCTAGACAAGCTACCTACACGTTGTTTTTTTTTCTATTTTAGTAACAGTGACCTTGACCCTAGTGACCCCAAATGCAATTCCAAGCTTCATCTCCATGCAAGCTACGTACAGACCAAGTTTCATTGCAACTCAAGTTATTGAGCGGAAACCAATGTATACGACATCGCCATTCTAATAAGCAGTCTTTTTTCAAAAATCTGTTAAATAAAAATACAAAAGGCTTTTCAATCCTCTTGTTTCAGTGCATTTAAAACATTCTCTGAATATCAGAAGTATTAAATAATAGTCTGATTTTTTTTTATCTTGACATTTTAAATTACTAGATCATTATTAATTTATCATTAACCTTTCCTTACACAGGCATATCATAACAGCTCCACAAATATAGTCCCCGTCTTCTGAAGGCGACTAATTACAAACATTGATTCAGTGATATCTCTATCTGAATTGATTGTAAAACATGGGAAGAGAGGTTGTAAGAGTTGTTGCTATGTCTGAAATTCAAGGCGATGTTCAAGAAATAGCCGAAACTAAAGTAAAGAGCTCTACAATTTGATTTGACTTGGAGATATCTTCAACTAAATTGTACACCTCTCCAAATGATTTTGAGAGAACTCTTAAATTGAATTGATGCTATCATTAATTCAATTGTAGAGCCCTTCAAAGGGATTGTAGAAGTCTCAAAATATTTGTAGAGCTCATCAAATATTTGAGTTTATGAAGATTAGTCGTTCCATAGTTAACTGATTTGTTTTGGAACAATTACGTTAGAGTTAATTTTATAAACAATATGTTATTGCATATTTGATTTATTTGAATGAAGTAGAGGATTATATTCTACAACTCTTTTTATGTCTCATTTTTGTATTTATATCGCACCAATGATTGTCTTTGTAAACATTTTTGATTACAATCGTCAATTGTAAACATTTCCATTGTTTTAGCTCAGACCTGTATACCCGGATTGACGTTTTTGATTGTAAAGGTATAACTTGACACCAAATTAACTGGCTTAATTTGGTATGTTGCATATGATTCGGTATGGCCTTATGTTATGTATACTGCCCCAATGGTTGTATTTGTGTGTTTCTGGTGTCCTTAGTTGCCAAAAAAATTGTCAGTCCAAAGTAAAAGAGATGCTATGCTAGGGAGTAAAAAGTATCCTATTGGTACTATTCTACTTGGTAAATATAAGACTCTTAAAATATCCTTTAAAGAGGCACTCTAAATGTTTCAGTATTGTAAAATGTTCAATATTCTATGAAAAGTTCTTGTTGTACAATTAATGGGTGGATAGCGATTTATTCCAGAAGTTCTCTGTGTTGATTATTGGTACTATAATAAGGCACTTGTCGATATAGTTATCACGGTTGTCCTTTAAGTTGATATTTATTTATCATTTTACTTTCATTGAACACAGTATTCATGTTTGGACAATACTATTATGTACACTATAAGGGTTTCTGTATTTTACTGGAATTGTATACAATCTGTGTGCCTTGAGTATATTTTCTACACATCTAACTGTGGCTGTTTATAAAAATATTCTCAGTTTCTTTAATCAGTATCATTAGTTTACAGAAATGCATGATGAATGCTTTTTTTATTTGAAATTCTTTTGAATCTATTTAAAATGTTTAAATTGTTTCGATCATTAAAGGTGAGTGTTGAACTTTCATCAACTGCATATAAAGTAAGCTTTATGATAAAAACTTGTATGATATGTTTATGTTGAAAATCTGATGCTGTCTGTCTATATGTCTCTGAGTATTATAGTAGATAATTAAATCAATTATTGATGGCGTCTTAAAAACTAAGTAATCAAGTTTTCTCAATATTACGCTGAGAAGTTTGTTCAGTTTTCAATATCATAGTAGGATTTTGACCCGTGCACTACTATGTATGACCTAAAAGTGCAGTCACGACTCAATGCATAAAATCTTATTATACCGGTAGTTTTAAACGTTCAAAGTTTACTCATTCAGCATTTCCAATATTTCGCAACGAAATTGAAACCGAAAGTGTATTCTTACATGTACACAAACATCTACTTTCAATCTACATTTTTTGTCGTAATAGATCTACAGTAAATAATCCACTGTTGTGAAATACAACAAACTCAAAGTGGGCCGTTTTGGTAGATCAAGACCGTTTTGGTAATTCTCGTGCGAAATATCTTTCTAGGTGATTTTATATGGGAGCAGCTGTGGGAGTTGCAGAAGTGATACGCTAAATGATATCTTTATTTATATACCACATTAGGTACATGTAGTTAGTCGGTACTGATATCGGCTTAGTTGCTCATTAATGATTGCAGTGAGAGTACTATAATGATAAAATTACAATGTTCAACGTTTTTGCTAAATATTTCTTTTACTTCCAATAAGTCGAGGTTGTTGTCTGCTGGCTTATTTCTATACTTGTCTTTATTGATAGTTTATGATATAATGAAATAGCTAGAAGTATAATATTGTTCGCACTTAAAGTGACATTATGCGCATTTTTTTCAAGTAAAAATCCAGCTGAAAATGGTGTGTGTACAAAAGTGTAGAGGAAATAATAACTTTTAACCCAATACACCAAACTCTTCCCGCTACCAGTATGAAAAAACAAGAGGGCGAAGATGGCCCTAAATCGCTCATCTTGGTACAAGTCCACTTGCCTGGTGGAAGATCACTAGATAATGTTATATACCAAATAAGTTTTCCTATATAAGCCTTTGTAAAACAAATGATCCCCCCCGTGCAAGGTCAATTTTGACCCCAGGGGCATAATTTGAACAAACTTTGAAGAGGTCTACTAGGCAATGCTACATGCCAAATATCTAAGCTCTAGGCCTTGTGGTTTCAGAGAAAAAGATTTTTAAAGTTTTCCCTATATAAGCCTAAGTAAAACTAAGTGACCCCCAGTGCGGGGTCAGTTTTGACCTGGGGGTCATAATTTGAACAATCTTGGTAGAGGTCCACTAGCCAATGCTACATGCCACATATCTAAGCTCTAGACCTTGTGGTTTCAAAGAAGAAGATTTTTAAAGTTTTTACTTTAAAAGCCTATGTAAAACTAAGTGACCCCCGTGCCGGGTCAGTTTTGATCCGAGGGTCATAATTTGAACAATCTTGGTAGAGGTCCACTAGCCAATGCTACCTGCCAAATATCTAAGCTCTAGGCCTTGTGGTTTCAGAGAAGAAGATTTTTAAAGATTTTTCCTACATAAGCCTATGTAAAACTAAGTGACCCCCCACGCTGGGTCAATTTTGATCCGGGGCTCATAATTTGAACAATCTTGGTAGAAGTCCACCAGACAATGCTACATGCCAAATATCTAAGCTCTAGGCCTTGTGGTTTCAAAGAAGAAGATTTTTCAACTTTATTTAAAAATAGGCATGCTTATTCATATACAATCTATTTACAGCCTCTTTCTGTTAGATTTTTAGGAGATTACAAAGATTTTTGAAAACTGGAAGACCTACTTTTGTTTTTGAAAATCCAAAATATAATTTATTAATTCTTTTGTAAAACTCTAATTTTCAACACAATATGGTCACATTCGATGCAGGATGTCATATTTTCCTTTTGAGGAGACGCCTGTTAAAATTCAGGATTAAAAAGAAAATTCGATTTGGTCTTAGTAATGGACCTTTAATGGTAATTGTCCCAATTAGCAGAGAACTGTAACAATTTGATTTCAATTACAGGAGACAAGCTGAGTGATGAAGAGGTTGACCAGTTACTCCATGGTGTAGAAGATGCTCAGGGGAATATCAACTATGAAGGTAAGTTGATAATGTATTTGCTAGATCCCTGGTATGATATCTGGAGCACTTACCATTTGGGGGGTGGGGGGATTAGTGATCTGCATGACTTTCAGACAGCCTTTTTTCCCTACAGACTGGGGAATTCAACATGACTTGTGCTGTTGGCGCATGGGACAGGAATTCCACTTTAGTTCTGCATTTTTTTATGCCTATAACACCTTTTTTTTACCAAGTCACTGCCTCAGGGATGGGATTTACACAACTGATTTTATATTTTGTCTTACACCTGTTTTATGCCCTTGTGTGTGCCCACCACTCTCTAAAAAGTATCAGCTGGGTATTTCACTTGAAACAGGGAGCATTATGAGATATTTGGGAAAAAGTGTAAAGTACATTTCTGTTTCCAGCTGGAATCAATATTTAATTGTACAATACATTATATGTGGTTTATTGTATATTTAACTATTTGTAGACAATTAAATAATTAATTAAGCAAATGTACCTATGAATGCAGTTAGCAAGTGACACACTCAGAGTCAAAATCTGGCATTGTCAACCCTTTGTTACTTTACCTGGCTGGAGCATAATTCGAAAACTATTGGTTGGAATTCAATACCACTTCATACAATGGTCAAGCACATTAAGAGGAAGTGCAGTGTACAAGAGCCATAACTCTATTTTGAAAAATTACAGAGTTTTTGCCAAGAACAATATCTCTTTTTAGTTTGTTTGCAAGGTATTCTGTTAATACAAACTTCCTCAGTTTATAAAGCAGTCTTTTGGGGGTATTTATCACATTTAGTGATAGCTCTAGTTTGATTAACTACTTTCTTCCTTTTAAAAAGAATGAATATTTATGCTTTGTTCTTTTATTTTCAGACTTTGTGAAGAATGTTATGGCGGGATGAGCTGTCAATCAAAATTGTTTTGTTCAATGCTTTCAGCGGATACTGGGAATTTTATATGAATGTCTTGTTAAGCAACTGGTACCAGATTGTAATTTCAGCACAAAAACACATTAATTCAAAATACAAATATTCAATGGTATATAGGACCTAAAGGGCAGAGACAAGTTCAGAAAACACAGATTGTTAAACCATGTAAAAATCAGTGGTTGTATAAAAGCAATAATTGATATGGAAAAACGTTAGAGTGACAGGGGAAAAGTTCTTGCTTCAGTTTATGTTTAATGCATACATGTACATGTTTCTTCTGGCAATATTTACCTTTTCGCTTTAGAATGTTACACAGCATTCCATTTCTTCCAACAATTAGTGGACCAGTTCAATTCTTTAGCAATGTTTGTTAAGCAGCAGTTATTTCCCTTTATTTTACTATTTGCTTGGTATTGGTGACTAGTATTTTATGTACCTGTGTAAACTTTTAATAGCATATCTTTTTTTTTTTTCTTAGTTACTGTATTTAATCTAAAGAACATAAACATCAGTTTACAGTTAGTGAGTTGAAATATTACTGTTCTGCAAATTAATGTTTGGCATTTGAAAGAGAAAAAAAAGTATTTTCAGAAAAAGAAAGCAAACATTTTCTTTCTATGCTACGTAGAGTAACTATGTGTAATATTTCATGGTCATAAATGTGCACTACTGTTCACGGCTACACTTACTTTACATAAAATTAGCTGAAATCCCTTGGACTAGAAATAGCGTATTAGTAATTACTAATGTATATACATGTACTGGTAATTATCAGAATTGACTAGCACAGAGAGCAATATTGTCATAATAATTAAAATGCAACCAGATTTCTGTGTGACTGTCTGTGCAAAATAGACTTTTAATAGTATACTGTGATATGTATCTTGTTCTAGAAGTGTGAAGTCTTACTACCAGTTTATTTTGATTTCTTTCTCATCCTCTCATATTTTCTAGTGTCATTTTAGGTTTTATTTCTTGATGGGAACAGGCAGGGGATATTTAGACTTATAGACATTTAGAATTTTCATATCTTTGAACGATTTTGTTGCAAAATTTAAAAACATGACTACTGTAGTTGTTTTCCCAGTGTCTTTTTGTTAGAAAGAAATGACAGTTTATTTAAATTTGAAGAGTTCTGGAAGAGTTACCAGGTTATTTCAAGTTATTGTTAATTTTCTAATTGTTAAAGCATTATGTTAAGCAGTTATAAAATTAAACTTTGAGAAATCAAAGATCCAGAACACAACACAATACAAATGTACTCTGGAAATGTTTTTTTTCCACATGTAGGTCAAAATGGAAGTGTATTATTCTACTTTCTTCTAAGTTCTTTCTGTCATATTTTTACATCATATCAAATAGTTGACTACTTGTGTATCTATCAGTCTGTACTCCCATCTTTTACCTTACATGTATATAGGACATGTTATGAAATAAATATTTTGTGTAAAGTTCACTTGCGTTTGTTTCAGTACCTTCCAGAAAACGTGTTTCAAAATGTATCTTTAGAAGCATATGGAAAAGTAAATGTGACAAAGGCTTTACTTGATCAACATATCAAATACCTGCATCCATCTACATTTTATTTTCATGCTAGAGTTTAATTTTTCATGTGTGTTGAGCTTTCCCCTTTTGATGGGAAAAAAGACATACAGATCTTCTCGCATGCATCACAGGATGTGGTCATAGAATGCAGAAGTCTGTATATCCCCCCATCCCCCACACCTTACATTACTTACCCAAAATACATTAATTTTTTCAAATAAATGATGAAGGATCATGTAACACTCCTAGTGGTTAAACATAATGACATGGGCTACAGTAATGCATTTTTGTCAGTTTACATGCCTAATATATGCAGGTGTTGATAGTTCTACCCAATATTACATTACTAGTTGTTTTGGGTCTAAGCTGAACCAAATTGCCCAGACCCAGTTCTGACCTACTCTCGGCAGGGTTTAGATCAAGTCAAATTTTAAAATGAGTCTGCTATCAATGCGGGTCAAATTACCTTCACATTTAATGAAACTTGACATGCTTTTTTTCATGAAGAACAAAATCGTATGCGGTCCCAGGTTTTGAGGTCAGTCTGTTGAAGGTCACTATCAAAGAACAGCTGGTGCATATTGGTTAATTTCAGTGTTGAACAAAGCTCTACATACGATCCACTAGTTGTGTCTCCAAACTGAGTTAAACGATACCAGACAGTTACTTTCTTAAGATAAAAAAATGTTGTTACGGCCGCGGAATAGCAGTATTTACAATCCTTTGTTGCATTTACTTTTTAATGAAATTATACATCGTTATGGAGATCTAGATCTAATGATTTACAAAAAAACTGTGGAAAAATAATAGATCTACTTTAGGCCTACGCATAGTGACACTTTTAAGAAGGGTTCTTTGGTCTTGCATAAAAATCTAATAAATTCTGACAAGATCACTTTAGTATATTGCTTGCAATTAAAGGAACTGTTATAATTCGGCAGTTCTACCCCACTGGGGTTCCTGCTCATATGACACCAGTTCTGGTTTTTCCAGGAAGCAAACTCAAGAGTAACTTGATAAGCTTCAAGCTTCTTCACAATCGAGCTAAAATAAATTAGTATAAACTGTTAAAATAACGTTTACATCTTGAATATCATCGGTAGCACAACTAGACTGACCTCTATTCATTGTCGGTTATGATTTCGGGAACGTGTTAAGTTAGAAAAAAAAAGTACGACCCTGATGGGACTCGAACCCACAATCTTCGGCTCCGGAGGCCGACGCCTTATCCATTAGGCCACAGGGTCTTCAATTTGAATCTAGGTCAAATATAAGGCTTTATATAAGATGATATTAATAGCGCGCAGAATATTTGAAAATACGGTAATTTATAAAGTTTTCGCAAATATACCTTGTGCTAAAGATGTGTTTAAATGTGTTTTCTTAAGACTTGACGCAGCTAAATTAACTCTAAATTATGTATCAAGTTAGATTAATAGTCCGCTCTCTCAAATATATAGCCTGTTTCAAAATTAAACTCCCGCTCTTGCATGGGTCGTTTCAAAAGTACCTATGCATATGACAATATTCATTATAGTTGACAATTGGATTTACTGTAATGAAAAACAAAGTTTGAAGGTAAATCTAGATGTAATCACATAGTTCTGCACGTAGACAGGTGATTCAGTGCCTTTTTTCATGGGTTTAGGGGTCACAACACATTAAATGAGGCAACTTTTGGAGTGTGTTTTATTGAATTTGTAGATATTTGAACCAGTAACAAAAATGGGTCTTGGTCTATAGCAATTGTAGAAGGATCGAGAGAATATAGATGTATTTTTATAT